>CAOLHI010001360.1:0-394777 GCA_948474755.1 Ctenosaura bakeri
TACGAGTGAATCCGAAGAAGTCCCACCTCGAGCCGGCGAGGATCT
Source organism: Ctenosaura bakeri (assembly GCA_948474755.1). Taxonomy (NCBI): domain Eukaryota; kingdom Metazoa; phylum Chordata; class Lepidosauria; order Squamata; family Iguanidae; genus Ctenosaura; species Ctenosaura bakeri. The sequence continues at coordinate 46 of CAOLHI010001360.1, forward strand.
TGGACTTCATCGGGGCGACGCTCGACTCGACCTCCGCCAGGGCGTACCTACCAGAGTCTCGAGCCCAAACCTTGATCCGGGCCGCTGCTCACGCTCGTACGGCCCCGACGCTATCTGCGAGAAGCGTCCAGCAGCTCTTGGGCTACATGGCTGCGACGACCGCTGTGACATATCTCGCCAGGCTGAGAGCAAGACCTCTTCAACACTGGTTCGTCCGCATATTCGACCCCCTGCGAGACGAACAGACACTCCGACTGCAGCTGCCGGGAGACGTCCGCTCATCCCTCCGATGGTGGCAGTCGCGACGCAATCTCATGTCAGGGATGCCTTTCCAACAGCCGACACCGAAGGTGACGGTAACGACCGACGCCTCCCTGTATGGATGGGGTGCCCACTGCGGCGATCTCAGAGTCCGCGACAGATGGACCGACGACGAGACCGCTCTCCATATCAACGCGCTGGAGCTGCTCGCCGTCTGGAAAGCCCTACGGGCGTTCCGCCATGCCGTGGCGGGGCGCACGGTCCTGATTCTGACGGACAACACCACCGCCGTCTGCTACATCAACAGACAAGGTGGGACTCATTCCACGACCCTGCTCGACATCGCGCTCGACCTGTGGGAATGGTGCATTCGCCTGCACACGCATCCCGTGGCGGTTCACCTGGCCGGGCAGGAGAACACCACGGCAGACGCCCTCAGCAGGGACACCTCATCCCATCACGAATGGTCTCTCTCCGGAGAGGCGTTCAGACTGATTCGGGACCGCTGGGGCGAACCATCGATCGACCTCTTCGCGACCAGGGAAAACGCAAAGTGTCGCCGATTCTGTTCCAGAGCGGGCCACGATCGTGCCTCCATCGGGGACGCTTCCAGTTTCCGTGGACCGGGGAACTCCTCTACGCGTTCCCGCCGTTCCCGCTGCTCGGCCGGACGATATCGAAGATCCTCGCCGACCGAGCCGACGCGATCCTGGTAGCCCCGTACTGGCCGAGGCAACATTGGTTCGCACCCCTGCTACAAGCCGCACGAGACGACCTGCTCCGGTTGCCACCGACACCGGACCTGCTCTCCCACTCCGACGGCCGAGTCCTCCATCCGGACCTGCCACGCCTGGCCCTCCATGCCTGGAGGATATCGCACTAGACGATCCCGTGCTCGGTACCGTCCTCGTCGCGGCCAGGAAGGAATCCACCCGTCGCAACTATCAATACAAGTGGCGACGCTTCCTGGCCTTCGCTAACGAGAGGAGTGAGCCGGTATCGCCCGCGGGGCTCTCGACCGTCCTGCACTTCCTCCTGCACCTCCGGCAACAGGGCCTGGCGTTTCCATCCCTGAAGGTGTATCTCTCCGCGATCGTGGCATACCAACCGCCACGATCTGCTGCCTCGGCCTTCTTCAGGAACGATACCGTTAAGCGGTTCCTGAAAGGACTTCATCATCTCTACCCGCCGGTATCGCCGCCGCTACCGCCGTGGTCCCTCTCGCTGGTGCTCTCGCAGCTGACGAAGCCGCCCTTCGAGCCGATGGCGACCTCGGATGACAGGCTCCTGACAATGAAAACTGCCTTCCTGGTGGCGGTGACCTCAGCGAGGCGAGCGGGTGAGATCACAGCTCTTCGTTCCGATGAGCCCTTCACGGTCTTCCACAGGGACAAGGTGGTCCTGAGACCTGACATCTCGTTCCTGCCTAAGGTGGTGTCCAGTTTCCATCTCAACCAGGACATCATCCTGCCTGCCTTCTTCCCGAACCCGACGACACCGTTGGAGCGGTCCCTCTATTCCCTGGACGTGCGTCGGGCATTGGCTTTCTACAAGGACAGGACTGCTTCCTTCCGGCAGACGCCGCATCTCTTTGTTTGCTATGGGCGACGTCGGAAGGGCCTAAAAGTGTCCACCCAGCGCTTCTCCAAGTGGGTGGTGAGGACTATTGAACTGGCGTATGAGCTCGCGAGGAAGCCTCCGCCAGTCCTGCTTCGAGCCCACTCCACCAGAGCTGTGGCTACTTCTGCGGCCCTCCTGCGAGGAGTTGACCTGCATGAACTCTGCCGTGTGGCGACCTGGTCCCAACCATCGACCTTCGTGCGCCACTACAGGCTCGACTGCCGGTCGCGCAGAGATGCCCGGTTTGGACGTGAGGTGTTGGCTTCCGTGCTGTAGGACCTGACCCGCCGTCCGACCGGTAAGCTACACAGTCTCCTAGTGTATGAAGGCACAGAGACCACGAAGAAGAAGAACAGGTTGCTTACCTGTAACTGTGGTTCTTCGAGTGGTCATCTGTGCCATCATACACACCCGCCCTTCCTCCCCTCTTTCTCAGGTCCCTGTAGGTTCTACGGCGGACGACAGAACTGAGGAGAGACCGTTGCTCGGCGGGAGGAGCATGCGCAGTACCGGCGTGGGGGAGGGGTTCCCGCCAAGCGAACAAGCTCTAGAAGTTTCCGAACGCTACCGCGCAGGCGCTAAAGCTCCTAGTGTATGATGGCACAGATGACCACTCGAAGAACCACAGTTACAGGTAAGCAACCTGTTCTTATAATACCTTCAGGTTACAAGACAGTGAATATCTTAAAGTGTTTTTTCACTATAAATCGTTGTTAAGTGTGAAGTATTTTAATTCAAATCAGTGAACAGATGGCAAATTTTGTCCTTCGCTGACCAGTTAACATATAAGTGAAAGAGGATCCAGGGATCTTGTAAGAGGAAGACCCTCACACTGCGTAAGTCTGGTACATTATAAGTGCTTTCAAATAGGTCCAACATACTTAATACTGAAATCACTTCTTGGTTTGTCTGCCTTTTGTCAGTAGAAGTGTCGTATGTGATACTTGTCCATTTTACCTTTTACCTTTGACTATTCAAATAAAATATTGAGTAAATAAGAAGGACGCTACTATCGAGAAATGTAGACTGCATGCCTAGAATGAATACTTTATTTCCATCAAGCAAATACAGCTTCTGTGTTTAGAATTAATTAGACAAATTAAATCTGTATGCTAGGAGTCATTCAATTTGCATAACTTGCAAATTATATATATATATATATATATATATATATATAATATGTTTTAATTTGCATGATATATATATATTCATGTGAATTTTAATTCATTGGCTAATTAAATAAAGCTACATACATTTATACAATAGTATAATAAGTACAGCTTATTTTATTCCTGGTTTTAAAAAACAAAATGTTTCTTGGGCAGGTATTGAATTTACCTGGTACTGAATTCAGTATTTATGAAATCTCTTAAAGGGTCTATAAAATATTCTCTTGTTCATAGCTGTTTTAAAACCTTGAAGAGCTTTGAAGAATGTTAAAAGTTACTTTTTATAGTTTATTCTTTGATTTCCCAGAAGAGAAAGAGCAAACCCCCTATGATTGGGTTGACACCTCCCACTTTTGGTTGTCACATGAAGGAGTAACCCCTTGGAAGATCAGTCTTGATCCTACTTACTCTCCTAGTCGGATGTGTTTTGTCTAAGCCGCTCACCCCATTTTTTCCCTTGATCCTCTTGCCACTTTTCCTTTTCTTACATTTTCTCCTATCTATAAAAAAACCAAAAACTTTGCTAACAAAAGAAAAACCTTCTGTATCTCCACTGCCTTTTCTTTCCCTCTCTTCACCTCTCTACCTTTCCCCCTCATACTTGGGAGTGTCTAGGGAGAAAGGAAGAATGAGATACCAAGGAAGGAAGGGAGACCCACTGGGGGGCATGCAGGTTCTCCCCTGACTCCTCTCTTCCATCTTTGGTGGGGATGAGGCAGGCACCCAGGGAGGAAGTCGGACTATTGAAAGGGGGCCTTATCAAACCAGCCAGGGGAAGGGAATCCTCTTTGCATTGCTGTGGCATCCCAGTGTCAACAACCAGCCTGTTTCAGGCCAGGATGAGGAGGCACTCAGGATTGAGGAGGGAGCCATTTCAGACCACAGAGGTGATGCAGTGAGTAACTCTGCCCCCCCCAGCTCCCAGGAGCAGGCAAGAACCCTCTCCTAGTCTAGCAGACTAGATCTGGGAACTCGTGGGGAATGGCAATGCGACCACAGATATCAGGAGATCCCAGGGGTAGAGAACTGACAGGTATTCGGTGTCTCCCTCCATTCCCTTCTCCCTTCCCAAGACTACTGAACTCCCAGACCTCAAAAGAGGAACCTTCTGGCTATGAGGGAACATGCGAGGGCCACAGCATTGTACCCACTGCTGTTCCAGCAAATGCACCGGCAGTGTCAGGGGAGAGTCCAGGGCAACCTCCTCTGGTTCCAGTAGTCACCATCATGGCCATGCTGCATCTGGAAGGTCTGTGTGGTTCCAGAATGGGCAAGGGAGAGGAGGTCTCAGCCTCTGACTCGGATGCTACCTCATGACATCAAACTCCTACCAAATGCAGGAGATGAAAGCATTTGCCCTTCTCTCCCATCAAAGGCCACCCAACATATTCCTCCAGCGAGGGTGCTGTGAACTGCACCCCCTGTCCAGTATCCCAGAGACAGAGGAAGGCACATTCTCGTGAAGACAAGAAAAGGGAAAAGGAAGCTCTTCTTCCCACTTCACTTTGTCTGATTCAGCAAGATGATTTTCCCATTCTGGTGGAGAAAACTTTTAAAGGCCTTGGTTTGTCCCTTCCAGTGGAAGACCCCCCCCCTCAGGACCCCGAGTTCTCTCAGGTATAGGAAGGCCTTTTTCCTGTGCTTGACAGTGACTTTCCATTCTAACCTCATGCAGGTGATAGGGATGAGTGGAGGGGTCTGAAAACTCTGTAGATCCAAGATTGGGACCTGCAAAGTGTCAGGAACAGAGTGGCCATAGCAGGTCCAAAGTTTCAGAGAATCAAGCACTTTGGTGGAGACTGGAGGAAAGGTGAAGTCTTCTCCCTCCATATGAACATGACATTTTCAGTGCCCAACCCTCTTATCAACTAGGAAATTTGAATCTCTCTGATAATTTACAAGAAGCTTTTTGCCTGCAGCATTAACTTTTCCTATAAGTTTTGAAATTTTCTTGCTAATTTTAAAGTGACAGTACTTCTTTTTTTTCTCTTGGAATACTTTTGCAAACTTTTTAGAAATAAATTTTAAATATTTAATTCTTTTTTTTTCTTCAAGTTATTGTCTTTTTTAGGACTTAAGTACTGATTTTCGTATATTTGGATTTTGTTCAGGACCTTGAATTACTTCTTACTTTATTTGTTGCTTTTAAAAGTTATTTAGGTTATAAAAATAATTGTTTAAGAAATAATAACTTTTATATAGCTTAAGATTATTCTGTAAGTAGATTTAGATTTATGATGAAAATAAGTAAATAATAAGCAGCAACCTTTAATCTTCATACTATTACTATTTTGGACTCAAATAGTGGTTATGATTAGGTTACTATTTGCTGCATGCAGCAGGGGCAGGAACAAATTTTTAGTTATATGTAGTCAGTGTACTAGTTTTGTTTGTCTGTAGTTTGTTCCTTGTAATTTTTTTTGCTAGTTTGTTTTTGTGTTGTTGCTTGTTTGTGCTTGTCTTATGTTTATTTTTTTTCTTTTTATCTTTTCTTTTTTCTTTCTTTTATCTTTTCTTTCTTTGTTTTATCTTTTATTTTCTATTTTCTTTTTATAATTTAATAAAAGTTATATTTTAAAAAGTTAAGAGCATTTCATTCAGTTGTTTTATATGTTCCTGTTTTTGACGAGTCCTTTCCTTCTTGGCTGGTTAATGATTGACCTTCCAAGGTGTTACTGCCTCATGTGACCACTGGAAGGTCTTTTTGTTTTTATCCTGGCTACTGGGAGCAGTGGGAGGAGTTAACTAATCATAGGAGGCTCTTCCCCTTATTTGCTGGAAATAAATGTATCACCCATGAGACTAATGTTCCTTTCCTGTGGAACATTTGAGCTGTTTAATTCGGAATTTATAAGAGAAATCAGAGTACATTGCAGGCAGAGAAAATAAGTTCCTGATCCCTTTTAGGTATTTTTTCTTTGTATCCTCACCATAACATGCACAGATTTATAAAAGACTATCATATCCTCATCTCTTTGCATCACATTACATTTGTCTGCTTAATGTGTCCCAAATGTGTCTTTCCCTAAAGGGAAGGTAAACCATAAGTCAGATTGGCTATCTTCATTCTTGCCCAGGTTTTGTGATTTTTTTCAAAGGTAGTAGGGATTTTATTTACAGTATACCTTTCTTTTCACCAATCCTGCTACTCAAGGCAGCTTAGAAAAGTTAAATACAGGTCTGTTCACATCAAGCAAGTTAAAATGTAATATTTACATTAAAAGCAATTTAAAAACATAGCCATTAAAAAAGAACAAAGACAATACAGTTCACTGTTAAAAGCTCTTTCCCCACTAGCAGTCAGTTCCCAAAGGCCTGTAAAAACAAAAAGATCTTTGCCAGCTGCCAGAGTTTGGCAGCAGCAACCAGTAAGGCCCTTTTCCATATTATAGTGTAGCTTTAAAGGTGGTGGTACAGAGACAAGGGCTTCACCTGAAGATCTCAAAATGCCGGCAAATTCCTTTGGGAGAATGTGGTCCCTCAAGTAAAGATCACAGTGATACATGATAACTTTGTTTCTTTTTTCTCTATAGAATTGGAGGCATTTGCCAAAAGAAACCCAAAGCAACTACTAAAACATTTGGAGATGCATATGAATGGGTGTACTGTTTCTACAGGGGAAGATGGTTTCCAGGCCCATGCTTCAGGATTTCTTGGTTCTAATCTAAACTCCGTTACCACTGACAGTAAAGGATTAACATTTACTGGAGTAGGTGACCTGCCAGCTGAGAGAGAACAAGAGAGTTGATTTGGATCCAAGCAGACTCACCAGTCTTTGTACATGATTAATTGACAAAGACAGTTGATGTGGTCTCCCAGGGAATCTGTGGCCCTGCTGTAGGAGATTCACAGGAGGGCTGAAGTGCTTGAAATACTGCTAAAGCAGACATGCATGGCTTCAGTTTTGGGCCAGATTCATTAAACGGGTATACAAGGAACCCCAGGGCACAGAGTCTGGGATCAAGAGCAAACTACAGTTTCTGGAATGAAGCAATCTGGACAGGATCCATTCATCCCTGTTTATTGCACTACAGCTGTGAAGCTGGCCCTCTTTTGCAGCAGCAGTGTACATCTGATTTTTCTGAAATCCCATTGTACCTTAAAAACAAAACAATTTTCCAGATACTGGGATTTAAGAGGGCATCAGTTTATTGAGCTGAGAAATATGTGTTTATGCATTGCTGAATTTTAGCTAAAGTGAACCTTGAACTGCTGCTGCATAACCAGAGGCTTGTCATGGGCCTAAGATTTCCTTCAGTTAGGATTTTGTGTGAGAATATATGAGGCAAAAAGCTGTTGAATCCTTTAATTCTATCAACTGGGAAACATTAGTTTTCAGTTGGTGTGTGCTGTTGTGAAGTATCAACCCATATGCTTTTTTTAAATGAGCTGTAGTCAACAAGAACCACTAGATATCCTGATATTGCAAATATCTAGCGTGTGTGCTGTCAAGGAAGGTAACAAAACCAACAATGAAAAACTCCCATTTTAAAAACTTACTATATGATGGTTGTAACTGTGAACTTAGCCTCCAATAATGTGATCAATCCAGCATTGTCCTAGCCCCATACTCCCCCAACCCCAGATTTTTGAGTGGCTGCTGGTGGTCATTGAGGCGGTATTACTAGGCTTATCATGTGACTGAAGGCTTTGAATGTCTGCTGTGTGTGGTGGAGTGAGTTTGTAGACAGATGCCACATGATCTCCCCAATGGCTCATTTCCCATTGTGATAATCTCATTTCTGATATACCAGCTATATGTAAAAATTCTAGTCTTTGGCTGATGAGAGGCTTTTCCATTAAATATATCACAGTATTCAACCCCTAGAAGTCTGTGTCTATTCTATTCAACCCAAGTTCCAAACTATAATGAGTTATAATAAATCTGTAAATATCAGTCATTTCAAACTTCATTTGTGCAGGAGCATTAATTGCATGGATATGTGTCATTTACAAGTGAAGAACAGCTGTCCTGACAGGACCACAACTATCCTTGTATTGGTGAGAATAGCTAACTGTCTTGTCCCCATCTTATTGGGGCCAATACCATATCTACGCCTAACAATGCTAATCTCCCTACAGACCTAGGAGTAGGCATCATTCCAGATTGCCTTCACCTTCTGTCTTGCTGTCATCCAGAGGTTGTCACCATCAATCTCCTACCCAATCTCAGTTTCGCTTGCTTCCTCGATCTCAGTCCTGTTCTTGAGTTTAGCGGCAGGTACCAGTCACTCACACCTCACCACCTCCTCCTCTGTTTCTGATGTGTCAAGATTCCTTCCAGCCTTGCCCATCAGTGTCTGCTGCAGGTCCTCCGTTACCATCTCTCTGCACTACTTCAGCACTCTCCAGATCACCTCCATTTCTGCCACATATCAGAACATCCTCATTACCAGCACTGCCACTGTGTCTATCAGTACTGACAGTTTTTCCTTCTGTTTTGGCACATCGAGTCCAACCTACTGTTCCACAGACCCAGGCACCACAATCATTATTCTCAGGATCATCGGACTATGATTCAGATTCTTCCAGTTCTTCTTCGTGGTGTCTGTGACTCACACAAATGGGTTTCGCACCTGCGCAGAAACAGCCTTCGGAACCTTCTAGAGCCTACCATTGGCGTTTGGGTGGTTGACCCCTCCCCATCCCCTTAGGGTATATAAAGTCCTGCTCCCTGCAACAGTTCCTTTTTGTCCACCATGTGAGCAGTGTGCAGGAGCCTTTCTCTACTTTTGGATGGGTTTTCCCCTATTCTCTGGCATTTTGGACTGGTTTTTTGGACTTTGGATTGGTAAACAGATTATTCTGGATTGTGTTGGTCTGACAAGTTGTATGGCAACGGTTGTATTTAAGCGTTGCGTGACCTGTGGAGGAAAGATACCAGATAAGGACGGACACTCGAAGTGCCTCCTTTGTTTGGGTGAGGGCCACAACATGGGAGCTTGTTGCCATTGTCAGCTGTTTACACCCCAAACTCGTTGCAGTAGGGCTGCTTGGCTGAAGGCCTTATTGTGGGAGAATGTGTCAGGAATCTCCCCCTGCCAGGCTGCAGCCAACATGGGAAGAGAGAAGTCAGGAACACTTGGGGAGTCCGAATATACCAAACACCAGGAAAACACAAGCCGAGCCAGGTCAAGGTCCAGTTCAAATGTTCAGGAGGCGGAGATCCATCCAGAGGGTTTCAGGGAGCAGGAGATACAGAGGTTGTGACGGCTTGCTAATAATTGGCTGCAAGCAAGGAGCAGCCACACCGGCAGACTCAAATAGCCCCTGTGAGCAGGTGCTGCTCGTTATTGTTTCCTCAGCGTAGTCCAAGAAGCTTCCCTCTCTGCAACCTGTTTCAGCCTTCTGTGTGATTGAGGGCTGGTGGGCACAGCTGGCTGCAACTCCTCTGCATCACTGCTGGTTCCCTCTTTATCATGAGCTGGCTGGGGCAACTCAGTCTCTGTTTGACCTTCCAGTGCAGGGGATGTTTGCAGGTTGACTTGCTCAGTCACTGGCTCAGCCCCCTGCACAATCAGTTGTTCCTCAATCACAGCATCATCCATCACAGAATGTGCTGACCGCTTCAGAACCAGCTAAGCAGACTGAACCTACTCACTTGACACCTAGAATGGCTCATTCCACCTCTTCCTCCACATCTTGACAGAATGTGTTGATACCGTTGTGGAGACCAAGTTCAAGATCTGAACATCAAGGTCTCAAGACCAGGCACCTCTGGTATTACTGAGTTGTACAGATGATTGTCAAGATCATTCCTCTCCTCCACCTAGTACCAAACTGCCTAGAAAGGGAGAGAGATCAAAAAAGGAAGAATAAAGGTGTTGCTTCGACGGGGACGTCCAAGAAGCACAGGAAGAAGGATGAACCTAGAACACATCCTCCTTCCCCAACAAGGAAGACGGCTCCTCAAGAGTCTGTTTCAGAGGAGGTGCAAGCCCCGCAACATCAGGGAACCCAAGATGTTATACCCTTTGAGGAAATTGAGGAAGTATGCATTGGATCAGAGTGAGAGATACTTGAAACTTCCCCTCAGATCTCTGTTGGGTCAGCTTCATGTCATCGAATGTTGTCTCCTGCCATAAGACCTGTACGCAGAAGATCTCCAACTGAACAGGCGCAGGTACATCGCCCCCATATGGACGACCTAGATCGATATGGATGACACCATTGGTATCGAGATGATCCCGACAATCGGTACCATCACTCCACTCATCATTCTCGATCACAGTCTAAGACACACACACCCATGTCGGCGGGTGATAGCATCTTCTGGGCAAACATCTAAGTTCTCTAGACGGGATCAAGCCATGGATGATAGACATCAAGACATCAACCTCTTGGAAGGTTGTAGGAAGGACTGTCATTACGTCTCCTTGTGATCATCGGGTCCAATCACCATCGGTGCCATCCTCAGTATCATCAGGAATATCTCATGGACTAGATAATATCGAGTCGAATTTTGTTTCCACAGCCAAGAGGATATCATCTACTGATGATGTTAGAGCTTTTTCAGATCTTGTTCTCCAAATGGCCAGGTCGTTGAATTTACAAACTGAAGACCACAAAGAAGATCTGAAAGACCTGATCTTCCAAGATTTGCAGGACCATGCTCCAGTGCCATTCATAATTGCACCACTTCCATATTTGTCTCAAACAGTGAAAAAATCATGATCGACACCATCGTCAGTACCGTCTATATCTAAGAAGCTTGAGTCTTTGTATCGTCTTGTTGAGACCGAGAATGACTGGTGGGTTCAGCACCCTAAACCAAATTCCATTAGCAGTGGATGCGGCCCAGTCAAAGCAATCACAAAGACTGCGTTCTGTCCCTGCTGATTGAGGGGGGCGGAATTGGACAACATGGGCAGGAAATCCTATTTGAATGCAGCCTTGTTGTTTAGGATTTCAAATTATGCTGCTTGTATGGGCACTTTCCAACAATTTCTCTGGAGCAGAATCAAATCATATTTGGATTTGCTTCCTGATGTTGAGAAGAAGACTGCGAGTGCTTTATATGGAGAGATTTATCACTTGTCGTCACAGCAAATTACTACAGCTAAACACATCACTGACTGTAGTAGTAAGGCTGTAGCAGGTGCTATAGCAATACGACGACATGCATGGCTTTGTTCATCTGGATTGTCTCAAAAGGCTAAATTGATGATTGAGGATTTGCCTTTTGATTCCTTAGAATGGTTCAATGCTAGTACTGACGAAAAGCTAGAACATGCTCAGAAGATGTGATTGACAGCTAAGAAGTATGGATTTCCAACATCGACATCCTCTCAGTGATATCGATATTGATGGTACTAGCAGTTTCCGAGGAGAACTCTAAGTCCAACTCCACCTCAACATACCTCAACAATTTTCGACAAGAAAGTTTCTGTCTTCAAAATACAAGCAGCCTCAGTATAAAAAACACCAGTCAGACCAGAACAAGCATAGAGTTTGACAACCAATACCACAAGACCTTTCTGACAAATATCAGCCACCAACACAGACAAAGCATTCCTTCTGTTGCCGAACTGCATACCGACAATCAGCCAAATCTTCCTTCTCAACCACCATTTGGGAAAAGATTAAGCAATTATATAAATGTTTGGTCACTGATCACATCAGATTCTTGGGTCCTAGACATCATAGGGTATAGAGTTTTGTCGCTTACTGGAAAACTTTGCCCTCTCCAGAGCTCAAAGAGGAGATATCAATGTTGCTCAAAAAGGGACAATACAAAGAATCACTACAACGCAATTGAAAAGAAGCTTCTCTTCAAGGTATTTTCTGTTGAAGAAAGATGGAGGTCTTCAACCAATATTGGACCTAAGAGAGGTCAGCTACTATATCTGACCAAAATTATTCAGAATGGTGGCTTTGGCTGCTATTCTACCACTGTTGAAAAGAGGGAATTGGTTCGCAATCTTAGATCTAAAAGTTGCATGCTTCCATATAGCCATAAGACCGCAGCACAGATGGTTTCTTGCTTTCGCTATCAGAGAAAATGCTTACCGGTTTCATGTTCTCCCTTTCGGCATAAGCACAGCTCCGAGAGTCTTCACGAAATGCATGTCCGTAGTGGCGGCTTTTCTTTGTCAGAAAGGTATCGTAGTGTTCCTATATATATATATATATATATATATATATATATATTATTTTTATTCATTTAAAATCATATGTTATGCTTCAATCATTCATACACAATACATACATTCTTTTACATAAAAGGAAGAAAAAAAATAGAAACCCAAAAAATAGAAAAATAAAACAAATTTTAATACCTACCTACTAAACTTCCCTTATCGCATTTACATAATTTGTGGTCGGTTATAACTTATCTGTATTTGACCAACAATTCTATATGCTCAGTACTTCAACATTCATACCACTACCTCGTTCCATTATTGCTTAGCTCTTACAATAATATCTTACTCCTCTTAAGTTTTTTGTTCACACATTTTTATTTCTCTTGACTGTGTTACACAGGTGATTTTCTCTCTTAACCTGTTTCACTCCATCTTATTTAATTCATTTACTACTGTTTTTCCCCATTTGGCTTCCCAAAGAGGAATAACCAAATTCCGTTCTTCGATAATCTGTTTATCTGTCAATATTGATGTTAACATCCATTTCCCATAATTCATATAGTTTCCATAACCAGTCTTCAATATCAGGAACTTCTTTTAATTTCCATTTTTGTGCAAAGACTAGTCTTGCCGCTGTTACCATATATATTACCATTTTTCTCAGTGAATTCTTTTTAAAATGTTTAGTATCTAACATGTTCAATAAATATATTTCTGGACTCATTGGATAGTTAATTTGAAGGGTATTAACCATACATTCGTGAATACCCTTCCAGTATTTCTTTGATTTCACGCAAGACCACCATATATGGTAAAACGTCCCTCTCTCCGTACATTCCCAACATGTATTTTTCATGTTTTTACTTATTTTGGCTATTTGAACTGGTGTATAATACCATCTAAAATACACCTTATAGTAATATTCCTTTAAATTTGTACTTATACAATATTTTTTTACATCTTTCCATGAATTCTCCCAACTCTGTAGTGGAATTACATGTCCCAAATTTTGTGCCCATCTTATCATATTGTCCTTAACCATCTGTTCTTTCATACACAAATTTAACAATATTTTATATATTTTACCTATCAAATGATCTGTTCCCAGTTTTAATATTCTATCAAACTCCTTCTCCCTTATTTCAATTCCTTGCACCTTCAAGTCCATCTTAAATCTTTCTTCCAGTTGCCTTTGCAACAACCAGTGTGAGATAATGCCACTCTTTATCATATCCTCCTTACTTTTTCATACTATAGTATCCCCTTGAACTTTTATTAAATCTTTATATGTTAGCCATTTATTAAGTTGGGGTTTATCTCTTCTATAAAACGCTTCGAGCGCTGACACCCATTGTGTTATTTTTATATATAATTTATTCCTATATTGTAACCAAGCTTTTAACAATGGTTTTCTTATAAAGTGATTATTAAGTTCCTTATTCAGCTTCACCTTGTCATACCACATACCCCTTCTACATTTAATAATCTCACATTTTCTAACTTAATCCAATCAACTACCCAGCAAAGGCAACTGGCATGAAAATATAATTTTAGGTTAGGAAGACCTAACCCACCTCTTTCTATTGTATCCTTTAATACAGTCCATTTTATCCTTGGTTTTTCACCATTCCAGATACATTTTGATAGTTCCTTCTTCCACTGTTTAAAAGGTACATCATTTGAAATAATCGGAAGATTTTGAAACAAGAATATCATTTTAGGTAGAATGTTCATTTTAATTGTGACGATTCTTCCCATCAATGATAAATCAAGTTTTTACCATCTTCTCAAATCTTCTTTTATCTTTCCCCAAACTTTTTTATAGTTGTTGTCATATAAGTCCGTGTTGCTGTTGCTAATATTAATTCCTAAATATCTCACTTTTTTTGATACTTTGAATTGAGACAGTCGTTCAATGCCCTCTTCTTCTTTTTTTGTAATATTCTTTGTTAGCATCATCATTTTATCTGTATTAACCTTAAATCCTGCTACTTTTCCATAATCTTGGAAGATCCCACTAATCCTTGATATACTTTAAATTGGATCATCTAACATAATTACAAGATCATCGGCAAGGCTCTTAATTTATACATTTGATTCCCAATTTTAACCCCTTTTATTTCTATATCTTGTCTTACCTTACAATTTAACATTTCTGTCACCATTACAAAAATTAAAGGCGACGGGGCAACCTTGTCTTCTTAATATCATTTTTTTCTGTTTTTTCTCCATTAATTACAATATGCGCTGTTTGATTATTATATATCAATCTTATCCAATTAGTGAACCTTTCCCCCATATTTATCTTTTTTAATACCTCCATTATGAATCTCTATTTTACATTATCAAATGCTTTTTCAGCATCTACAAAGATCAGTCCCATTGTTTTTCATTATGTTTATGATAATATTCAGTTATGTCCAAAATTACCCTTACATTATCTTTTATTGATCTACCTGGCAAAAAACTGTTTTGATCCTCATGTATCCAATTTTTTAGAATTTTCTTCAGTCTATCTGCCAGAATAGATGTAAATATCTTAAAATCAGTATTCAGAAGGGATATTGTCCTATAGTTCTTTACTTCCAACTGATTTTTGCCTTTTTTAGGTATTAAAATAATTGTTGCCTTTCCCCATGAGACTGGTCTATCCATCATTTCCAATTCATTAAATAACTTTTGAAGGGGGTCAATTAGTTGATCTTGAAACACTTTATAGTACCTTGCCATGAATCCATCCAGACCCAGTGCTTTTCCAATTTTCAATTTTTGGATTGCCGTTCTAATTTCAACTTTCGTAATAGGTCTATTTAACTCTAATCTTTGCTCTTCTTGAATTTGAACCACTTTAATTTATTCCAAATATTTTTCAATGTGTTGTATATATTCTTCCCTATCTTCTGGATCCTCAAATAATTTCTTATAATAGTCATGGAATATTGACTTAATTTTTCTTTGATGTCTGTGTATCTTATCCCCTTCTTTAATTTCCGCTATCAATCTTTTCTCTTTTTCCTTTTTCAATCTATACGCTAACCATTTTCCTACTTTGTTAGCATGCTCAAAAAATCTTTGATGTGTGTATTTTATCTTCTTTTCTATTTCCATTCTATCTTCCATGGACATTTGTCTCTGCAGAATTTTAATCTCTCTTAGTAACCTTGAATTCCTTGGATCTTTCTTTAGCTCTTCCTCTTTCTTCTTAAGTTCTTCCACAATGTTTTGGTATATCTGCTTCCTTAATTTTTCCTATAGGCTTCCTGTTGTAGAAATAGACCTCCTATCACTGCCTTTCCCACGTCCCATACTATCTTGTTTAATGTTCCTTTTCCAGTGTTTTCTTCAAAAAAGTAATTTATTTCCTGTTTTATCTTATCTGTTACCTTTTCGTCCCTTAAAAGCTCATCTTTTACAATCCATCTATATTCGCTCTTCCGTTCTTGTATTGTCATCATAATGGGACAGTGATCTGATAAAGACCTTGGTAGGATTTCCATTTTCTTGATTTTTTTTACATAAGGTTTTAGATATCAAAAACATATCAATCCTTGACCAAGTCTTGTGGCAACTTCCTTTTTTTGTTGTTGCAATGAACGAGATAATTCTGAACATTTTATCAATTTCGAGATCTAATTGTTCAGCGTTCCATCCTATATACTCTGCCAAGGATGGTATCACTCGGTTATACAACTCCTCCCCTTGGACTTCTCTCAGTCCTCTTATTTTAATACATTTATCTCTAAATTTTATCTCCATACTTTTATTTTGTTGTTCTACTTTTTCTATCTGTTTCTCTAACATTGGGGTTTCTTTTTCCAATTTCATAGTTCTGTCTTGTAATTCGTCTAGTTTCTTATTTATATTCTTCATTTCAGTAGTTATACTTTCTAACGTTTGTCCAACACTCCCCATTTCTTTCCTCATTTCTTTGATATCACTTGCCATTTCTTTTTTTTTAAATCATTCCTCATTTTCCTTATTTCCTCAATAATTACTGGTGTAAACTCTGATGCTTTAGGTTGTTCTTCCAGAGCTGGTCTCATTTGACGTTGTTATTTAGCTGACATTGCTTCCCTCGTTTCTGATGCCATTTTTTCAAATTTCTCTCCTTGACTCTTTTCCTTCTTATTCTCTTTTTCTTTTCTTTCTTTTTTTTCTCCCCTCTAGTACCTTAATATGATTTTTTTTCTACAGTAGTTTCACAATTAATAACAATTAATAACAATAAATTAAACTCAACCATTAATATAAATTAATTAATCAGTTAGATTATTTCAATATTTATATATTATATATCTAAGTTCAATCAGTCCCTTATTAAATCCCTTAATAAATCAGATCAATCAATTAATAACTCAATAAATAAGCATGTCAGTCAATCAATCAATATGTCAATATAGGTCAATATATAAGTCAATATAAATCTATACATGTAATGTAAATCAATATATCAATATATAACTTGTTTCTTAATACCGTCTTCTTAATACCTTTCTATATATTATTCCCACTACTCAATTAATTTCCCACTATTTTCCCACTAATCAATTAATTACTTATTCCCCTTAAATATTCTCACCAATCCTTAGTATAATTAATGATTTCCACTATTTGTTCACCTCAAAGAAAATATTAATCAATAAAGGGGAAAGCAGCAATATATAATTAATTAATATTCCACTAAACAGTAAACCACTAAACAGGTACTTCTTTCAGTTCTTACAGTCTATTTTATATACTTTAGTATTAAATATTTATATTTATATTTTTTCTTTGTTATCTATAACAGTTCATTTCCCTTTAAATTTTTCCTTAATTTACAACATTCCCCACGAACCATACATTCCATTTTTCCCAAAATAAATATATTCCCTCTTATTGAAAATGAGTCCAGCCTGTAATGTAGTAACTGTCCATTAGATGGTGTTCTTTTACCACTTTTGTCACTACTTCTTCCAATACTGTAAAGAAAGGGGTTAATGAATTTTTTGCCGCTTGGTTGACCTTGTGCCACTTATCTTTTCTCTCTTGAGTGTTTGTGCCCCTTCCACCTTGGATTTCTTTCTTCCTTATCTATTATTCAGTAAGTTTAATGTCTTTATAAATAAGTTTAATACCTCTAGGAATTTGCTCCCTTCCACTATTAAATGTCCGTCGTAGGGGCCACGTTTCTCTTTTTCAGCTATACCCAAAGTCCAGAGTAAACAAAATAATTCCCCTTTATTTAAAAAATTATTTATTTCAAAAGTTATCTCAGTCATCAGACGCTATTTTTTCTGACGTTTTCTTTACTGTCTCTTACTTGGTGTCTCCATCTCATTTATCCAACTCTGCCCACTTCCATTTTTCCCCTTTTTCTTATACAACAGCTAACAGTCCAAGATTCTTTTGCTATATATTATCACAGTCTTGCACTACCACAGTTTTTGAATTAATTAATTAATTAATTAATTGTTATTTCCTCTTTCCAACATTACCACTTCTCACTTACTTATAAAATTTCTTAACAAAGTCACTTTTTGATGAAGTCAGATTTACAAAAAACTCTTTAAACCCTTTCAACCTCTCTGGATTTCTTTCAATGTCGTTTAGGAGTGGTTGTGAAACGACAGCTTTCCCTCACTCTGTTCTCTTAAAGTTTTAAACTTGGAGTGACCGTGTTTCGGGGCTCCTTCTCTGAGGCTCCTTGTCTATTTTAATTAATTGTAGGGTCTTTAAAGCGTTGGTATTCTTACCATCCACAAAATTATGTATTTTTATGTTAGTCACCCTCAGTAAGAATCTTCAATCTTCTTTTAAAAAGTGGTGGCGAGGATTTTTTTTTTTCCCAGAAGCCCCACGAGGTAATGGCGGCTTGCTCAACCTCCTCACGCTGCCCGTGTCCCAAATCCAGATGTTTCCTCAGGCACTCACGCTGGGAAACCTGGTCCATCTTCAAGCACCTCCAAACCCCTTTTCCCAAAGGGGGTTTTTTTCCCATTATTCCACCTCAGCAAACGGGCTCACGTTCGTGTGGCGACTTTTCCCCGCGGCTCATGGGGTGACAGCCGAGCTCCTCGCCGCAGCCACCAGAAGTTCCAGTGTTCCGTTATATAGATGACTGGTTGATGGGCATCCTCTTGAAAGAAACTATCTATGCACTTCAGGACCACTGTCAGTCTTCTATGGAAGTTAAGCTTAATGATAAATTACAAAAAGTCAACCGACAAAAAAATCAAATATATTGCGGCGGTACTGGACTCAAACTGAAAAAGCCTTACTTCCACAAGATAGATGGGAAAAGATTTTGCGATGTCTGACAAAGATGCAATGCCTTCGGAGAATCCGAGCAAAGACGATACAACTTGCGCTAGGACTGATGGCATCAACTACGCTTGTCACACCATATGCAAAATTAAGGATGAGACAACTACAACAGTGGTTTATACATTGGTTCTACCCTCTTCGAGACCATCACCTCAAATACCTCACAGTACCAAGGAACATTCCCTCTACTCTGGATTGGTGGACAAAACCAGAGAATGTGTTGAAGGGAATGCCGTTCCTTCCTCACTCACCATCAGTCTCAGTGACAACGGATGCGTCTCTGAAAGGCTGGGGTGCTCATCTGGGAGCACTCTCCATAAAAGGTGTATGGACAATTCAAAAAGAGCAATTTCTATATAGTGTCTTAGTATCTTAGAATTCATGGCAGTATTGAAGGTGCTCCAAGCATTTCAACACTACCTGTATGGAAAATCGATTCAAATTGTGACAGACAACACAACAGTAAGGTATAAACAAGGAGGAACTTGGTTGCATGTGTTGTTGAACATATCAATACAACTATAGGAATGATGACTAGCACAATGAATTCTTCCATCAACTGTTCATCTGGCAGGGGAATAGAACACCCTGGCAGACACACTCAGCAGAACACCAAGCTCATATCACAAGTGGGTGGTCAACAAGGAAGTAGTTCAAGAGGTGTTTGGGAAGTGGGGGTTTCCTCACATAGACCTCTTTGCATCCAGACCGAACAACCAATGCAGACTGTATTGCCCCCGACACTTGAACGGACATCAGACTCTGGGAGACGCCTTTCCCTTCAGTTGGATGGGACCAAAGGTTTATGCATTTCCACTGTTTCCCTTGATAATGAAGGTTATTGCCAAAATTTGCCAGGACAAAGCGAAGACGATACTGGTAACACCCTGGTGGCCAAGGCAACCATGGTTTGCTACTCTCCTTCAGTTATCTCAGGGATGGTACTGAGTCCTGCCATGCAAGCAGGATCTGCTCAGCCTTGACAATGGTACCATTTTCCACCCCGACGTTCATACGCTATGCTTGACCTCATGGAATCTATTGTAGTAGAGAACTTACCTGATACTGTTAGACAAATTGTGTTGACTGCACATAAACCTTCAACTCTGAAGTCCTGTGCATACAAATGGGGTAAACTCTGTGATTATTTGAATATAAGAGAATTACTCCTACATGTTGTAACAATGTACATGTTCTGTCTTTTCTTGTAGAGTTATCAGCTCAGGGCTTGTCTTTGTCCTCAGTGAGATGTTATTTGGCTGCAATTTCTTGTAATTTTCAAACACAGGGTAAACAGTCCTGTTTTTTGGACCCCTGATTAAAAGGTTTATTCAGGGTTTTAAGAATTTACATTCTCCAGTTCAACCACCACTCCTGGAATGGAATTTAAATTTATTCTTGAAACAATTAGCTGTTAGGCCCTTTGAGCCTATGGCCACTTGGGACATGCGGTTACTGTCATGGAAAACTGCCTTTTTGGTTGTGGTAACGTTGGCAAGGAGGGCTAGTGAGCTATGTACGCTCAGGGTTGATCCTCCATATTTGAGATTTCACAAAGATAAGGTTGTGTTAAGACCAGACATAATGTTCTTGCTGAAAGTGGTGTCATATTTCCATCTGAACCAAGATACAGCGTTACCCACTTTCATGCAGAATCGTGGTTCAGACATGGAGAAAACTCTGCGTTGTGTGGATGTTCGAAGAGCATTGGCATTTTATGTTCAACACACTTCTTCAATTAGGAAGTCAAATAAGTTGTTTGTGTGTTACTCAGTAACCAAACAAGGCAACCTATTTTCTCCTCAAAGGCAATCTAAATGGGTGGTCTCCACTATTAAGTTGTCCTATGAATTAGCAAAAAAGAAACTTCCTGATTCTATATGAGCTCATTCCACAAGATCTATGGCAGCTTCTGTGGCCTTCTTGCATGGTGTATCTCCATGAAGTTTGCTAAGCAGCTACCTGGTCTCAACCTCTTACATTTCTTAATTATTATAGAGTTGATAACCGGTCTAGGAATGATGCATGTTTTGGGAGAGCTGTGTTTTTTTCCTCTGTTGGATAAAGGAGACAATATTGTCTGTTTACTAATAAATGTTATTTATTATCTTATTGTCTTATATGTTGGTGATAACTGAAAAAAGGGGGGAAAGAGGAAGGAAGAGGAAAGGAAAAGGGAAAGGAAAAGGGAAAAAACCGGAAGTTGACATAAGTGTTTTTTCCAGCAGCATGATATCCCACCTCCTTTCTCGTCAGCTTGCAAAGCTCCCATTTGTGTGAGTCACAGAGACCACAAAGAAGAAGAACAGGTTGCTTCCTTTTAACTGTGGTTCTTCGAGTGGTATCTTTTGGGAATTTTCCACAACCCCTCCCTCCTCCCCACATATGTCCTGCTGCATGGTGGCTCTGTTCCCCAAATGTCAAACAGATTCACACTCACACGTATTCAATAAACTTGATAGAAGATTTATTGTAACATAGAAAGGGGAATTTTTAAAGACGTCAAAGCTAAAGATTTGGGATCTGGTTCCCACACTCTACACTTAAAAGGACAGTTTCCCCTGAGATAGTTGTAAAAGGACAAACGACCCCAATCACCATGACGACTTTTCTGCCAACATTTCCCTTTTTTGAAATTCCACCCAAAAACTTTCAACACCTAGGAATAACCTAACATTCTACTATCACCATTCCCACAGGCAGCTGCCATACAAAAGAAATTTGGGGGGGCCACCCCAACCCTTCCCCCCTTCAGGAGAAAAAAGGGGAAAAAAAAAATAAAAATAAAAATACATACAGACATATATATATATGATACATAGAAAATACCACAAACGGTAGAAATACAGGAAGACTAAATAGCAAAATAAATGCAGAAAAATCAATGGGGGCCTTTGAGGAACATCAGCCGGTGAAGAAGTCAGCGAAGGGGCCCTCTTCAGCAAACGGGAAATGAAAAACAGGATGAATAGCTTTAAGGGAAGAAGGGAGATCCAGTTCAAAAGAGACATCATTAATAGCCCGTTTCACGGGGGAAAAGGACCGAGAAAGCGAGGGGAAAGTTTCTTAGATGGAGAGGGGGTGAGGAAATATTTTTTAAAGAAAGGAAGACCAAATCACCAGGTTTATAAGGGGGATTGGCTGCCGTTTACGGTCAGCGAAGCGTTTGTGGGAAGCCTTGGCGAGGGAACCCCCGCGAGACGGATTGCCAAATGTAGAAAATTTAGAGACCCAAGCCGACACAGAGGGAGGGCAAAGAAGGGAGAGAGGGGGAGGAAGGGGAAGGTAGAAAACCGTAAACAATCTCAAAGGGGGACTTCCCAGTGGAGGAATGAACTGCATGGTTAATAGCAAATTCAGAAAGGGGGGGAGGGCGAGGCCCAATTAGATTGGTTCTCAGAAACAAAACATCTAAGAAACTGCTCAAGTGATTTGTTAACACGCTCAGATTGGCCATCCGTCTGGGGGTGATAA
This sequence comes from Ctenosaura bakeri, assembly GCA_948474755.1. NCBI lineage: Eukaryota > Metazoa > Chordata > Lepidosauria > Squamata > Iguanidae > Ctenosaura > Ctenosaura bakeri. The sequence goes on from CAOLHI010001360.1 coordinate 21,959, forward strand.
GCACTGCTAGTTTTTGAGTGACGCCCAGTGTTTTCAGTAGACACGACCAAAACTTGGAAGTAAAAACAGGATCCCTGTCCGAAATGATTACAGAAGGCAATCCTTGAAGTTTCCATACATGAGTAACAAACAGGTCAGCCAATTTCTCAGCACAAGGGACCCTTTTTAGGGGCACAAAATGACATTGTTTGAAAAAATGATCAGTAATAACCCAGATGACATGAAAACCTTGTGAGGAGGGGAGAGATACGAAAAGTCCCATGAACCCCGCCCAAGGACCAGAAGGAATAGGCAGAGGTTGCAGTACCCCTTGAGGCTTAGACGTGGGTGATTTAGCAACGTTGCAAGTGGCACACTTTTTAAATATAAGTCTCACAGAGGATTTTAATCCGGGCCACCAAAAAAGCCGGCGAATCGCGTCAATGTTTTCAAAAACCCAAAATGTCCAGCGGGTTTGGAATCGTGATAATGATGGGACATGCTCGCGGGCAGCAGGGGGAACGTAGCCCTTTTGTGCCATAGAAGGGGAGATTATCAACCCATGTTATTTTGTCCTTGTTCGCCGGAAGCCAGGAATCCCCGTGCGCTGAATGAATGATAGCATCGCGGAGAGCGGAGTCACAGAGGGAAGAGGCAGAAAGCCTTGTTTTAGCTGTAGCGCGAGTAGTGACTTGAGAAGCCAGAGAGGAGGCGGGAAAATAATTTTTGGGGGGGGGGAGGCAGCGGGGGGCCCCGCAAACGGGGAAAGGCCGAGAGGGGGTCCGCCAGTGGTTAGTGCGGCCAGGTTTAAAAACAATTTTAAATGGAATCTCTGGAAAAATTCAACCCATCTCACCTGTTTAGGGGAAAGTTTCTTAGCTGACTGCAGGGCTTGCAAATTCCTATGAAAAGTCCAAACCAAAGGGGTTTGGGGGCCCCTTTTGGAAAATGACGCCAAGAGGAGAGCGCAAAATGAATAGCCTTGGCTTTTTTTCTCCCAAATGGGCCAATTAGATTGTTGAGTAGAAAACTTCTTAGAAATGAAGGCACAAGGCTTGAGCGCCCCCGCAGTGTCATGTTGTAAAAGAACGGCCACCATGGCAAAATCTGAAGCATCAGTTTGCACAATGAATTTCTTGGTGCTACCCGGGGAAAAAAGAAGCAATGGCTCAGGGAAAATTTGGATTTCAAATGGTCAAAGCCAATTAACATCAGGGGACCAACAAAGTCTACGTGTTTTGCTTGCAGATGATCCTTTAGGTTTCCGTAAAAGGTTAGTGAGTGGAAGCGCTATTGCAGCAAAATCCTCGATAAAGTTACAGTAGAATTTTCGCAAAGCCAAGAAATTGCTGCAGTTGTTTCAAAGTTTTGGGAAAGGGGGCCCAATTTCAAAATGGAGTCAATTTTTGAGGGGTCCATTTTCAGTAAACAATCTTGGATCCTATAGCCCAAGTAATCAAAAGTTTGGGTGTCAAATTGACATTTAGAGAGATTAACCACGAGATTATTGTCTATCAGCCATTTAAGCACTTCACGGACCAATGACACATGAGATTCCATGGAATCTGCATAAATCAGAATGTCACCCAAAAATAAATCAGAACCCCCTGATACAATAAGTCATGAAAAATGGTGTTAGAAACATTTGAAACACAGACGGTCCAGATTGAAAACCCAAAAGGGGGAAAAAACCGTCCATTTAAAGTTGCCGAGCGGTGTTGCGAAGGTGGTAAGCCACTCAGAGCCCGGGTCCATCCTAACCCTGTGGAAAGCCTCCTTTAGATCAAGTTTGGTGAAATATTTTCCTTGAACAAGGTGGTCCAAAACAGTCCGTATCAGAGGGAGGGGATAACAATTGGAAGATATAACTTGGTTAATAGCAGAGTAGTTAACTATCAGCCTGGATCCGCGCTGGGGATCTTTCCTTTTTGGGAAAAAAAGGGACCGGGGGGGGTGTGGAAGGCTTGATGAACCCCACAAGCCAAGTTTTTATTAGGAACTTCTTAGAGCAAGGAGTTCTTTTGGCCCCATGGGGAAAATTTTTTGGGTTTTTAAAGGTAGTTTGGCCCCGTCAACCAATTCCAGTTTACAGTCGAAATCTGTGGGGGGGGGCAATTTGTCAGCTTCCCTCTCGTGGAAAGCCTTATGCAACCCCCGGTAGTGTAAAGGGAAAATTTTTGCATATCTTCATGGGAAATGGGAAAGTTTAATTTGAAGAGGATAGAGTGCCAGCAGTCCAGTTTTTTTGGGGGTTATATTCACAAACCCAAATTTCGATTCCCAAGACCAATTTGAACTGCACCGCCTTGGGAACCAGAAAGCGCATGCTGTAATTTTTTTTTCCCCATTTGAAATGAGATGGGCTTAGTAATTTTGCCAATTACTCCTCCATTTATTGAGGTCCCATCCATTTGAGTTAATTTGATGGGGCGTTCCAAGGGCTCATAAAGGATTTGTAAATCCTTAGCCATTTTGGGGGTTTAACAAGTTTTGGAGAAACCCAAAGGTCAATTAATGCACTATGTACATGCATAGTCCCATTTTAAATAAGCGTAACTGTGGTGTAGAAATGGGGAATTTTTGGGTTTTTGGGGTTTGCTGGGGTTGGTTCGCCCGTGTTCAAAATCCCCTTGCCCAAAAATGGGGACGAAGTGGTGGTTGGCGTGGGGAAGGAAGTTTTGTGGGGTTTGGGGGCCTTAGAAGCGCGTCTAAGTGGTCGTTTGACAACCGCTGGCTGACTTGTGGTTTCCCTTTATTCTTGGTGTCTGCTCGTGCTCCCTTAATCCCAGCCGGGTTTTGGTTTTCAGGGCAAGTATTAGCAAGGTGACCCGTTTTGCCACAGTTGAAGCACATTTCTCGGAGGTGATTGTTCCGTTCCTCAGCGTTGAGGATGATGGGACGGCGAGGTTGTCGTTTTGCCATGTCTTGTCATTGCCGGTTCAGCTGCACCGTCTGGGTTATTCCTTCCACTTCAGTAGCTAGCCTGACCCAACCTAGCAGGGTCTGTGGGTTGGCCTAAAGTAAGCACCCGTGTAATATATCGGGTTTTAGGCCATCTTTGTATAACTCAATGGGGTTTTTGTCATTCCAAGGACTTTGGTGGCCAGGTTTCTAAATTTTGGGAGAATATGTTCCCACATCATTCCTGCCTTGTTTCATTCGTTTTAGTTGATTTTGTGTTTTTCCAGTAGATGAGGGTCTTCAAAACGTTCACGCAGGTGGTTCATGAAGAGCTGCAGATTTTCAGTTTCTGGGGCGCGGGTGTCATTGGTTCCCCCCATCTCCCTGCCAGTCCTTTCATCCTTTGGCTGAGGTATCGAATTCGGGCCGCATCATCTCGGAAAAGATGGCCATTATCAATCATGAAATTATTTGCCATGGTCAAAAAAAAGAGAGTTTTTCCCCCCTTTCCGTTGAATGAGTTTCAGGTCTCCAACATTTCTGAGTAACGGTGGCGCTGGCGCTTGCCTGGCTGGTTGCCGGGGGTAGACCAGGGGTGCCTGCTGTTGGGACGGCAGTTCGTGGTTCTCGTCCTGGTGTTCTCCCTGCCTGCGGGGGACGGAGGCGCATCTCGCGTAGCATGGTCTTGAGTTCAAGTATTTCCTCATCTTTTCTCTCCAGTTCCGTTTCCATTTTTTTTATCTCCTCCAAAAGGGAAAAGGTTTTTTTGCTGATGTGTCCCATCTAGCAGACCTTCTGCATTGTCTCAACGACATACGTGGTTTCTCCCCCCCAGACCCAGGTTTGGCCGCTGGTGGGGATTTCCGGAGCCTCGGTCAGGGGGAATTTTTCCCTTTTTATCCATGAGCACTTCGGTCTCTGCGGCTTCATCAGATTCTGCAGATGCATGCTCTTCTGCAGTAATTGACTGGTCCCCCTTTTTGATACATTTTAGGAAAGAGACTCTCGAGCTTTCTGTCAGGAACAGATTCACGCTCAAAATATTCAATAAACTTGATAGAAGATTTATTGTAACATAGCAAGAGATGCTGTCTTACAGACGTAAAAAGTTCGAGAGGGGGGGAAATCCCCCCCTCACTCTACATTTTAAAAGGACAGTTTCCCGTGAGATAGTTGTAAAAGGACAAACGACCCCAATCACCATGACGACTATTTCCAACAGTTCCTTTGAAATTCCAGCCGGAAGGAACGTTCAACCCCTTTGGGAATAACCTAACATTCTACTATCACCATTCCCACAGGCAGCTGCCATACAAAAGCAATAAAATGTGGGCACCCGCACATGTGGCCAGAGAACTAACCGTTGCAGGGGGGGGGGGGTTTTTATATACCCTAAGGGGATGAGGGAGAGGTCAGCCCCAAAACACCAGTAGTGGGCTCTAAAAAGGTTCCAAAGGCTGTTTCTGCACAGGGGCGAACCCCATTTGTGTGAGTTCACAGGTGACCACTCGAAGAACCACAGTTACAGGTAAGCAACCTGTTCTTTTTCAGCACCATCCCTGCTGACAGCTGTGGAAGGTACTGCCCTTGAAGCTCTTCCAGAGGACATCAAGCAATTTGCCAGTTTTAATACTACACATGGCAAAAACAATTGAACTGGATGTGTCCACTCCACCTGCTCCAGTTTCTGATCCTATTTTTGTTGATAAGCATCTTCACTTGCCACTATTCCTTTTTCACTGTTTTTCAAAAGGTGTTAAACAGGCATTGGTACAGCCAGCATCTTTGTCACCAACACCAAGGCACCTGGTGTCTTTATTCACTCGTCCCACTCTGAACTCCAATGTGGTTGATGCATCCCAGACGGATAGTGGAAAAAAGGTACATTCCACTCCTCTAGATAAGGAAAGCATGCAAGTTAGATGTCTTTGGCAGAAAGGTTTTACTCTGCAGCAGCACTTTCTGCTAGAGTGGTGGAGGAGGCAGCACTGCAAGGAGCTCCGCTTAAGGCCAGATAACTTTCTTTATCTAATTCCAAACCTAAAAGTTTTCTTTTTCTGCTGGAACAAACTAAAAATTAAATATTTTAGTGCTGTAGATAAGAAACATTTAAGTGGCTAATTATGGGGGAAAAGGGAAACGCCAGAGAGACGCAGAGACAAACTCTCAATCAACAGCCAAACAACCCAAAATTGCTGACTTTTGTAATATTCAAGCTCCCACTGCGAATCTTTTTTCAAAACTTTAGTTGGAAATAAAAGTGAAAGTGAGGAAAGTTTTAGAAAGTTAAGGCAGATGAATATCTTGTGGAAACGTAAATAACACTGAAATTTTTAGCACTAGTAAAGAGAAAGGTGTGGAGGCTACCAAAATGCTGGGTAAATCTGACTGTTTTAAAATTTTACAACTTATTCCTTTAACAGTTGAGCATATCTATAAGGAATTAAGGTTACTTAACTGTAAAATGAATTCTAGTATTAAAGAACAGGAAGTGAAGAGGCTGACGAAGGAGACTAAAGGTGAAACAGCTTTGGGTTTAAAGGGTCCTCTTAAGGAGACTACCCTGGTATTCCATGAAATAGGAAAGTCTGCAAAATTGGTGCTTACCTCCACTAAAGTTTGTCTGGCAGTATGTAAATACAGAGGAATTGTCCCCGCCTGGAACACTGTACAGCTTGCTAAGAGGCATTTGCAAGCTTTGCTAAAGATGGAAATGAAACATTTAGATCCTCATACAGTGGAAATGCTACTTTTGGCAGTGGCCAAAAAAAGTTAATTAAACTTTTACTCAGACTGTATACCTACAATGCTCCCGCGCTCGAGAGCCAAACTAGCTACCAAAGGTTTTTTCCAAGTCGTATGTTCCACAATGGGCTATACTACCTCTAGTTTAAAAGTTTAAAAAAGCTGCAGCTGAACGCAGGAAGTTTAAAGGGGCATGTCACAGAAATACAAAATCAGACTATGGAATACAAACATAAGGACAATTTTTAACTCCCTCTGTGCTAGAGGGAAAAGGCAGCTCCTAAAAGCCTGGATCTCTGTTAATTGCAACTTGTCTACGAGTAAAAGAAGCCAGTCTGAGATTCCTCAGTTTATACAGGGTTTAAGTGACTTTCTGGATAAAGAGGTTTTTCCAACTCAGCCCCATTGTCATCTAAAAAATCATCCCTATGGAAGGAGCCCCCCCGATAACATGTCAAGCGTTGAGTGCCGAGTGTTCTTATGAAATAAGTTGGATCCATATCCTGTTAAAGTTACCTTAAGAACTTATAGGGAGGTGGTAGGGAAAACGGGCCCAGGAGTTGGCTAAGTTAGCCGAAAGAACAGACTCAACCCCTGCGAAGGCTCTAAACAGATGTGGCCCCTATATTGGGTAGAACAGAGTCTAGACAAAGTAGCACTTTGGGGAATAAAAGGGTTGGATTTGTACTGATCACTTGGGTCAATTGAACATTAGACTGACTAAATGAGTGCTCTGGGCCCGAGAGTAAGATTTTTTTTTGACCTGGAATATAGCAGGATGGAGAAAAGAACCCGCCAGTGGCAACCTGATTGATTTCCTGACTAAATTTCATATAATAGCATTTAAAAAAACATGGCTCACTGCGGCAGATGAGCAGGCAAATCTACCAGGATTTAAATCCTGGTTCAGAAACAGTGAGAAAAAATAAAAATAAAGGGAGGGCTTCAGGGGGCTTGAGTGTACTATGAAAAAGAGATCCTGGGGGTTTGGGAGAGTGAGGAGTTAACTTTGGATTCAGCTCCGCATCTGTATTAGTGGTAAAATTCCAGTTTAAATCACTGCACATAATATGTTTGAACGTATACCTGGCCCCAGTTACTTCGCCTTCTTTTACTGGTGACTTGTGGGGTAGTCTGGAAAATTTTTTTTAGAATTAAATTTAAAATATCCTAGGTCCATTCAAATCCTGCTGGGGGGGTTTCAATGCCAGAATAGGGTCTTCTTTTCAGGAGTTTGTTCACAAGGGGCTCATCCCAGCACATTCCCTCCAAAATGAGACATCTTGGCATTCTCGAGATTTGATAAGAAACCAAGCAGGTTCCTGGTTTCTTTCCTTGGTGTTAATTTAATCTCCCGATACTGGGTGGTAGAACAGACAGCTTTGTTTTCCCATTTACATTTCATTCCAGAGCATCCAGCAGTGTTTTGGACTATATCTGTGTCTCTTCTGAAAATACCTAAATTTTTCTCAGATATTAAAGTGTACATAAGGGGGGACAGTATCACCAACCTGTTACTGTTACTTTTCAAGGTTATTCAGACATTAGACCTAGCAGTCCTGGGGGAGAAAACCTGTTGGCTAATCTGGAAGTTGATCACGACAGGAGGCTCAAATGGAGCAAAGTTGATACCAAGTCGATTGCCAAGTTTCTGACCTCTGTGCAGAATATGCCAGAATATAGAACAATAATGTTAGGTAGTGTAGATAGAGATGAACCCCTTTTTTGGGTTTTTCTTTTCTCTTTCCCCCAAATTAAAAGGGAAATTTCTAATTGATGAGTCTCCCCCACAGCAACCCCCCCAAATTAAAAAGATCTACCTGGTTTGATTATGATTGTGTTAGGGCCAGGGGAAAAGCTTAAGATCTGTCATGCGTCAGACCCAATACCACCCTTCTTTAGCTAATCACTCAAGGTTGCTAGCTCTTAGACGCAACTATAAGAAGCTTCTGTTACAAAAGAAGGCTAATTATACAGCTAGGTTATGGGTGGATCTGGAATTATCTGCCATGGGACCGAATTCAGCCTTTTTTTTGGAAAAACAGTAAATGGGCTGTTGAAAGAACAAAGATTTTCTTCAGATGTCCCCATCCCAGTCTTAGATTTTTAGGATTTTTTCTCAAAACTTTTTCCCAAAAACCCAATCAAGGGCTCACAGACAATCTAACAAATAATCACATACTCTTAACAGGTTAGTGGTCTCCCGGTTTCCCGCCTTTAAAATTTCAAATATTATACAGTCCCTGAAATCAAATAAAGCTCCAGGTAAAAATTTACTTTCCCCCAGAAATGTTTAAGACATATGTGATTGGTGGGTTTCCTATCCTGGACAGTTTTTTTCACCTTTATTGACTACACAGGTCATTTTCCATCTGGATGGAAACTTTCCATCATTGTGCCCATATATAAAAAAGGTGACAAAGGAGACCCTAAAAACTACAGACCTATAAGCCTTATTGACATTGTGGCCAAAATGTAACAAAACATCTGTTAGGCAAAATTGAGGATTGGATTGCTGATAAAAACTTGTTAGTGGAAGAATAAGCAGGTTTTAGTAGGAAGATCCACTACGGATAACTGTTTTATTTTACATCACCTTATAACAAAGTATATGTCTAAAAAACAAAATTTCACAGCATTATAGATCTCAGAGCAGCATTTGATACAATTAACAGGGATATTTTTGGAGCAAATTGGCAGATTTGAATATGGAGCCAAATTTCCCTTTTTTTTCTAAGGCCCTCCCTTTTCAGATACTTGTCTTAAAGTGTTTATTGGACCAATGGTGCACTGACCAAGAAAGTTAATTTTGCACAAAGGAGTTAGACAGGGATGGATTTTACTTCCCAAATTTATTTAACTTATATGTTAATGACATCCCAGGTTTCCTCTCTTCAAAAACGGCTTATACACCCAAGATAGGCAACACATTCCTCAATGTCCTCCTCTATGGTGATGACATGGTTCTGATCGCCTGTTCGCAGGTTGGTTTGAGACGGCTTTTACAGAACCTAGCTAATTACTGTTCCCATAATGACTTAGCCATTAACAAAGATAAATCTAAGGTGGGGGGTATTTGGGGAAAAAGGAAAAAAAAATTTAAATTTTTTCCTGGAAGGATCCCAATTGAAAAAGTCAGCTCCTATTTATATCTAGGGTTGTCCTTTTCAAACACAGGGAAATGGACAAATCATCTCAGAAGAAATAAACAGAGAGCTATGGTCAACTCTAATATACTCTATAAATTGATAAACTATAACCACTCCTCCAGTATATCCCCTATTCTAAAAGTTTATAAGGCTAAAATCATCCCCGTTCTGTCCTACGGGGGAAAAATTGTGGGGTCAAATGAAAGTACCACTTTTGGAGCAGGCACAGAGCTGCTTTTTAAGGAGGATCTTGGAATTGGGGAAGAAAACTCCGGCTCAAGCAGTGAGAGCAGAATAAGGTTCTGTGCCAGGTTTTGATAACTCCCTAATTTTGAATTTTATCTATTTAAATATAATTCATTTACAAATTTTATTTTATTTTTGGGTATTCAATGATTTATTCTACAATTTTTTTTCCATTCCACTGGCATTGTCCCTTGTTTGTTTTTTTTTCTTTTTTTCTTCTGTCTTGCATGTTTGTTATCAAAATAGTCTTCTTACCCACATCCAAAGTCTCACCTCTCTGCTTAAGTCCCTTTAAAATTTTTGCTGTCTCTTATCATAGTTTCTGCATTTTCTGGTTTATCAGAGTTTTCTCATCATATAAACACAACTTTTCTTCCCTTTCTCTTGATGTTCCTCATCTCTTGCCTAACTCCCCGTCATTTCAAGCCAGATCTTCCTTCTGAAGTGAAACTTCACCACATGTTTAATAGATGTGAAAATGTATGTTGGGTTTCTGGATGTATATTGAAATAGTACAATAGTTATTACCCTGGATTCCAGGGACCCCTTTTGTCTGTGGAGCCCTCACAGGGGGTCCACAAAGCCCTGCTGCTGGGCACAACAGCAGTAGCCCACAATAGGATGTGGCAGTAGGAGGGGTTGTGGGTGCTGAAATTAAACCCTAATTTTCAAATGAGACAGCAGTTTGGGCATGTGTATATACACCCCCACTGCCACATTCCTCATGAAAGGAACACGGACAGGGGTGTGTATGTGCCCCAACTATGACTATGGAGAAACCCAAAAGTCCCTGCGCCACCATGGAAACAATCTAAGTACTATGGAGGAAGTGTGGATAATCTGATCCTTCTGCATCATCACAATCACCTGCATAGGATTCCCAGTCACCCAGACTAAATACCACAAAGCTAAATATCAAACATTCTTTTCCATTGAGCATGTTACTGTTTGCCACCATTTTAAGGAAAAGTGTGCTGTAACACAGGGCTAACATGTATGTATCCTAACAGCAGTGAGACAGTACATTTAGATCTTTTGCACTTATTTTTAAAAAACCTAAAGAAAGCCCCAAAATGAAGGCATTAGTGTTGATCTTTATCTCCATAGCAAATCTAGCCATTTTGGGCTATAACCCCCCTGAAGTATTAAATTTGTACAGCTGTCAATTGTTTAGTTTCATTTTCTTCACACTTGTGTATCCAATATCTGCTTACACAAGCAGTTCCTTTCACACTGGTACAATGCAAAGGCACAGCTCTGCTCCCACGCTACCCATCCCAGGTATGACAGTTACCGATTGCCTCATGAACTGCACTAGAATGCTCCCCAACAGATGCTGGAATTGCCTGTTATGCCCTCTGTTCTCCCTCTTCTGACAGTTTTCTGTTTCAGAGTCCAGTTAGGTAGACTAGTGGTGATTTCCACTCTGCCACCATTAAATAGGATCTCAGTCTTCGTCTCCACCAGCAACAGCTCTTTTATGAATTCACTTGGTCTTAATTACACATCTGAGACCAAGAACATGTCCACCACCCACTCAACAGTTTTGGATTGTAACACAATACGTTATTGCAGGGTAAGAACAGGTTGCTTGCCTGTAACTGTGGTTCTTTGAGTGGTTATCTGTGCCCCCATACAACGGGTTTTGTGCCTACACAGAGACCTCCATTGGAACATTGCAGAGCTGAATAGCTTTGTGGAAACGCTGCCCTCTTGTGTGTGCTTAGCATGATCCAGCCCATCAAGTTACCGTCCCTTCAGTTTCAAAGTCCGCTAAATAGGGACCTAAAAGAGGTGAGGTAGGGCAGGTTTGTGCGAGGGCACAGATGACCACTTGAAGAACCACAGTTACAGGTAAGTAACTTGTTCTTCTTTGTGGTCTCTGTGCCTCACATAATGAGTGACTAAAAAGCTTACCCAAGGAAGGAAGGGTGGGTCACTACAGAACTGAAGACAAGACAGTCCTCCTGAAGTGAGCTTTCTTCCTAGCTCTGCAGTCCAGACAATAAAAGTAGATAGTTGAGGCCAAATACCAGCCTTGCACCAAACTTCCATGGGAATTCTTCATAAAGCAGCTGCTGAAGACAACACAGTCCTTATGGAATGTGCTCTCAGAGAGGCTGGCAGAGATTGCTTAGCAAATTCGTGGGAGATGTAGATCATGTCCACAACCCATTTCAAAAGCCTCTGGGCTGACACTTTTTGCTCTTCCATCATCCTCTACAGCAAATGAACAAACCATTAGAGCGATGAAACAAAGTCCTTTGAATCTAGAAGAACAAGGCACAATGCATGCCTAAGGAGTGCAATGTCCTTTGCAATGGCATAGTAGGCTGTGGCAGGCAGGTAGAGGCAGGCAGAACAATATATTCTGAAAGGTGAAACTCTGAAACCATCTTAGGAAGGAAAGAGATATCAAGGCAAAGAACCACTTTACCTTGGTGAAAGACCAAGAAGGGTTCATCACAGCACAATGCCCCAAGTTCACCAGAATGATGAGCCGATGTCAATGCCACTAGAAAGACCATCTTGAGAGTGAGAAGCAACTCATTCATGGTTTCCAAGAGTTCAAAGGGATGACATGTCAACTGTGCCAAGACCAAGGACACTGACTATAGAGGAGAGATTTGGTGGGTAAAGATGAGTTAATCCTCTCAAAAACTTCTTGACTACTGGGTCAGAGAACAAGCTGATCTATCAAATGTCTGGTAAGCAGCCACCACTGCCAAATAGATTTTCAAGGAGGAGAAAGATAAACCCAACTTCTTCAGAGAGAGCAGAAATTGAAATACTGTGAAGTTGAAGCCAGGACCAATGGGTTTGCCTGGGACTGCAAATTCACAGAATTTTTTTCCCATTTGTATAGATATGATCTTTTAGTGGAGTCCTTACGTGCAGCTTGGAATACTGGCTGAAGTCTTGGAGAGTCTGTGGGGTTATTCTCCATGTGGATAGGCAAAGCAGAGAAACATCTGGATGAAGAATTCGACTGTTGGAGTGGGACAGGAAGCCTGCTGTGCAAGGGAGAATGATGTGCTGACTGTGATATTGCGAGAAGATGACCAAACCAAGATTGTCTGGGTCAGAAAGGAGTGACCAGAATGGCATCCAAGTGGTCTCTGGCAAGCTTGACCACAATTTTGTTGAGCAGTGGGAATGATGGGAACAGATGAAGTAGCCATCTCATCCATCAAAAAAGAAATGCACACCACATCAATTCTTTGGCAGACCCTGTCCTAAAAGAAAACTGTTGATGCTTGTGATTTGTTCCTGTCATGAAGAGATCTATCTGAGGGGTCCCCCCAACACACAGTGATTGATAAATAAGCCTGTTGAAACAGCACTCTCATGTGTTGGAAACCGATTGTGCAGCTGAGGCTGTCTGTAAGAGCACTGTCCAAACTGGTGAGATGAATGGCTAATGGGTATATTACCCTCTGCATGTGCCAATCTCAGAGGTGGGTTGCTAGATCCACCAGGATGAAGGAGCGGGCGCCACCTTGATGATTGATGCAGCAGACCACTCTGTCTCACAGAAATCTCTAGAATGACCTGAGAGCTTTGAGGACCATTAACAATTCTAGAGCATTGATGTAAAGGCCTTTCTTGTGACCCTGGGTGGTCAAATCTTCACAATGTGCTCCTCAACCTATCAACAACACTTTTGTGATAGTAGGTTGGGGTGGCTTGCAGGAGATGCCCACAGAGGTTACAGAGGAATATCCACCAAAGCAGGGATGTTCTTACTAGCCAAGGAACAGTCTGCTGCATTGGTTGTCATACAAGGATTAAAATGTGTGATAAATCAATGCTGAAATGGATGGAGTTTCTGTTGGGAAAATGGTGATTGGTCATTTTGATGGGCAATTTGATTAGAGATATTTTACCCAATAGGGATAGATCTAACTGTCTCCAATTTTCCAAATTGGCTTTAATCTGTCACAAAATTGGAAGACAATTGTTCTGAAATAGTTGAGTATTGTTGCTGGTAATAAGAATGCCTAGATATTTGACTTTGCTGACACATTGTATCCCTGACATATTTTTTAATTTATCTTTTTCATGATTTCTAATGTTCTTACATAAAATCTTTGTTTTAGATTTGCTAATTTTGAATCCTGACCATTGGCCAAATGAGTTAAGTATATTATTTACTTTTATAATCTGAGGCAGTAAGTCTTTCAAAAAAAAAGGACGACATCTTGGCAACAGACACAGAAATTTATCACAGCTCAGAACCTAAAAGAGAACTATTTTAAGCTTTTTCATAGATGGTACATGACACCAGAAAAATTAAAAAATATATATAACATGGGAACAGGGCAATGTTGGAAGTGTCAGGAGAATCTTGGCACACTATTTCATATGTGGTGGTCATGTCCTAAGGCTAAAAAGTACTGGAATTATATTCATAATATGATATGTACAATATTAAGGGTTCAACTGGATAAGATACCTGAAACTGTATCTGTTAAATATGACATATATGTCAGATGGAACTGGTATAAAGAAATATTGGAGAATATTACTATATATGATTACGACAGCTCGTATCGAATATGCGAGGTTATGGAAAACTGAACAAATACCCGCAATGATGGGCAAATTTTATTGAAAATCGGAATGCAGATATAGTCTCTCAGAGACTGAAAGGAAAATCAGATGATGATATCAATAAAGAATGGCAAATTGTGCTGGATATGGATGGGGTTTTGACAGGAAATAATTCTTAATTCATGGTAATATGATAGCAAGAAGGAGAAAATCAGAGAAATATCATGGAACATGTAAAGTTGGTTTAAAATGCGGGAACTATCTTGGTACTGTGATATATTTGTTGTGATGCACAATGATAGTATGTCAATGATATAACAGTTTATGTAATCCAGAGAAGAGTGGAGGATAACTGTAACAATTCGGTAAATGTACAGTGAGAAATGTATGTTTTATATGGTGAATTATAATAAAATTATATTTTAAAAAAAGGATGACATCGTCCGTGAAGGCTCTAAGTTTATACTCCTTATTTCCAATTCTTACCCCTCTAATACCTTCATACTGCTGTACGTCCCTAAGAAGAACCTCCAATATCAAAATGAATAACAGTGGACTCATTGGGCAACCTTGCCTGGTGCCTTTCTCATTGGATATTACATCGAACTGCTCAGAGTTTACAATTAAATTTGCTTTTTGATGTGCATATATAATCATTATCCAGGAAGTAAATTGTTGACCAAACTTCATTTCTTCTAATGTCTTTATGATGAAGTCCCATTTGACATTATCAAACGCTTGCTATGCATCAAGAAAGAGTAGCGTGCCTTTTTTTTTTTTTTGTTATGTGATTCAAAATATTCTATAATATCAATCACCTGTTTTCATACTGTCTTTCATATGTTGACCTGGTAGGAAGCCACTCTGATTTCTGTTAATATAGTCAAGTAGGATCTTTTTAAGGCATTTGGCAAGGATCGCTACAAAAATTTTATAATCTACATTAAGAAGGAATATCAGCCTAAAGTCCTTACATGTTGCCTCTTCTGATTCAGTCTTTGGAATCAAGGCAATGTTTGGCTCATGCCAACTATTGGGAATCTGTCCAATGTCAGAAATAGAACTGAACAATTGTTGCATTGGTTTTGTGAGATATTCCTTTAAATGTTTATAAAAATTAGCTGGAAAGCCATCTGGGCCTGGTGTCTTCCCTGTTTTTTTGTCCCTTCAATTGTCTTCTGGATTTCCATCAATGAGAAAGGTCTAGTCAAAGTTTCCTGATGTTCCGGCTTAATTTGTGGGAGATTTTTGAAATGCAAATATTCTTCCAATTTTTTATTATCTATTGAATAATGCTTCTGATATAAATTCTGGTAGTAATTATACAATTTTTTTTGAATTTCTGTTTTATCTGTTATGATTCAGTTGCCCTCTTTGATCTGTGAAATTATTCGACTTTTCTTTTCCTTTTTAATTTTGCTGGTTAACCATCTTCCTGGCTTCTGGGCATTGGCAAAGTATTTTTGCTTAATGTACTTCAATTTCTGTTCTATTTCCTCACTTATCATCATAGACAGCTGGTTTTGAAGCAACTTTAAATTTATTTTTAAATTCTTATTATTACTATCAACTTTTAGATTCCCTTCAACTTCTCAAATCCTTTCTAGTAATTCATTCATCTTCTGAGTTTTCTTTTTCCTTCTTTCACATAATTTCTGAATAAAGATTCCACGCATTACAGTCTTGGCCGTATCCCAGACTGTTGTTATGTTCATCAATATTGATCTTGAAAAATGCTTCTAACTCTTTCTTACAGTATTCAATGACATCTTCTTGAAGTAGAATATTCTCATTCAATTTCCAGTCCGTATCCTTGTTTGGAACTTTAATACTAGATTAGCTGGATGGTGGTCACTAAATGTCTTAGGCAATATTTCACAATTCCATTAAAGTCACCAAAGATTGAGATGTTAGAATATTGATATTTATTTTTTTTAATTAATTTTTATTAAAATAGTTCCAGACATACATCTCATGTGTCCCATTATTACATTGTTTACACAATTAGTTTCTTTATCAATAATATACAGATATACAGATAATATACAGATATACAGATTCCTACATACAGTTACTGCAATTATTGACATTTAAATCTTTTCAAATAAAATGTATAAAACCTCTATTCCTTCCCCTTTCAAATCCCTCCCCCCTTTAATGTTATCTCGGAATTATCTTCTCTCCCTTCTTTCTCTCATCCCACCCTCCTTTTCCCTCCCCTTTCTCTCTATTCTTTTATCTGCGCTTTCTTCAAATCTAACCTGTTTTCCAATGTTTCCACCGAGCCTACAATTTGTGTATTATCTTTTTATTGTTGTGTGTCTAGATTATATTGTTGTATGCTTAAATTTCTTAGAACCAGAAAAAATTCACTTACCCAATTATGTATTAACTATTATTAGTTATCTAATACACTTTCTCAAATACCTTCTTATAAATTTTCAGTTCATCCCCCTCTTAAACCACAACTGCTAAATCAAATTTATCTTATTATCTATCCTGTTACACTGAATACCTTCCTTTTACCCACTCTATAATTGGCTTCCAGTTCCTTTCGATGCTCCTTTCATTGAGTTTGACAACTTCACCATTTCCATTAGGTCTGACATTTTTAGTTTCCATTCCTCTATTGAGGGTGCTTCTTTTCTTTTCCAACTTTGTGCATAACATAGCCTTGCTGCTGTGACCAAGTAAAGTATGACTTTCTTTTTTGTTCTCCTATTTTCTTGTCCAATTATACTCAACAAATATATTTCTGGAGACATTTCATATTTTATTAACAATTTTCTTGTCCAATTATATTCAACAAATATATTTCTGGAGACATTTCATATTCAGAATCCTTGTAACTGAATCGTGTATCCCCTTCCAATATTTCTTAGCTATTTGACATGTCCACCACATATGGTAATATGTTCCAGTCACTTTCCCACATTTCCAACACTGTCCACTTCCTTTATGAGTTATGTTCTTCAATTTTTGTGGTGTCATGTACCAATGATACATCATTTTATAAAAAATTTTCTCTCAAGTTCAGGCACAGTGTGAATTTTATATCCTTAGTCCATATTTTCTCCCATTTAGCTATTTCTATATTATGTCCAATGTTTTGTGCCCACTTTATCATAGGTTCTTTAATCTGTTCTAGTTCTAATTCTCTCATTAATAACACTTTGTATAATTTAGAAATTCTTTTAGTTTGGTCTCCCAACAGAATTTCATCTAACTTATTCTCTTTTTCTTCAAATCCCACAAGTTTATTATCAATTGTACATCTTTCTTTTAATGCTCTGTATGGGAACCAGTTTAGTTTATAGTTTTGGGCACTTAGTTCTTTCTCTGGTTTTCATCACTGGTTTCTTCCCTTCCCATTTAATCAAGTCTTTGTATCTTAGCAATTCTCCTGTTTTTGTTTCAGTTATTTTGAAAACTTCATGTGGTGACATCCAAGTTGGTAATTTATAGAATTTCTTTTTTAAAAAAAAATTTTATTAAAAACTCCAAAGGACAATACAAAGTAAAACACGGTACAGAGACAATACAAAGTAGAAAAAGGGTACAACAAGAATCACTACCATGGAGTGCTCAACCAGAGTTCTGAACCGCATGGTGAGAGCTCTAGTGTAAGTATGGTGTGTCATTCATAAAATAAGCAAAAGAGTGCCATGTTTTTTCAAAGTTGTTCTGTGTGGTGCAACCTTTTGTTAACCTTCCATTATGCGCCAGCTTTTCCAGCAGCTGTGTATCCCAGATTGTTCCCCACCATCTGGTGATAGAGAAATTGCCTACTTTCCAGTTGGAGGCAATTTCCAATCTAGCATTTATAAGAAAAAAATTAATCAGATCCTTGTGTTTCAGTTGTTTACACTGTGAGTCATATATTGAAGACAGCTGGAGGGTAGGACAAGGAATTACTGTTTGCTTTGTAACCATATTAACATTTTTCAAAACCTCCGACCAAAAATGGCCTACTCCATATCCACATATGGAGGTAAGTACCCTTAGAACCACAGCCCCTCCAACAATTAAATGATGCTGTTTTCATGATGTAACTCAGTTGAACAGGTGTAAGGTACCACTTATGGACCAATTTAAGGGTACACTCCTTAAATTTGGTTGTGGAAGATTTATATGTGGGTGATGTCCAAATTTTCAACCAGTTTGCATCCAATATCTGAATGTCGAGTTCAGCTTCCCACCCTGATTTACTCAGGAGACCTCGACCATAGGTCTCATCGATTAACCATTTATTAATTTTTGATGCTAACCCTTTCAGAGAGAGATCTTTTGAGACACATATATTTTCAAATAGAGACAAGCTGCGTGGAAGTTCCCCCATGTGGGTCAGTCTGATAATGAAACTAAGTATTTGATACAAGGGTAGCCATGTAGGGGGATCAGGGGATAACATCTGTATCAGTTCATCACTTGATTTTGGTTTGGAATTGTGAAATAAATCATGAATTGTAAGCAGTGCTTTGTCTTTCCAGTCTCTGAATTGGGAAAATGTGTGATTGTAATAGAAATTTGGATGGAGAAGGAAGGGCCTAATTGGTGATGGATAAGGTGCAAGAACACGTCGTTTTTTCCATGTCAGCAATGTGGTTTGTAAACATGGATTTGGGACCTTTATTGGTTAACTTGGAGAATATAATTCTCACTCCTTCAGAAAGATCATGTTCTAATTCTAATGCTACCCACTTAGTAGACTGGTCATTTCTAATTAGCTGAACAAGTTGGCAAATCTGGAAAGCTTCAAAGTATAGCTATACATTTGGAATGGCAAGACCACCGTTCTGAGATTGTGAGTATTTAACTGTCTGTGGAAAACAAGGCCTCTTACCATCAAAAATAAAATTATTAATCAAATTTTGCCATTTTATGAAGTATGATGGTAAAGGAGTTAGTGGAATGGTTTGGAAAAGAAAAAAAAGTTTTGGAACAAGGAACATTTTAACTATAGCGATTTTGCCCAGGAAGGAGAGGGTGAATGTTTTCCAATGGTTAATTTTGGCCTTGATCCATTTGGTTAATGGTTTATAATTTCTATACAGCATTTGAGGTATTTGTTTTGTTAGTAAAACTCTAGATACTGAAAACCAGATGGGCATAACTGTAGATTCATTATTTTCTGCCATCTCCATTGAGTAGTTAAGGAAGCATTGAAACAAAGCATCTTAGATTTGTGAAAATTTATTTTGAAGCCTGAAAATTTGCCAAAAAAGCTGAGAAGGTCAGAAAGAACTGGAAGAGAAAGATCTGGTTCTATAAGGAAGAGGAGAATATCATCGGCATATAGATTTGTTTTGTGCTCCTGATGATGGATGATGGGGCCTCTAATCTTAGTGTGGTGTCTAATTGCTTCAGCCAGTGGTTCTATTGCAATAGCAAAGAGGATAGGTGATAGGGGACAACTTTGCTTTGTGTCACACTGCAATGGTATAGGTTTGGAATCTTTCTTGTTAATGTTAATTACAGCTTCTGACTGTTCACATGTGTTTTTAAGAAAATCAATGAAGGTGTCCCCAAAATTCATTTCCTCTAAAACCTGAAAAAGTATTGCCATTTTACTCTGTCGAAAGCCTTTAGAGCATCCAATGAAAGCATTGCCAAGGGAATATGAGATTCAGTAGAATGGTGTATGATGTTAACTGCTCTTCGAATAGCATCTGCAAGCTTGCGGCCAGGCATGAATCTTGTCTGATCGGTATTTATGTATTCAGTGATAAAAGAACTCAGTCAATTAGCCATAATGGAAGACATCAACTTAACGTCTTGATTAATAAGGGCAGTTGGTCTAAATGCTTGAACTGATGGGTTCTCTTCAGATGTCTTAGGAATGGGTATGATACAGGAAGTTCTCCAACTCCCAGGTGGGGTTTTTTAACCTAATAATTCATTAAATAAGTATGTTATATGAGGGGTCAATTCTGTTATAAAAAGTTTGTAAAATTCCCCTGAGAAACCATCTGGACCAGGTAATTTCCCAGAATTCAACTTTTGGATGGCTATTTTGACCTCAGATTCCTCAATTGGTCTGTTTAAAGCTGCTTTAATGTTGTTCACTCAATTTCTTAAATTTGAGTAATTGGGCAAGGCCATCTATATTGAGATCTGGTGGTAGTTCAGATGAATATAGATTAGTGTAGAACTTTTCAAATTCTGAAGAAATAAATTTTGATTGTGATGTGATGATATTATTCCCTGTAGTGACACTTGCAATCCATTTTTTCTACTTCCCTTTTCACTAATCTAGATAGTAACTTGGAGTTTTTATTGTTATGTTCATAATAGTATGCCTTAGTGTACATAAGCGATGTTTGAATTTTCCTCAAATCTAATTCTTCCAGTTCAGCTTTTTTCTTTAATAAGATCTTAAAAGTGGACATGTCAAATCTCTGAGTATCTTTCTCTGTTCGAAGAGTATTTGGTCTTTTCAGTGATGATGAACTAGGTTTGTTCAGCTTGTTTCTGAATCTCCTTAGGAAGTCTTGAGCTTTCTCTAAAGGGTTGAGCCGAAACCTCTCGTCTTTATAATTCATGCTAATACCTTCTAGGCAGTCCCAATGAAACATTATTTGATTGGCCTTTAATTTATTTACCAAAAAGTCATAATCGCTTCTTTTTCTTAGAATTCTTACAGGAATCTCTCGGAGCATAATTAGGCGTTTACCTTGTTCACTTAGCGGATTTCTGTTATGTTCTTCCATTATTCTTCCGTTAACTGACTTTTGGTGAATTGGACCACCACATCCCTTGACCAATTCTTCTTTTTGCAATAGCCAATTGTACCCTGTAAATAGTATCAACTTCATTTTCCATCACTTCACCTTCTATCTCTAAAAAATCAGCAAGTAGACTGACAACTCTTCCTTATGTCCTCAGTACTTTTCAGGAGGAGAATTTTGTGACAAACAGAAAAGAGAGAAGGAAATTTAATAATCAGGAAGTGGGGGGGGGAGATAAAATATACATTTCAGACTAAGAACAAGAAGATCAAGAAAAGAAGAAATAAGTGAGAAGGAAGAATGGTTAATATTGACATCTGATTTTAAAAAATGAAAGTAATCTCTTGGAACATTCATGGAATCAATTCCCAACACAAAAGAAGGCAAGTTTTTCACCATTTGGAGAAACTAAATATGGAAATTATCTGTTTGCTTTACATTATACAACAAAAAGGAAAAAAGAGAAGTTGTAATATATATGCAAAAGAATATATATGCAAAATAAGATTCTTGCAAAAGAAATATTTAAAAACAATAAAGTAAGGATTATCAGGATAGCAATTTAGATTAAAGGAATGAAAACATTATTTCTGGGAATTTATGCACCAAAAAAAGAGAGATAAATTTTAAAAGAATTTAAATGAGTATGAAAACTTGATTCTTACTGGAGGCTGGAATGGAGTCTTAAATTCAGAAAAAGGTAAATATATCTAAATTGAACAGGAAAAAGTTATGAGAGAAACTGCCAAATTCATTCTATTAGACTCTTGGAGACAGACACATCCCAGTTATTAAGACTATACAATTTATTCTGATGTACACAAAACATTGTCAAGAATGGCATGATTCTTTCTTCAAAGCAGTTTAAAAAAATCGATAAACTGACGTTCCTTTCTAAAGTAACGTCAGACCACAATCTGATTTTATTACAGTACTTCTAAAAGATAGGAGAAAACAATACAATTGGCAGCATAATGATAATCTCTTAAAAGATGAAGACATTGTGATTAATGCAAAAGAGATTTCAAGTAAATATAAAAGAAGAAACTAAGATCAATATAGTTTAGGATACAAGTAAAGCAGTCATACAAGGGTTTTTTCTCCAACAACAACACAAAATAAAATAAGAAAAACATTTAAAGTTAATGTCAGAACTCCAAAAAAGAAAAAAATTAAAGAGAAACCCTGCTAAGAAGGAAACTAGTTGTGACATCAAAATTTTACAAAAAGAAATCTCCCAAATAACAATAGATGAAATAGAAAAGAAAGTGAAATATTTGAAGTACCATCACTTTGAGCATGCAAATAAGGCAGACAAAAGGCTTGCTTACAAACTAAGGAAAAGGAAGGAGAAAAGTCTTATAATAGAGATAAAAGAAGGTAAAAAATTTATATGGCTTAATACAAAATAAAGAAGATTTTTAAAAAATACTGTGCAAACTTATTTCAAGAAAAAGAGTTTCTCCTCAACAACATCAGAAAATAATTACAGAATTTACAAGACAAAATTTTCCTAAAATTTTGAAAGAACTCTCAACATCCCTGTATTGATAAGTGAAATGACTTCTTTTTAAGTCAACATGGGTTTCTCAAAGACAAGTGATGCCAGACTTATCTCTTTATGATAGAGCTTGACAGATGAAGGGGATGCTGTGGATGTAGCATTTCTGGACTTCAGTAAGGCTTTTGACAAAGTTCCCCATGATATTCTTGCAAAGAAGCTAGTAAAATGTGGGCTAGACAATGCTACTGTTAGGTGGATTTGACTCATCGATCCCCTAGAGTACTCACCAATGGCTGCTCTTCATCTTGCCACAAAGTTCTGTCCTGGGCCCAGTGCTATTCAACATCTTTATCAATGACTTGGATGAAGGAATAGATGGCATGCGGATCAAATTTGCAGATGATACCAAATTGGGAGTGGTTGCTGATACCCCACATGACAGCATCAGAATTCAGAATGATCTTAACTGATTGAGAGCTGGGCCAAAGCTAACAAAATGAATTTCAACAGAGAAAAATGTAAGGTCCTATACCTAGGCAGGAAAATATTAAATGCAGAAATATGGGATGGGAGACACCTGGCTGGACAACAGTACATATGAAAGGGATCTTAGTCTTAGTAGACCACAAGCTGAACACGAGTCAGCAGTGTGATGCGGCAGCCAAGAAAGCCAATGTGATTCTTGGTTGCATCATTTGGAGTATGTCGTCTAGATCGAGGAATGTAACAGCACCATTCTATTCTGGTTTGGTCAGATCTCATCTGGAATACTGTATCCAGTTCTGGGCACCTCATTTCAAGAAGGATATTGACAAGCTGGAGCATGACCAGAGGAGGGCAACCAAAATGGCGAAGGGGCTGTGTTACTGCAGTTTAGGCCTCTTTGGAGATACCCCAAGGATATCATTTTGATATCATAATTTGGCTCTCTTCCACCACCCCGTGTTTGTGAGCCCCCCAAACAAGCGCCGAACTAGGCTCGGCCACTAATTGTTGGACATTCCATTCTCCACCCAGGCAGGCCAGAAATAGCCAGATCCTTGCTTCA
This sequence comes from Ctenosaura bakeri, assembly GCA_948474755.1. Classification (NCBI taxonomy): domain Eukaryota; kingdom Metazoa; phylum Chordata; class Lepidosauria; order Squamata; family Iguanidae; genus Ctenosaura; species Ctenosaura bakeri. The sequence continues at coordinate 44,813 of CAOLHI010001360.1, forward strand.
GGAGACACTGTTTACAAAGGACTCCCTGCCCCGAGCAGGTAACCTGGCAAGCTGAATACTCAACTGCCAAGCACTGAGCATTTGCATACTGGCTAACTCTTTGTCAATTCGGACTTAACTCAATCATGCTAAAATCTGACCTTTCCAAAGCTTTGTCCCGCTCTTAAAACACGTTGTTTTCCCCAAGTAAGGCATAGCCTGCAGTCACATTTCTCCCTATAAAAAACCCTGATTCCGAGACCATCCTCAGATCGCTCTCGAGTTCCAGACCGCCCTGCTGCCGCTTTGCTTGGTGAGCTTCCCCTCAGCTCCACGTGCTGACATACACCAAACCCCAGCATCGCTCTCTATCTTCTTTCCGGGCTTCAGGAACAGGTTTCGTATCACCCAAATCAACTATCCCTCTGAAAATCCTGCTATCAAACTCACACCTTTATTTTCCTTAGTTATCTGTGTGCGTGTCTTGCTTACATTGTGTGCCTGTATTTCATAAAAGATCATTCATTATTTCCAACACGGTTTGCTTCTTGACTTGGCCTGACCCCATAAACATTGGGTTACAAGATCCTGCTGTGTTACTGTGCCTCTCGTAGTGCCAACCAGTGCTCTTGACTAATTTCCCCCATCTTGTGTAATTGTAAGGTTATTTAGGTGTCCCTCCTGGGACCCCCAGTAAACAGGATAACAGAGGGAAGCCATGCCCTGTGAGGAGCAGCTTAGGGAACTGGATATGTTTAGTCTGCAGAATAGAAGGTTAAGAGGGGACGTGATAGCCATGCTTAAATATTTGAAAGGATGTCATATCAGTGAGGGAACAAGGATTGTTTTCCACTGCTCCAGAAACTAGCACAAGGAGCAACGGATTCAAACTATAGGAAAAGAGATTCTGCCTAAACCTCTGGACAGTCAGATCTAGTCAGCAGTTTGAATGTGCTGCCTCAGAGTGTGGTTCAGTCTCCTTCATTGGATGTTTTTAAACAAAGGCTGGATAGCCATCTGTTTGGAGTGCTTTGATGTCTGTTCCTGCATAGCAGGGAGTTGGACTAAATGGCCCTTGTGGTCTCTTCAACTCTATTATTCTCTGATTATATGATTCTAACTAATTGAGTCTATTAGTGCATTGAAACCAGGAAAGTCTCCAGGACCAGATGGCTTTATGGCATGGTATTATAAGAAATTCCAAGATGAATTAATAATTCCATGTCATTTAATGATTAGAGGAATAACAGAACAAGGAAGACCTGGAACATGGGGTAAATCCAATGTATTAATTCTCAAAGAAGGAAGAGATCATAGAGATTCTGGCAGTTACAGACCAATCTTACTATTAAACATTAGCATAGAATAGAATCTTTATTGTGGTCACAGACCAACAGAACTATTAAACATTGATTATAAGATCTTTGCAGCAATACTGGCCAAAAGATTGAAAACTATTTTACAGAATATAATACATAAAGATCAGGTGGGATTTTTATCCAGAAGAAGCACGAAACAACACATGAGAACTGTATTGAATTTCATAGAATATTATGAGAAAAAACTGGGGAACAAATTTGCAGTGTTCTTCCCAGACATGGAGAAAGGTTTTGATAACATCTCCTGGACTTTCATGAAAAGGGTGATTGAAAATTTGACTTTGGGAAGAAATTCATGGACTAGATAAATGTGATTTATCATAATCAAAAAGAAATCCTGTAATAAATGAAGAAAAATAAATTTGTATGAAGTATCAAAAGGAGTAAGACATGGGTGGCATTTGTCCCCACTTCTTTTCATGACAGCATTAGAAATTTTGAATAAAAAGATTAGTGGAGACAATAAATGGCATAAAAATTTAAAAATTAAATCTCAAAACTTTTGCCAACAATTTAATCATTTTCTTAGAAGAACTGAAGTAATCTCTAATAAAATTATTGGAACATTTGAAAGATGATGGCCTGCTTGCAGACTTCGTAATGATAAAGATAAAACAACATTACTAACAATGAATATGCAAAAAAGACAAAACAAGAATTGAAGGAAATATCTGGTTTCTACACTATTAAAATTAAGAAAATTTTGTGTATTAATACTACAAGGAAAAATTCAGAATTATTTGACAATAACTACAAGAAAATGTGGAAACAGATTAAAAAAGATCTTCAAAAATGGAATGAATTTAATCTGTCATTACTAGGAAGTATTAAAATGGCTGTGCTACCCAAGTTTATGTACTTATTTTAGAATCTTCAATAATCGTAAATGAAAAACCCTTTATGTTATGGAGCAGAGAAATAACACGATTCATCTGGGCAAGATGAAAGCCAATGATTAAAATGAAGATAATGCAAGACACTACAGAAAGGGAAGGATTTGGTCTTCGCTGCCTAAAATTATATTACAAGCTAACTGTCTGGAATAGATCAGAGAATGGATTATTTTACAGAATACCAAATTGTTAGAATTGGAAGGCTTCAAAAACAGTTTTGACTGATACAGATATCTTTGTTACAATAAAAGTTCAATTAACAGAGTTTTCAACAACCACTGTTAGAAGATCACTTATTAAAGTGTGGCAAAATGCAAAATATTAAGAATAAATTCTATAGGAAATTACCCATCTGGACCTCTTCACAGGAAACTTTTAAAATATGCAAAACAAAATCTGGTGATCTTTTAAGATATAAAGGTTTAATTAAATAGAAAGATAATAACCTAACTATGAAGTCAACAGAAGAGTTAAAAGAACAAGGGCATGAACTGTCTTTGTTCCCATACAGGCAAATCATGATGGATAATAAACTTATTGGATTCAAGGAAGAAGAAAACAAAATTGGCAAAATCCTGACAAGATAGACAAGATCAATATCTAAACTTTACAAAGTGCTTTTGGAAAGAGAAATGGAACATGAAAAGATTAAAGAAACAACAATAAAATGAGCACAAAACATAGGGCATGAAATACAATTGGAGAGCTGGATTAGAGCATGGAATGTAGATATTAAATTCACTTTGAGCCTAAATTTGTGAGAAAACTTTTATAAAATTCTAGAAAGGTGTATATGACAACACAGAAACTGGCAGTGATAATGTGAAAAGGAAATAAAAATTGTTGGAAACGTGGAAATGTAACTGGCACACATTTTCACGCATGGTGGAATCGGACGATAGTAAAGAATTATTGGGAAAAAATTCACAATATACTTTCAAAGTTAATAAATATAAAATTCAAAATGATTTTTTTTAATTAATAGATTTTATATAATAAAGTAGAACAAAATTGTACTCCAAAAAGAAAAGAAAGAGAAAAAAAAATACAAAGTATTTTTGTGTTGCAGCACAAGATATCCAAGTGTTTAACAATTAAAACAATTGACAATTCGTTCGACAGGTTTTCGTTTCATATTTATCTTATATATAAAATAATCTAATGTTTATCCATAAATAGATATCTTCCTTTGTTTCCATATAAGCTCAAATATACCAAATCATTTAATTATTCACTTGAATTTCTTAAGGGATATAACTATACAATGTCTTCAATTGAAGTCCAATTTTAATCTGTGAAACTCTCTACCACTAGGTTTCCCCATCTGTTTCTTAAATAATGTATTAAAGGGTCCCATGTTTTTATAAATGGTCTCAACAATGTTCCTCTTACTAAAGCAGTTAACTTGTCGGTTACAGCCATATCTAAAAGTTTGATTAACCAGGCTTCTTCCTTAGGTACATCAGGTTGTTTCCAATTCTTGGCATATATAATTCTAGCCGCAGTGGAAGGCTAGAATTCAAAGTGAATTATGAAATGTATTTATTAAATATTATTGGGAATCAAAAGAAATTAAGAAAAATAAGAAATGGAAGGAAAAGAGTTAATGAAAGGTCAAAAATAAAGGGGAGGGAAATGATTTTTAAAATGTTAGATATTTAAATAAATATACTATGTAGACCATAAGAGTTTGAATGATTGGGAAGAAAAGGATTTTACATAAAAAATAGGTACATTTTTTTAAAAAAAGTATGGGGAAAATGGAAAATAAGGAATGAAGGGTAAAATTGGGTGTGGGGGGGGTTAAATCGCAAAGGTTGTATTAGTTATAATATACATAGATTAAGAGAATGTCTTTTTTAATTGTTTGTCAAAAATTGTAAAGAATAAAAAATAAGAAAAATGTGAAGTTTTGGCTCTCTATATGAATTTCAACAAAGGGAAATGTAAGGTCCTACGCTTAGGCAGAAAAAATGGGATGCACAAATATAGGATAGGGGACATGTGCTGGATAACAGTACGTGTGAAAGGGATCTAGGAGTCTCAGTAGATCACATGCATGAACATGAGACAGCAGTGTGATGCAGCAGCCAAGAAAGCCAACGTGATTCTTGGTTGCATCAATAGGAGTATGGTATCTAGATTGAGGGAGGTAATGGTACCACTCTATTCTGCTTTGGTTAGACCTTATTTGGAATACTATGTCCAGTTCTGGGCATCTCAGTTCAAGGAGATCAACAAGCTGGAGCATGTCCAGAGGAAGACAACCAAAATGGTGAAGGGTCTGGAAGCCATGCCCTATGAGAGCAGCTTAGGGAGCTGGGTATGTTTAGTCTGCAGAAGAGGTTAAGAGGAGACATGATAGTCATGTTTAAATATTTGAAGAGATGTCATGTTGAGGAGGGAGTGGGCTTGTTTCCCACTGCTTCAGAGACCAGGATAATGAACAATGGATTCAAGTCTGTAGGAAAGGAAATTCCACCTGTGCCTCAGGAAGAACTTCCTAACAGTCAGAGCTGTCGGGCAGTGGAATATGCTGCCTTGGAGTGTGGTGGAGTCTCCTTCTTTGGAGGCTTTTAAGCAGAGGCTGGATGGCCATCTGTTGGGAGTGCTTTGATGTGTGTTCCTGCATGGCAGGGGGTTCTGTTACCCTGTGTGTTGGGGGTCCCAAGAGGGGTGCCCAAATTACCAAATAAAAACACAAGATGGGGGAAATTAGACTCGAGCACTCTCTTAAGCTAACGAGAGGCAGGGTAACTTTAGCTGGGATCTTTTAACCTTATGTATACAGCGTCGGATCAGAGAGCGGCTAGACAAGTTTTAAAGCAACAAATAATATTTTATTGAAAACAAACAACACGAAAGACACGACATACACTAACTAACTGAGAAATAGAAATAGAGAGTTTTGGGGGAATGGGTAATACGACACCTGGTCTCGTAGTCCTGGAGAGAAACGGAGGTTGCAGCGGAGGAAGCTCAGCGTGGTTCGCTGAGGGGAACTCACTGGACAAACCGACAGCAAGGCGGGATGGAAGTCCAAAGTAGTCCGAGGAAGGCTCGGAATTGGGAGGTTTTTATAGGGTGGATTTTACCTGCAGGCCATGCCATGCTCGGTGAGAACAAAGGAAATGTGTAGCTGGACAAAGGCATTGGAAAAGGTCAGGTTTTACATGATGAGCTTAGCGCTGGATGACAATAGTATGGCCAGTATGCAAATGGCCCAACATAAAGGAAAGGCTCGGCACTTGGCCAGTCTTTGTAATGTCGCGCTGAGCAAGGCCAGTTTGCAAGAAGGAGTGGTCCCTTAAGCAACAGAGAGGCATTAAGCTGCCTGCCTGAATGAGGTTTGGAATGTACAACCATTAATGGCCGTGCCTATTACGTGTTTGTCTGGTGGACCTCTGCAAACTCGTGAAGCAGGGTGGCAGAGAAAGGTCAAGTAAAGGCCAAATTATTTGATATCAAATGATATCTAGTGCTCTCACCAGGCATATCATAACCATAGTAACAATCCCCCCAAAAAATGGGAGATATTGGGACAATATCGAGCATTTTTCCAATTAAACATTTAAAACCAAATTTAGAGCCGAATAGATGTCTACTGGTCCGGGGTTGTATCACTCCAGGGATAAATGGGGTTTGCATCACTACTAACTGGTAAGAACAGTCCTTATCTGACCAAAATCCTAAACCTGACTACAAACATACAGACAAACATAGAATTAACAGTGGCTGAATGGCAAATGGCAATCAATAACAGCAATAGCTATGAACGGTGGTCAGTGAAAGAATCCTCCCATCAATGGAGAAAACAGAACGGCAATGCAAAATGGAAATAGCAATGAAATACTGTGAGTCCGGTGGAAAGCGGGCAAAACGAAGTAGTCCAGTGGAGAATGGGCACTGGGAATAATAAACAGTTCCAAATGAGTACTGGAGCAAAGGTTCGTGATCCGGGGGAGGTGAGTTGCAAGCAGAGTCCTGGCACACACACACCCAGCTACAGGAAAAGTTTGGTGACTGGAACAAACAACAAATAAGTCCAAGTTGGCTGGAAATGCAGGCAAAATGTGGAGTGCAGGCACAATGTCCGAATTTGGAGTCAAGCTAGCCAAGGTGTGCTAGCTCTTTGCAGAATGGGGCTTGCAAGGCGGCAAGCGGAGTAGTCCAAGCAGCATGAAACTTGGTAGTCCATGGAAGAAATGGCAAGCAGTTTGCAAAGTCCATTGGGGAGCGGCTGGAACTAGGTCCCCAACTGCGGAAACAGGAACAAGGAATCGTCTCAGGCTGGTCCCTTCGACAGAAAGGTGGATTTTTGGCACACACACCCCACGGTGCCCGGGTGTGTGGACACATCTGGGAATGGTCTCGGCTTTGCTGGAACCGTCAACCTATTGCTCATAGAAGGAAGACTGACACAGATTAGAGTAAACAAATGCAAATGGGTGGCACAGAGCCTGTCGGGAGCTGAATTCGAGTCGTGAAGATTGGGGATGATGGGAGCCTCAGTGGGGCTGTTAACAAAATGCCAGGCAAAGTTAGACGACATGGAAGGGGCAGGGGTAACTGCCTCAGACCTTGGTCACTGTAAGGTGGAAAGCGGTCTGACCACACCTCGGTAGAGGGGGCCTCCATGCGAAGGGTACCATTTGGGGTGGACCGGGCCTGCAAACCGTGCTTGCTCGAGTATTTCACCAGAGAGCTGGTTTAATACAATCACATATAAGTTGCTCCTGCTATCAGGGGCACTCTGTTGGACACTTTGATATGGACTAGGCCTGGAGCCACAGCGTGGAACAAATATCATGATGTAATATGAGCGAATTTGTAATGCAATCCTTGCTTGTGCTGAAGTCCTGTTTGCGATGGCAGTGGTACCCGCTGGCTCAGTTGGATTAGGTTGGACTCTGGTCCTTGGTTGGACTAGCTTAGGCTCTGGCTTCCGCCTGAGGGTGGAGCCTCCCAAAATGGTGGAAAAGACAGAATTAACCAAATCAGAGACAAGCGAGTGTATGCTTGCTCGTTGCCAGAGCGGACGCCGACTCTCCCGGAGATTGTCCCGGATGATGGGACTTACATATTAACATATGCAAATTGGGGACAATGCACTGGGGCCAGGCATCCTCGCCAATGGTGTGGGTCTCCGGACCTTAAGGGGCATCAGAGGCACATTCCAAATTTAGAAATACAAGGCCAAATCACTTGGAAAGTGGGGTAGCCGCTTGGACTGTTCTCACCCTAAGAATCCAGGCTCGCAAGGAGAAAGAGGAGAGAGGTTACTGGGAGGTGGGAGACAATCTGGTTGGTGGACCGGAACTCCAGGGTCAGACCTGGTTCCGCTGAGAGGGAGCCACCCATGGCTCACCCTTTCGTCCCCAGGAATGCCTTGCACTAGACCATCCCTCAGTGTGAGAGATGGCAGGCGCTCCAGCCTGACTCACATTCCTTCCTCAGGGTGCCCGGGCTGACTCTATAGGCCCGATCCACCTCAGAGGCTACAGGGAGATCTTGGGTCAGCCAACCTGTTGGTCTCCCACCAAAAGCGGTTACAAAAAGCAGACTAAACAAACTACAACACCAAACCAAAACAACTACAAAACTACAAGCGGAACTATTTACAGTTATTGGGAGCTCGGGGGGGGGTCGCCACTCCACCTCTGCTCCACGCAGACAGGGGCCGTTCAACCATTGTCGAACACCTCATAGATCAAGACAAACGTCTCTGAAAGATTAATGGCTGGCACTTCCCGGTAATTTAGAGACACTTGGGGAGCAATCACACTCACGGGAACCTTCCCAGTGCCCTCCTCGCAAGGCTCAACTTCCACAATTCCCTTTGGCTCGACTGGCTGGCCTTTCCACTCCTTTAGCTGGGAGACGTGGAAAAACTTGAGCCAGTCTCCTCTCCTTCTCGGTATCCTGACCTGGTACACAGCGGGGGAGACCCGCTTCACAATAGGGACAGGTCCCACCCACTTGGCAGCAAGGGAGTGTTTGTCCTTATAGAAATTTTTATAAAGGACTAACTGCCCTTCCTCCCATTGGCAGGAGCAGTGGACCCATCCTAGCCTCTTATCCATTTTCTTTAGGTTTTTGCCAAGCTGGGCAGCAACCTGCCGGTGTACTTGCTCAAGGTGGCTGACTAAATTTCTGACCCACTCGTTGTTAAGAACCACCGGTTCCAACTCGGAGGGGAGACTCCTATTGATCCAGAATGCTTCAGGCAACATCATCTTCCGCCCTGTCATTACCATATGCGGCATGAAGCCATGGGACGCTACTGTGCCTCGGAAGGCCATGAGAATGATGGGCAGCTTCGTGTCCCAGTCTTTACCGGAGGAGTGCACCATTTTCCAAAGGGCTTCCTTCAGAGAACGATTCGTCCTCTCAACCCGTCCTGAGCTCTGTGGACGATGGGCGATGTGAAAGTGCTGGCGAATGCCCAGTGCCTTGCACAGCTCTTGGGTGACTTCACCAATGAAATGCGGCCCCGAGTCTGAGTCAAGCACATGTGGCACTCCCCACCTAGCCCATACATTATTAAAAAGCAAGCGCGCTGCCGTGCTTGCAGTGCTGTCTCTGCAAGGGAAGGCCTCGATCCACTTGAAGAAGGGATCGGTGACCGTCTAACAATACTTGTTGCCATGTGGGGTTGCGGGCAACGGACCTATAAAGTCTACCTGGATGCGTGACCAGGGACCCTCAATGCACTGATGCTGGATGGGCGCCTTGGGACCGGAGGGGTCAGCATTGACCATGGCACAAGCTAAACAGTTGTCCACCCATTGGTTGACATCCTGCCTAACTCGCAGCCACCACCTGGTGTCCCGAAACCGATCCAATGTCACGTTGCGACCTCGGTGTCCCTGCTCGTGGACAAACTGGATGATGTCGCTACGGAGGTCCTGGGGCACGATCCAGTGGCGCTGGCCACTGGCATCGATAGCCCAGTACGCACCATCCAGCTGGGAGATTTGGAACTTGCTAGACTCATCTGAGCCCTTCCTGGCCAATTCCAAAATCTCGGAATCCCCTTTCTGTAATACCCCTAGGTCAAACATGGGGGGCACTAGCAATTCCTTAGGTTTTACGTTAATGGCAGCGATGGGGGCCCCATCGTCCAATAACGCGGCATCATGAGCAATGGCGTCTGCCCTGTTATTCCAAATGCAGGTAGCCGTACCCTTTTTCTGGTGTCCTCTGACATGAACTACCCAAGTAGGGGCGACACATTCCTGAATTTGGGCTGCAATATGGACCCATTTCTCTAGATGGGCTATGGGCTTCCCATCGGATGTTTTAAGATCATTTTGAATCCAGATTGGTAACCAGACGGTTGCAGCCTTTGTCGTCCAGTCAGAGTCAGTATAGATTGCCAAGGGGCAGTCAAGCGGCTCATGCTCCAAAATAGCTTTCAGAGTCTCTACCTTCGCTGCTTGGCTAGAGTGTGGCCGGGCTTTCCCCTGTAGGGTGAAGGAGTCTGTGACCCGGATTGCTCCATAGACTGTCCGTGGGCTACCGTCCACGTGCGTGGATGACCCGTCACAGAAACAACAGACAAAGCGCTGTAACTGAGCTTCCTCAAGGGAGGCTCCCCATTCCACTGGCCAATCATTAAGTTTCAAAGGTGGTAAAGGACACTCATGTGTGGCTCCGGTCACAAGTAGACCATTGGGAGCTGGTGGGTCCTGTGGCTGTTTCTGAAAATCCACCCCATGCAACACCAAGGTAACAGTCCATTGGGTAATCCGGGTATTGGACACCTGGCCGTTCTGGACCTTACCAGAAAGAATATACTTAAGCGGTGTGTGTGGGGTCTGGACAATCACACGGGCGCCTCCCATCATGAACTCCCAGTGCGTTAGAGCCCAGATAAGAGTGAGACAGGTTTTCTCGCAAGGACTAAATTTGATCCTAGGTGGATCCAGATTCTTGGAGGCATAAGCAATCACACACTGAGTGCCATGTTGTAGTTGAGATAAGACCGCTCCTATGCTCCTGTCAGACGTGGCTAACTGAATGAGGAACGGCTTAGCCATGTTGGGGTGCGCCAGGGGTTATTATGTCCCACTGGAGGAGACCCTCCATGGTTTTCCCAATGCCCTCTTCGGCTTCAACAGGGTATTTATACTGCTTCTGAGGCGGGGGATCTCGGCCCTCTATCAGGACACAAGCTTCCTTTACAGTCCCGCACTCTATCTTGTCTTTAATCCAGACCTCCGGGAAAGCCTTTACCAGGGGTCACTAGTTAAACAATGAACGGGAGCGGAAGCCTTAATTGTGGTGCAGCGATGCACTGCCAATATTTCCTCAGGTCCCTGATCTAACTTCCATAGGAAACCATTCACGTAGTCAACAGTGAGCTTGTTTCCCCGTAGGAAGCTGATGCCCGAGAGACCATCCTCGCCACGGTTTTCACACACCCAAAGCTGAAAATGGAACGTTTCTATGGACATCGTTATGTCCTTCCAAGCTCGGGCAAGATGACCCCCCCGCCGTATCCAGAGAGGTAGACACGTTCGGGTGTGGGTACAACATGCTTCACCAATTTAGGGTACAGCACATTCAGTGCTGCACCAGAATCCACTAACAGGGTGGCAGGAGATTTCCCCCCTCGGTCCCAATGCTTGCCTGCATCCAGAACCTTCCCCACTTGTCTGGCCGCAACTTGGCCACAACGTTGCGGGGAAGCTTCCTGGACCGAGGGACCTCCCTATTCCTGAAAGTCTGCAGTCGGGTGGTATCCAGCTGGGGGGCGGGCCGTTGGTTACAGCCTGGACTGGCAGGGCACCACTCACTGTAAGCTGTTTCTCAAGAGCTTCTAAAAGATCCGTAGTGGGCTGCTTGTCGAATTGGGACATGTCCAATCCGAACCTGCCTAGCCAACTCCAAATTTTGACCCTGGTCTGGACTGTTGGATCTTCCCACCAGAAATCTCCCCAGGAGGGCTGGACTCAAAGGGCTGCTGTGGGGGACTCCCTGCCTTGCCTGCCTGGCTGCGGGTGTCTCTTCCCTGCCACTGCCTATCCTGTCTGGGAGCGGGGCGCAAGTTCCAATTCCCTCTGGGAACAGAATTTGGCATGAACTTCCTGTGCTGGGAATGGGGCCCATAATTGGAGTACGTAACCTCCGATACGGGTTCCCAATTCCCTGTGTCTCTCTTCTGGGCCTTAGTGGGGGGTCTAAGGGAGCCAGCCTCACACAACAGGTCAGCGACCCTGCAGAGGTTGTTCCCAAATTCCTCCCACGGTGTCGTGGCCGGATCCACCAGACCTAGGGCAGCCACAAGGTTGTGAGTTCGATCCTGCCGGGCTCCAGGTTGACTCAGCCTTCCATCCTTCTGCAGGTTGGTAAAATGAGTACCCCGCTTGTTGGGGGCAATTAGCTAAAACACATTGTAAACCGCTTAGAGAGCACTTAGCTGATAAGCGGTATAGAAATACATGCTATTTTGTAATGTATAGTGTATTTCATGTTGCTCGCTGCCTCGATCCATGTGGAGAGGCAGGATATAAATAAATAAATAAATAAATAAATAAATAAATAAATAAATATAGGGCCATCGTCATTTCTTGGTTCAAGCCGCCATATAATAGAGTCTTGAACTCCACAGTCTCAAAGTTGTACCCGCGGGCGGTCAAGGGGACCTTCTCAGCCAGAATGGTTAGCAGCTGCTTCCATGCTACGTAAGCCTCAGGGTTCTCACGAGGACCCTGTTGCTCCATAACGTAGAGCATGCTAGCACTCTGACTGGGCCAAAGGATCTTCACTACCTCCCTCATCCAGTCGTGTGCCTCGAGCCTAACCAGGCCGCGAGCTGCCCACAGCTGATTCAAGGGTAGGGAGCTCAGATGGGGACATACAAAGGCGAGCCAATTGGGTCAGGTCCTGGCCGTTAGCCGTGGGATGACTGCGTTCAACCACATGATCCCAGTGGACTGAGTTAGGGGACCCAATTGGTCAGCAATAGCTTTTGCCTCGGTGGCACGCCAGGAGACCCTAGTCTTGGTGACCTGTGTCTCCTGTGTCTCTGCACTCTCCGAGCTGCCTTCTCCGGTGGGGACGGTCCTGCGTGTCATGGACCGCATCTCAACTGGGTGGACTGGGTCCTTAGGGTCACTCCAATCCGGATTAATGGGAGGGGAGGTCAGAGCTTCCTCCGGCAGGGGCTCCCTGGAAAAATCCTGGGCAAATGAGGGGAGCAGCTCCGGGCACACAGCCGATATCAGGGCCTTGCGTGTTTGGAGCTGACTCTCTAGTGCGACAATTTGCTTATGGCAGGCTGCGTGACTAACAGCCTCGTGCTGTTCCTTAACCTGCCCAAACCATGAACTTAGCCACAGCTCGGGCGTGATCCAGCTCAGCCTCTAAGGCGTGGGCTTTCTCCTCCCAAGTCTGGGCTACCAAAGTAAGGTCACTCAATTTCTGTGCGGAGGCTTGCGCAACGGACGTGAAAGTTACCTTGTCCGCTCGCAATGCCTCAATTTCGGCTTGAAGCCGGGTGTTCTCCTTTTCTACTGCTGCCAGCCTACCCTGGGTCTCAACTAGGGCGCAGCTAGCGTCTCTGGCCACAAGCCAAAGTCCCCACGCGGCCAGCGCATCCTTTGCTGGTCCGAACAGGTTCCTGGACTTACATGCCAGGGCGTAAGCTTCTCGGAGGGAGGTAAAGGGATCTGCCGTCTGGAAGACAGAGTCCTTCCAGGGGCATTTTCCTTTACTCAATACGCATTTCTCTAGTTTCCCATGGACCTCTTCCTCGCACATGAGGTCCTTCACCATACTGGGGCTCTCCTTAGCCATGTCTATACTCAACAAACACAATTAACACAAACACAAACTGCGGGACCAGGATCTAGAGTGACGGATAGGATCACCTAAACCCCTTGGGGAACTCGGGAAACGAACTCTCTGGAACTACGTTAGGAAAGAGGGACGGGAACCAATCTCCAGCCTGCCCAAATAAAGTCACTCTGGTACACCCAGGCCTGATTTTACACCTCGAAAGCACAGGGGACGAGAGGACGAGGAAACGGTTGGCAGATGGGGGGGCACCTAGACCCAGGGGACACCTACAGGAGTACTCGCCTGCCTGCAGGGGGGGGGAGTAACGAACTCAAAGGAACTTATAACACCGCCTAGCCAAGCAGCAGGGGAAGAGGGACAAGGAGCCAAAACCAAACCATCCCTAACTGGTTTTCTGGGTGAGGGGCCCCTTCCTACACCATGGGCTAAACCGCTAAACCCCAAGACTAAGTCGGGACTCACCACCCAATCCTAGTCAGCTAGTCAAATTGGGATTCCTACCCACAAATTCTGAGACGCCGCGACTATCACCTGGGACCTGTGCTGGGAATGGATAAGGGAATGGACAAGGGAAAGGACACGGAAGTAACAGCCACCTTGGTGCTCCTTCCCTAAAGTGCTTTTGTGTGCCTTGCTACTAAGATGTTGAATGCGTGTAGACTGTTTTTCATGTGCTAGGCCTAAAACACATAAAATGCCAGCCCACGATAGACCCAAGATGGGGAGGTGATTCCCAGGACAAGACAAGAGAAGGGGTACAGATTACCACCCGATAGAACTAGCTCACGCACAGACACAAAACACATGCACTAACCTGCCTAACTGCGATCTAAAAGGAGCTTCACTGACCGTTCCCTAGGTCGGCACCGCCTGATTCGAGGAGGTTCGCTACTCCTTCTCAAACTGGGGGTACCGGGGCTGCCCGCATTCTCCACCACTCTGTAACCCTGTGTGTTGGGGGTCCCGGGAGGGGTGCCCAAATCACCAAATAAAAACACAAGATGGGGGAAATTAGACTCGAGCACTCTCTTAAGCTCACGAGAGGCAGGGTAATTTTAGCTAGGATCTTTTAACCCTATGTATACAGTGTGGGTCAGAAAGCGGCTAGACAAGTTTTAAAGCAACAAATAATATTTTATTGAAAACAAATGGCCCCTGTGGTCAATACCAGAATCTGTGATTTTATGATTCTATATGCTTAGACTGCACTTCCCAGAGGCCAAAACACAAATCACCAGAGGTGAAGGATTATGGGAACTAAAAAACATTTGGAACGTACCATGTTCCTTGTTCTAGATATTAGAACAAAAATATCTTCTCCAGTATGTAACTCACAGCTATATATTATTTTATTGAATTGAAGGTTATCTAAAGGGATTTTTTTCTATATGAGCATGCCTGATTTTTAGGATCTATAGGAGAGGACCTTATCTCAGTTCCACTTACAGGGTATATTTGGTGGGATTACAGCCTTCTCAGTGGCTGCTCCTAGATCATAGAATGCCCTTCATAGGGAGATTAAGTTTCCCCATCTCTATTGTCTTGCTGATGGCAAGCAAATATCTTTCTGTTTTGAAGGTCTTCAGTAACTAAGTGGGCCTCATGTAGGTGGACCTCAATATATTTTTTATGTTTTAAAAATGTGTTTTAACTGATTTTAGATCAATGCAAAATTGCTGGTGTGTTATTGAAATGTCTAATATGGTTGGAAGACACCTTGTGTCTCAACCTTGGGAGAAAGGAGAGGAATCAATCAATACATCATTCTTGTTAAAAGCAAATGTTAAAAGCAAAGAAAAATATGACACCTCAACCAGACCAGTTCCCTGGATTCAAATGTTTTGCCTTAGGGGACAAAAAGCAGGCAAGGGAAGCATCAGTTGGATAGTGGGTGGGATATCACCAAATGGAAGTTGTACCATGCTACTTGAGATGTCTCCTACCAACTCGACAGCCTTCTCCCCATCTTTGTATTTATTAATTTATTTATTGGAGGCAGATTATCATGAAATCACTGCAGTGTAAATGGCACATCTCCTGAGCTTTGCAAGAAATGTAGTAGCAGCAGATGCTTTTGTTCCGATGCAGTTAAGAGTATTCCTTTGTATTGTGATGACTCCATCCATTTTGCAGGGCAAGATGATGTGACTATTGTAGATTCGGTACAGTTGAAGGGGATTCATATATGAATAAAGAGCTAGCCTTTTCCCCACCCTGGCAGCCTCTTGTGATCTCTTTCAGCGCTGAGGCTTTTGTGTCTTTAGAAGGGGCTGGCATCTGTATTCAAAGCAATTGTATTGTTGGTGGTGGTGTCACTGTCTTGAAGCTAATGCATATTGATGAGAGAGGCTGAGCTCACAGATTGTTCAAGCTCTCTGCAGAGAAGGGAGAGGCAGTGGAGCGGCTGGGAATAGCACTGCGTTTCCCCTCCCATAAAGGCAATCAGGCAGCCGCTGACTGCTTCCCATCGCAGAGCTGGGATTTTGTTCTTTTGGTTTCTTCTTTTCCTCTTTCCATCAGTGGGGCTTCTTGGATGGGATGCTGAGCTAAAAGCAGAGTTGCTACCACACTCAGGTATGTATCTGTGGTCATTTGTGGGGTGGCAGGGTGGGGTGGGGGATTAGGGAGGTGAAACAGTGTCAATTGTCACATGTGAGGACTCCTAAAGCAACCTTTTCCTATTGTCTGTTACAAAAGGGCAGGCCAATGATACATTTTGAGCTCCCTGCTGTTCTAATATGAGAAAGGACATCTCTGTGTCTTGGAGGAACTCCTTTTGCCATTTGTGTAGGGAAGAGGCAATACAGTTGTATATGTGTTAGAAGCATGTTGGTGGCTCTTGTTGGTTCAGCTAGGGACTAGGGCATGGAGCACTCTGTGTGTATCTGAGAATGCTCTTCTTTGTGTGCGTGTTTCTGTGTGTCTGAAGATTGTTTGCCTGTTTTGGAATGGAGAACATGCACATATAACATTTCTTCCTTGGGTTTGGGCCATAGGTACATCCCATGTAGACAGCTTGGATGCTTCTGATTTTGTGCCTGAGAGTCAGGATCTGTGAGAAATGTATTATATACAAGTGGGTCATGTGCATCTCTGTATAAAAGAGGTGGATGATGAACATCAACAAAGAAAATCAACAGAATCAACAAATCAACAAAAAACAAACAAAATAAAAACAAACAAACAAATCTGGAAATCTTAACTGTGTGGATTTGTGGGAGACAAAGGGAATTGCACTGGGAATTAGTCTGCCTACAAGAGGGAGCACAGGTTTTATTTATGAGATTGCATGTAGTATAACTGTTCATTGAGGTCTATTTTTTATTAATGGGAAAGATGTTTGGTGTTCAATTAGTTTATGGGTAAGTATAGATATTTGTGGGCTCATGGTTTGTGGTGTACTGCTGTATATGTGGGAAGTAGTGAACTGCTACAGTTGTTTCAACACTGAGAAGGAAGCCAGCATGCCTGCTTCTGAAGTATTTTTGTGCCCATGGAAAAGGCTTGTTGCTGAACTGAGAGAGGGAATCAAGTTTGTGCGATCTGCAGAGAGGAATGGCTGTGTGGCTAATGCACTGCTGTTATGTTTGTGCTGTGAGGAGCAAATTGGTCATGTGGGTATGTCATGGAAGGTGAGACGTACAGAAGGCTGCTGTGTATTAAAAAAAAAAGAATGAAGTAAAGGAAACTCTGGGCACATTTTTTGCGTTTCTGTTTTCTTTCTTTTTTCTTTTCTTTGTTTTTAAAGATCAGTGCGGAGGAAAGGACTCTTCCCAACTGGCTCACAAAGCAAGGTGACCTCTAATAAACTCTTACCCTGACAGTGTGATTGTGAGGTGTGACTCATCAGGGAAGGCTGTAGAGATTGTAAACAGAGCTCAACTGGCAACAGCATGAGCTTGTGTCAGCATCTGGCATCCTGGAAAAGGTATTGAAGACTCCTTACACTGGCGGGCCTGCTGCTGATGCTGGTACTTTGTTGCATTTTTTCAGCCCAGTGTTCAGAGGCAATAGCTATTAGGCTGTAATCATCTGGCTGTTTTGAATTACAGCTCCCAGAATTCCTGATCACTGTTCATGGAGGCTGACTCTTCTGGGAACAAACATCTGAGGAGCCCCAGGCAGCCAAACCCAGCTTCCATATCAATATCCTTCACAAATCATCTGACATAGTGTCACAGTGAGGAATTGTGAGAAATTGGGATGGTAGACCTTGTCAGCAATGTACATAATGATCATACTATGAGTCTACTTTAACTGCAATAGCAGCATCCTGTGGAATTGTAGGGTTTGTAATCTGGTGATATGTTAGAGCTCTCTAGCTGAGAATTCTAAATATACTTCCCTAAACTGCAAATCCCAGAATTCCACAGGATGTTACCATGGCAGTGGAATCATAGTACTATGATTGTCCACTGTGAGTCTGGTGTCTGTCAGACAATTTAGGCTGTTGCTACTGCCTACTATTGCAGCTAAGCAAGCCTGCCAGAGCTCACTAACAAAGGGGAAAGTCTACAAGAGTGCACTTTGTCCATGGTCTTCCATGCAGCCACAGAGATAATAGAATAAAAATCCATAAGTGATATGTATTTCTTCACTAATTTTCTTCTTGAAGGAAGTAACAAGTAATTTTAGCAAATTTCTTCACACTGCCAGAAAATCTTTTAAAACCAGTTTCCAAAAAGCCAATTCGTAATTTGGGATTATTCTTCACAAGATTCACACACAATTGATTTACCTTTAAAAAATCATCTTCTGCATAGGAAACATCATTTTCTGCACAGAAAATAATATTTGTACTGTTTCTGCATAGAAAATTCTATTTTCTATGCAAATCAACCATATGTGATTTCTATTTTTCAGAATAAGTTCCCAATTGCTATATTTTCTCTGCTGGAGATAAATTTTTCTGTGCAGTTGCCTCTGCAGAAAGTGCTAGTTTTTATGCCACTCCCCCCTCCCCAAAACAATAATAAAACAAGCCCCAAACCAAATCAAACAAAATGAAACAACTATTTGTGAATTTTATGCATTCTTGTCAGGGTTTCTTGACATGTGAAAAACATATTTTTCAACCACTTTTCAAATATTTTTGAATATTTCTTCCATCCCTAATAGCAGAACTCAGAAAACTTACTGTTTCTAAATTCTAATGAATGAGAGAGAGAATATAAATCACACATGTGTCTTTATTTAATCTGGTGGGACTGTCCTTGTTTCGTGTAGCTGTCCTTCTGAAAATTTACTGGTGCTGTTTTGTCCCTTTACTTATGATTTTTATTTGCTGTTATTGTTAGCATTTTGTAGAAGGTAAAATGCTATATTTGCAGACACAATTTTTGGCTGGATGCTGTGTGTAGTACGCATATCTGTGCAAGAATACTAACGTACTCTGTAGTCTGGTGGTGTGCAGTTGTCAAGGTATGTTTTGTAAAGCTTCTAGCAATAAGGTGGTTGTTATTGTTTATTTCTTATCTCTCCCTATGGATCAAGGCAGGGACAAACAATAGATTAAAATATAATATATGGCATCATATGTCATTTGACTAGATTATTAAAATGTACAGCTGTGAAAAATGCTCTGTCACAATTTAATTGTATGTCTCTGAATCTCACTTCCATTCTTTCATCCTTGTTGTTGTATGCCTTCAATTTGTTTCTGATGTATGACAATCCTAAAACAAACTTATGACAGGGTTTTCTTGGCAAGATTTGTTCAGAAGAGCTTTGCCATTGCCTTCCTCAGAGACTGAGAGAGTGTACTTACCCAAGGTCATCCAGTGGGTTTTCTATGGCCACCACATCATGCTGGATCTTTTGCTCATGATATCCTTGTTTATTTCAAGTTGCAAGACTTTGTTTGTTTTCCCACATGGAAATTCTGGTATGCTTAATACAAATGTTTTTGTACATATTTTTCTGAATGTAGCATTTACACATTTTTCTGGTTGACTAAATGTGGTTTGTGCTTATTTTTCAATTTTATGCATTTTTACCACTTCACATTTTTGTAAATGCTCTTAGTTTTGTGTGTAGTTTACTTTTCTGAAAGTCACCCCAAGTCTCGAAAATACGCAAATCTTTGAGCAAAGCTGCGCTTTGTCTCACATTGAGTCTCAGGAGGTGAAAATTGATACTTTTATTGAGATTGTGATTCTAATGAAATTATTTCTCTCCCTTACTAGGCCTGTCCCCATTTTCAGCTGTTACAAATGAATTTTTAACTTTCCACTTCTTAACTAGTTGCCCTTTCAGGTTTCTAATCTGAGCTGCCAAAATGAAATGATTATATCTGACCATAAACAGATTATCTTTTGGGAAAGATATCTCAGTGGATGCATTGTGTGCAGATGTGGTTGTGCGTGAGAATCTGATTGCTGCATTTGAGGCCCACAAAAGAAATTTCCCCAGGTCCAGTTGGCTATTTATCTTAAGGAGTAGCGCGCTCCCTCAAGGTGCTATATAATAATTCCAATATTCCAAGACAAAAAGTTATGGCCATCAATTTGTGTATCTGTCATGTTTGTGCTCAGATTCTGGGCTTATAAAGCACAGAAAGGGAAAACAACAATGACCTGTCTTATATCAAAGGCCACCTGATGTCATCACAAAAAAAGAGAGTGATTATTTGCATAAAACTGTCACATGTCAAGATAGACACAGATTATTGTAACCTATATAGCAATACAATATAACTCAACATAGCAGAAGACTGTGACCAGATGACCGGTATGCTTGCTCAATGGGCTGTCCAAATAAAAAACTGTGAATGGCTAAAGCTCCTGCTCTTCCTTCGTAGGAGCCTTGATCTTTTAACTACATTTGAATGGCAAGACCTTTAAACAGAAGATCTCCTATAACAATACTTCAAATGGATGACTGACCTATGTCAAATAGGACCCAAGGACATCCAAATGAGGAGATTGGGTGGGCATGTTGTTTCTCCTAATGGTGACATACAGCTTGGTTCATTCATGTGAGTCATTTGAAATTGTTTCTTCATTTGTAACATCACACAGAGCCCTGACTCTCTAATTGTGTGTTAGTGTGGTCAAGTTGCATGTTCATTCTCAGCAGAGTAGTCTAAGGAGCTGGCCTAAAGCAGCCTCCAGATATGAGGAAAGAAATTTGAATAGGACACCTTCAGTAGGTCACCATTCTTAGCATTGCTTCCTTCCCTCAGAAGACCCACCTCCTTCTCTCTGTCGTTGATGCCAGTTGCTGCCTTTATGCTTCTCCAGTTCTGCCACACATTCATTTGCCAGGAAGTAGTCTCTAAACAGGAAGAGACAATGAAGATAAGGAAAAGCAGAAAATCCCAGCAACTTATGGCACTCAGTAGGTATCTGACCATGTCACTTCTTAGTATAGTTTCTGAGTCAGACTTCATGGCAGTTGTTGGTTTCCTTAAGCCAAAGGTGGGCAACTGGATTGGAGACAGGGACCACCACAGGCCAGAACTGATATGACATCACTTCTGTTTTTTGGTTTTCAACTGTTTTCTGACCACTTTTTAAGGTAGTGGTGAGGGGAGCAAACCTGTTGCATTTTGCACCATTTGGTACCTTTTTATGGATGACTTTTGGTCTGAAAGTACCTCCATTTTGGATTTGGTGGTGGTGGGCTAGGGCCTTATAAGTCTGTCCTGGGAGGGGAACATGAGGGAAACCAAAAAGGTGACTGGAAGGCACAAGCCCTCACACTCTCCTTACCATTGCCTTAGCCATTATGGCTTAAAGCACTCATTTCAGAGATGGTGAGGAAAGGCAAACAAAATGTGCTGCCTCTGAGCAGCTGATATTATCAGCACTTTGGTTTTTTTGTGGCTTTTGCATCTACTGCCCTGTTCTTCCTGCCACCACTACTTAAACCAGCATAGTGCATCAACAGCCTTCCAGCCAGCATTTCTAAAAAGGAGGCATGTCTCTCTAGATGGGATGCACAATCATTAATCTAAAAGAGATGAAGTTTCTTGAAGTAGAAGTGTGAGAAACCGCAAACAGAGGGGAGACAAAAGAGTTGTCTGTGGGTGGTGTCTCAAAGTGAAGGATAGAGGTGAACTAGTGGTGACAGTTCCACACAAATATATTTGTAGTTCCCTATTTTCCTTTGACTTCCATTTTCAGCTCCTTCTGTCACATCCTGTTTGGTCAAAGGGAATCCAAGGCTGCATGTGAAATGAAGCAGTCTATCGAAAGCTTTGCTGTCTGCCCATAAGCTGAGTGTCCCCTTGGAATTGAAGGTCATTCCTGCTACAGGAGACTGCATTCTTTTAGGGGAATTCAAGATGATGATAATTAAAGTGCAGTGCTGAGGGACTGAAAGAACAGTGACTGGCAGGCAGGAGGGATAAGGACCTTCACATTTTAAAGCCTTTTGCCCTGCCTCTATGCTTAACCATGAGGAAAAAAGGCTTTGTTGCTGGTGGCAAGAGATGTGTGAAAGGGTTCAGCACTAGAATAATAAAAGCCCTTGGCACTGCAAGGTCAGAAGTGAACCATAACTATTGTTAGAACAGCATGGCAAGGAGGGGTGAGGAATTAATAGGACATGGAATGGTGGGGGTGTTAGAGATTTTTTAGGAGGCAAGTGTAATGAAATGCTGACTGTAGTGGACTCCCTGGCTATTATTTAGGTTAGGCCAGACCTGTAAATAAACTCACAGAAGTTATCAGATTGCTTTTTTTTAAAGAAAGCTATTTTCCTTAGAGATTAATAGTTTATGATTTTATGTTCTCCACAGACTGAGCCAGCATGGTGTAGTGGTTTGAGGCTTGGAATATGATTCTAGAGACCAGTGTTCAATTCCCCACTTGGCCATGGAAACCCATTGGGTGACCTTAGGCACATCATACACCCTCAGCTCCAGAAAATCCCATGATAATTTCATTTTAAGGTTGCTGTAAGTTGGAAATGATTTGAAAGCACACAATAACAATAACACAAAGAAGAGCCTGTGATCCTATAAATTTTACCATACTTCAACATGTCAAGCTGGCAGATGTTCATGAGATTTGGAGTTCATCCATAAGGCTGCATGTTGCTCCTCGCTCCTTCTCCTCATCATGTTTAATTAAGTTGCCTGCATGTACATGAATACCATATACATGACATCAGATTGAAAATCTACAGTACTCAATACCACTAATAATTATGGATTGTCAATCCATGCAATTCAATCCGTTGATCCAGTCAGCAAACTTCATAGTAATAATGGATGCATCAGGTCACATACAGAATTTAACTTTCAGAAACAAAGATCAAATATTGCAATTAACAAATACTTCAATTACTATCAGCAAACAAAAATTCTGCTCTGATTTCTGGAATAAATGCATTTGTATATTTAAAAAAAAGAACATAAATTTCACATGATATTCCAGGATACAACATAATCCACAGAGTAACTGTTCCTGGAAAATTCAATAAAAATTTTAGCACAGTAAAACATGACTTAATTTTTTGTTTTCCTCTGAACTTTAGGGACATAATCTTCTAATGCAACTTCAGCATAGGAAACTGCCTTACACAATATTGTTGTCTGTTCCAGGGATGGAAACCTCAGTGCCTGGGACTAAATCTGGCCCTTTTGTATTTCCAATCCAGCTCTCTGAATTTTCCCCAGAGGTCCATAGTCCCTTTCCATTGAACCCCTATGCCACATGTGTCAAACACAAGGCCCATAGGCCAAATCTGGTCCACCAGGCTTTTGCACCTCTCCTGCAGCTGCAGCTGGGGGTCAAAAAGTGGCACAGAGAGGGTCTGGAGAGCAGAAAGTGGCACACTTTGGATATACTGACCAATTCTGTATCACTTTACAGAGGTATAAGGACAATCAGATAGCCCCAAAATGTCCAAGAAAGGAAAAGTTGATACAGAGAGAAGGCAATTTAAAACCAGTAATAATATGAATGCAGAGGCAATTATTTAATATTATAAAAGAGTAGATACATTTATATAGTCGTACAGATACAACCGGCCCTTTGAGAGCAACCGTAATGCTGATGCGGTCCAAGATGAAATTGAATTTGACACCTCTGCTGTATGCCGTGGTTTCCCATATTTCCCATACCCCACCCCCACGCATTCTAAATGGCCCTATACTGACAGTTTTTAGATAAGATATAGTGATATTCTTGGTCCAAAACGTTTCTCTTTGGTTCTGCCCACTGACAGAATTCAGCTCCCCCTCACAAGAATTTTTCTGAAATTGCATTTGTCCCTTGAACTAAAAAAAAAAAAACTCCTTGTCTATTTTGACAACTCATAGCAAGGAATTTTTTGTTATATCTGCCACCAGACCCTTCAAAATAACAAAATAAACACTGGAGGTGCTGAAGACTGAGCCTGGGGCTTCCTAAATGCAAACATGTGCTCTGCTATTGATTTCTGAGCTTATGACTCAAGCATATGTATATGCTTAGATGCATAACAAATATACATGGCTTATTTTCCACTCCAACCACCATCACTTCTGTAAATATCTCTGTAGATAGTAATTGTGTGCCTATTTTCATCTATACGATATCAGCAGGAATGCCATTGCATTCAGAGTAGTGGTCCATTATCTGATTAGAGGACCACCTAGGAAGTCTACCCACATCCCTCCCAGCTACAGACATCCATAATAAAGCATTGTCATTCAAATTAGCCTGGGTCTCAGGAAAGTTGTGGGATGCTTTAAAATGATCCTCCCAAATGGCAGCAACAGTTGTGTGTGTGTGTTTTGTGTGTGCGGACGTATGTGTGGTTGTCACAAAAACAGATTGATAGTCAAATGTTCCTTGTTTATTTGTAATGGTTGCTGTGACAATGGAGAAAATGTAACCCAAAGAAGAAGAGTTTTGGCTGCCATCCATCAACCAGGAGTAGGGCTAAATGGAAAAAAACAGCCAAATGGACAGCTTCCTTTTAGACTGGAGGAGTCATGAGGGCTGCAGAGATTCAGCTTTGTCCCATGCATGGCTCTGCTAATGTACTAACTTTGTAGACTCTAATAGGTGAAGTAGTTAACAGTGTACTCTGGAGCCTGAGTTGAGGAAAAACACGCTGACAAATGTAACAAACTAAAACAATGGATGACTACAAGCTGACTACAGCTGGCAGAAATATGGTCAATATTGGTTGTATTTTTTTAACTGTGATTTAGTTATTGTGTAAGATCCAGTGGTCTCTTTTGAAGGCTGCTTTTTGTTATAGGAGGTTTAATATATTTCAGGTTTCTAGTAGGCTTGCCCTGTCAGTTTGTTGCACCAACATAAGAATCTTGTGGCCCCTTAAAGGCTTAGAGATTTCATTTGCTGAGCCATCATTGGCTGCAGTCCACAGAGGCTTAGGCCAAGTGAAATGTTATAGTTTTTAAGGTGCCACCAGGTTCTTTGTTGTTTTCCTTGTGTTTAAATTTAGAGTATTGCTGAGACAATACAGTATGCTCCTCCAGGTTATGACTCTGTTCCCCCAACTGCAGACTCCAGTTATAAGGTTCTCTCTGTGGCTAAAATACCCTAAAGGTTCCAAATCTCATCTAATCTTGGAAGCTAAGCAGAGTCAATACCTGATTAGTGCTTGGATGGGGGACTGCCAACAAAGACCTGGTGCAGTAGCTGTATTTCAGAGGAAGGCACTGGCAAAACCACTTCAGAGTATTTCTGGTCTAAAGAAAACCCTATGAAATTCATGGGGCCACCACAAGTTATCAGGCACCCTGAAGGTACACACACATTATAATAATATAAATTAGCACTGCAATAATCTCTTTTGGGCACTTCCAGACTGAAGGCTTTGAGTCCCCTAGAGAATAAATCTCCCATCCTGTTTTGTTGAACCAGTATGGTATAATGGTTTGAGTGTTGGACTAGGGCTCTGGAAGACCAGGATTTAAATCTCCACTCAGCCATGGAAACCCACTGGGTGACCCTGAGCAAGTCAACACTCAGCTAGAGAGAAAGGCAATGGCAAACCTTCTCTGAACTGATCTTGCCAAGAACCCCCTAGGATGGAGTGACTGTAAGTTAGAATCTATTTGAAGGCATGTAACAACATCAATCTCTTTTGGTGCTGAAAAAATTATTAAGTATTTTGAGCATGATGGTACATTTAACTAAAAATATTATTATGTTATCGAAGGGAGCAATAGATTGTGCCTCCTTCTCACTTTCTTCTTGTATTCCACTGCTTCTTTAGTCAAGCAGTATTAGCAACATATCCTCACTCGGTATTAGTTAAATTAAACTTTCTGAAACAAGAATTTCCTGATTTTTTTTTTTTAAAGAGAATTTCTGGAGAATTTTGTCCTCTCCTAGAAAATCCTGATTAAATCTGCACTCCCAGTTGAACCATCTGCAAATAAGAGAGAAGAATATTGTCAGAGGACCATTTTCTGTCTACTCTAAAATATTCAGAGAATGACTACCATCAACTGCAATTAGGTCCTGATTGTTCATCTTTCCCTTTGTGTCTTCAAGTCATGAGTCAGCAGTGTGATGTGGCCACTAAAAAAGCCAGTGCAGTTTTGAGCTCCATCAATTAAGAGTATAGTGTCTAGGTCAAAGAAACTGATAGTACCATTCTGTTCTGCTTTGGTCAAACTTACCTGGAATACTGTGTCAGTTCTAGGCACCACATTTCAGGAAGGATATTGACAAGCTGAAACGTATCCAGGGGAGGATGACCAAAATGGTAGAAGGCCTGGGAACCATGCCTTATGAGGAATAGCTTTGGGATGTGGGTATGTTTGGCCTGAAGAAGAGAAGGTTAAGCAAAGACATGATAGCTATGTTTCATTATTTGAAGGGATGTCATATAGAGAATGAAGCAAACTTGTTTTCTGCTGCTCCAGAGACTGGGACATGGAGTATTGGCTTCAAACTTCAGGAAAAGAGATTCCACCTGAATTCTATTACAAAGAACTTCCTGACAGTAAGAGCAGTTCAACAGTGTAATACCCTACCTCACAGTGTGGTGGAGTCTCTTTCTTTGGAGATTTTAAAATAGGCTGGATGGCCATCTGTCAGGAATGCTTTGATGGTATTGTGATGAATTGGGGGGGGGGTAACCAGTGGAACTGCCCTAGCAACAAAGAGGAATTAATTTGGTTGGTTCACTGACAAAAAAATCCAGGTTAGTCAGTGGCTAGGTGAGTGAATCAGCAGAACAGTTAAATAACAGAAAAAGGAGTTTTATTCCTTCAGAGAGTTTGGAGGGTTCCATCTGGGAGTTTGAAAGGAGAGGAGTTCCTTCAGGGAGAAAGAGAGTGAGAGAGTTGGGGAAGTTTTGCCTGTTAAGAGCTGAAAGTGCTTTGCTGTTTGATAACATTTATTTGCCAAATGCCTTTCCCTTGTCAGTTTGTTTAAAAAGGATTTTATTATATATATTTTTAAAAAGCAACCTCCATACAGTGTGTCTTTAATCTGAGCTCAGTTATACATGCTACCACCAGTGACACATTCATTGGGATAAACCTGAAGATGCTTTGCCCTATATCCACAAGGATTGTGGGTTTAGGGAAAGCAGAAGAGAGATATAAGTGTGGCAAGAAAGCTTGGGGGTGGTAAATATATGGAAGGGTGCTGCTTCTCCAGAAAAGAAGACTAAAAGCAGATCTGATCTGTCATAGCTCCTGGTTGGTCCAGATCTCCACATTTTGACAGATATATTCCTGCATGGTAGGGGATTGGACTGGATGGCCTTTGTAGTCTATTCCACCTCTATGATTCTATGAGCAGGGATTCAAAACTTAGTCTCTAAGAGTCCTAGTCCAACACTCAGACTATGACACAATGCTGGATCCTTCCTCTTTCCCTACCCTGATTAAAATGTTCTTCTTTTATGGGAGATAAGCTGGAAATGGAGACAGAGTGAGATTTCTGCACTACTCAGCTATGTCCCTGTCTTTGTACCACAACGTTTTCTTTTTATAAGATGCTACAGCACCATATTTAGACATGTGAATCTGTTCATGTTTGTTTTGGCACATCTGCTGTTCCTTCTCTATCAATGGCACTTGACAGTCTTGGATTTTTGGTTGCCATAGCCTATGCATGTCTGTTGCTAATTCAAATTCCCTTTTTGTTGTCTGGAATCTTGTGAAATCTGTGTCTCTTTGCTCCCTGCTAGAAGGATATACACCCACACCATAATAGAAAGGAAAAGCATTCATTTGCTGCAGTTGTGGGAATTATTTTTGCAAAGTTCTACCCTAGCCAATCACCAAGAATAGGTGAGAGCTAGAGCTGATAGTACTTGATGGCACACACCCAGTATGCATGCATAGATTGCCTGTATAGCACTGTATAGGCTCATTGATGTTTTCTGTAATTCCAGAGGCATCCTTCTCCCACCAATCAACTCAAGATGGAGGCCCCTCTGGTAAGCCTGGATGAAGAATTTGAAGACCTGAGGCCATGCTACATAGAAGAGAGAGAAGATAAATCATGTTATTTTTATAGCTCCTCTCCTCAGCATTTGGAAGACCCCTCCCTGTCTGAGCTTGAAAATTTTTCCTCTGAAATCATCAGCTTCAAGTCCATGGAAGACCTGGTGAATGAATTTGATGAAAAGCTCAATGTCTGCTTTCGGAATTACAATGCCAAAACTGAGAACTTGGCCCCAGTGAAAAATCATCTCCAGATACAAGAAGAGGAAGAAAATTTGCAAGATGAAGAGTGAGTAGTAATAGTTATTCTTGAGATTTTTTTTTTAATCCCACTTTTCATTTGAAAATGACTCAGAGTGGCTTACAGAGATCAATAGCAAAACTGTTCTTAAGCTTAGACTCTCGAAGACAAGTCACAAAAGGAAAAGAGGCTGGGAGAGCAGAAAGGGGAAAAAGAAAACACAAGCACTAATTCTCAGTTGCGAAGTCCTTAATTGCTATTATTTCAGACTACAGCTACTGCTTCTCTGACCAATGGAGGGACCAGTCTGGAGGAAGACTGACAAGACTGACTCCTCCTTGTTATTAGCTTTATTTTTAACCCATCTTCACCAACAAGCTAGGTCATAGGATTACAAATTGAAACAAATGTAGTGCAGTTGAAACATATAAAAAGTTAACAGTAGCCAGGATTCTCGAGCCACAAGATATAACTCTGGTTCTCCCTCTTCCTCGCTCTCTTTCTTTACTTATACGTTGTAAGGACTCCCTCTCCATGCCATTTAGTGGTTCAGGGAAGAAGGGGAGCATCCAGGCAACACCTGGCTGTGTTTCAGCAGTTGGCCACAGGAAGATGGCATCCTGCTCTGGGACTTAAAGGGAACCCCCAGGAGGTTCAGGAGTATGCCCTTTTCTTCCTTCTGCCAGCTGCTGAAATATAGGCATCCACTGCCTGGCTGCCTCCAAGCATCCCTCCAGTCACTAAATGGCTGTGTGGGTAGTGCCTGGACACTGGATGGGTAAGTTAAGGGCAGTTTAAATGCAGTTTAAAAACAGTACAATTAAAAGCACTATGACACTTTATTAAAAGGCCTTTTTAAAATTCCATTCCTTCAATAAAGGCCTTTAAATATTCCATTCTTGAAAGCCTGTCAAAATAATAATGAAAAAGTCTTTGGCTGACTCTTGTGTTCATCAGAACATCAGTTCACCTGCATTTATGTAGTAGATTTTTAAGTATAAAACTCTTTAGGAAGAGCTTCTGAATGTGTTCATACTAAAGGCTTGATAAAAGCAGGACTCTACTGTGAAGACATACAAAACACTTAAACACACACCTACACAGTACTTTACTAATAAGAATTCTCACAGCTTATTATGGATCTCAAGCAAGAGAAAAACTTTAAAGTTCTGCTGAGCTACTAGTCAAGATAAGCACATTGTGACTAGACTTGTTAATCAGCTCTGCATCCTAAATCAAAGCTTCTTAGGCTACCTGATGTGGTAGACCAGCAATTATTTTTTCCCACCATGCCATGGATTGGCACTAAATTTGTGCCTATCAGGTACAATTGTTTCTTTCTTTCCTAGAAACTTACCAGGGACAAACTGCCAATGACTAGCACCAGACTAGGGACCACCATTTCTGGTAGCACTGCCCTAGATGACCTGTACCAGTACATGAGCTAATTTTATGGAGTGTTTTACTTGCAAACTGAACAAAAAGTAAAGCTTTAAAACAAGAAACAGAAAGCAATCAACTTTCTTTTATTTATTGAAAAAGTGCTAAAGTCCTTTAAAACAATAGTGGTCCCTGGCAGGTTCTTAGGAAAGAAAAAAACAAGAGGCTAGTTCCTGCTAGCCAGTGCTAGTCCCTGGGACATTGGGGGGTGGGGTGGGATTGCTGATAACCTTAAAGGCTCAGATTTGAAATTTGCACATAAGTCAAACAAAATGCAAGAATAAGCAAATAACAAAATCATTAGAAAGCGCCACTACTGTCAGCTTAATTGGTCTTATTCTATTACATTTTGGAAGTGCTCACTATAACAAATTTGTGGGGGACAAAAATTGTAACCACTCAGTAAGAATCTTACAAGTTGGCCTATCTCAGCCCAGCAGCACAGCTGATAATTCAAACAAAACAAACTGAACAGTTCCTAGCTCCTTACTTGCTTTCATCCAGTAAGCACAGGGTCAAAATAAAGTCCAACAGAGTTCAAAGGCAGCAAGTCCAAAGTCAGGGTAATCCAGAATCAGGGAGTGAGTCAGCAGGGCAAACGGAGAGGTCAGATAAACTCTGACAAATCCTGGAGGGGAAGGGTGGCAGCTATATAGGTCAGCCACTTAGCGCAGCTGGTGCCTGATTAATTGTTACCAGTTATGTATTCTCTGGGATTGGCGTAGGCTTTCTCTTTGTTGTTTATGCTTAGCAAAGGTAGGTGCTGTTAAATCTTCTGTGTCTGAAGGGCAGGACTCTCTGGTGGAGCTGTTGCTGCCCTCTGTTCTGTTTGTGGCACTGTAACCTCTTCTTGTACAGCAGGTCTTGGCATTCGCCCTGTTTCAGCCTCTGGCATGTTCCCTGGTTCGGACTCAGAGTCCATGTTCTGGAAGCAGGCCATAACACAAGCAAGCATTCTAAAATAAATATCCTATTTGGTATTGATGAGCTGGAATGTTTCCAAAAGAGGGTGACCAAGATGGTAAAAGTACAGAAACCAAATGCTGTGAGGAGTGGCTAAAGAAACTGGGTATGCTTTGCTTGGAGAAGAGAACATCAAGAGGTGTTACAGTAGCCATACTTAAGAACCTGAAGGGGTGTCATGTAGAAGATGAAGCAACTTGTTTTGTGATGCTCCATGTTCAATGGTGGAATAGACTGCCTTGAAGGGTGGTGGGCACGCCTTCATTGTATGTTTTTAAACAGAGCTTCAATAGGCGTCTCTTGGGAGTGTTTTAGCTATGTATGTCTACATGGCAGGGATTACAATAGATGGCAGTTGAGATTCCTTTCAACTATATAATTCTGATTCTATTTTAAAATACACGGTTGGTTTGACAATCTACATTCAAATTGGATCCCAATGCAGTTGTCCTTTGAGGAATAAAGAAGAAGAAGCTTCCTGTGTCAATTCTCTTTTGTCATGGGAAGGTCCAGTCAGCTATTCTGATGGTCGTAGAGTGCTGTTCTAAGTAACTTAGCCTTGATTAAAACAAACAAACAAAAACTTAATCATGCTGATCCATGATTAAAAAAAGAACCCCAATCCACAGTTCACCAACAGCTTGATTAGAACCAACCAAAATGCCACAAAAATACAAACTAGTTCTACATTTCTTCATCATGCTAGCTGGTTAAAAAAAGGGGGGGGATGGTGACGGGGGGGGAGAAACAGAAACAGAAAAGGCCAACCATGAGTCTAAAAGCATGTTGTGCCCATGAGGAAGTCTCCAGTTAAACTCAATTGTCCTAAGGAGGTTCCATACTGAATGAGTCATTGGTGAATGGGTTGGTATCAGTTTACCTGATCCCATTTTCAAAGCATAGGGTTTTCTTACACAAGGAATATTCAGAGGTGGTTTTTCTAGGTCTGTCGTCTGAAATATAGTCTACAAGCACCTGGTATTTATTGGAAGACTCCCATCCAAGTACTAACCAGGGCTGACACTGTTTAACTTCCAAGATCAGATGGAATCAGGTGCCTTTAGGGTATTTAGGCCCTACCAAAGGTGGGGAAGCGTTTCTGTTTTCCCCAAATTGCATTTTTGCACTGAAACAAGTTGCAAATGAAGTTTCCCATCAATCACTAATTTTTAGACAGCAGACTAAGCTGTCGTACAGGTTGCTTGATTACAGTTTTCTCCCCTGTGGTGTGCTGTATTGTGCTTTTTTTAAAATTACAATCATTATTTCTAATGTTGCACCTGTAACGTTTTTGTTAGGTTTTACAAATCTTACAGAAGCTGGGCTTTTTTCTTTTTTTTTTTGTGGCTTCATTTCCTTCTTTCTTGTCCATGCATGAGTGACAACCCCAGAAGTGCAATTAGCTTAGATGTTTTTTATTATTTCACTACAATATGTGACTAACATTTCTGCAAAGTTGAATTGAAAGCTGTGATTGAGGGTAGATTTCACTGGACTCTTCATTGTTGACAGGCAAAGAAAATCCAGTATCTCTTTCATGGTGGAAGAATAATATCTCTTTGTTTTACATGACAAGGAGCAGATTTTTCCAGTATCTTTGCTCTTTATGCTGTTGAATCTGTTGCTCTCCTGTTTGGCTCCCTGCAGCTGGTAGAGTTTCCCCCCTGTTTTTCTTGGCTTAATCTCAGAAGTGTGGCTTGTTTCTTTTCCTGAATAGGGGCACAGCCACAGAGGCTTACCTTTTCCAAAAGTTAAAACAAATACTGTTGTTTTGCTATTTTATGATAGTGCTGATTCTACTTTAAGCACAGGAACAGCGATAGTTTACCTGATAAATGACTTAATCTTATCTGGAAGGTGTTTAGGTTGACCTGCCTCTCCTTCTCACATTCACAGTTCACCCTCGTATTGTTTGACTTCTCGGTCATCCTTCAGATTTGATTTTGATATCAGAATCAATTGAAATGTATTGCCGATTAAACATGATGCCAATTAAATATGATGTCCATCCAAACTATACCATTACTGGTAGCTAAATGCAGGTCCTAATAGGAGATTAAAATATAGTTTCATGAGGATGCCAATCTGCAGGTCTCAAGCAGAGGTCTTTCCAATCACTTGTTACCAGGGCCCATTCACACCAGAGAATTATAGTGCTATTATTCCACTTTAATTTCCATAGTTCCATCCTGGGATTTATAATTTGGGGAGGCACTAGAGTGCTCTGGCTGAGAAGTCTAAGCGTCTGTCCCTCAGCTGCAGATTCCAGGCTCCCATAGGATGAACCATGACAATTAAAGAGGAATCATAGTGCTATAATTCTATGAATGGGTGTCGGGGTGCACCCACATTTTATTGCTTTTGTATGGCAGCTGCCTGTGGGAATGGTGATAGTAGGATGTTAGGTTATTCCTAGGTGTTGAACATTCCTTCCGGCTGGAATTTCAAAGGAACTGTTGGACAGATAGTCGTCATGGTGATTGGGGTCGTTTGTCCTTTTACAACTATCTCAGGGGAAACTGTCCTTTTAAGTGTAGAGTGTGGGAACCAGATCCCACTCTCGAGCTTTGACGTCTGTAAGACAGCATCTCTTGCTATGTTACAATAAATCTTCTATCAAGTTTCTTGAATACGTGTGAGCGTGAATCTGTTCCTGACAGAAAGCTCGAGAGTCTCTTTCCTAAAATGTATCAAGCGACGGACCAGTCAATTACTGCAGAAGAGCATGCATCTGCAGAATCTGATGAAGCCGCAGAGACCGAAGTGCTCATGGATACCAAGGGAAACTTACGCCTGACCGAGGCTCCGGAAACCCCCACCAGCGGCCAAACCTGGGTCTGGGGAGAGAAACCACGTATGTCGTTGAGACAACGCAGAAGGGCTGCTAGATGGGACACATCAGCAAAAGACCTTTCCCTTCTGGAGGAGATAAAACAAATGGAAACGGAACTGGAGAGAAAAGATGAGGAAATACTTGAACTCAAGACCATGCTACGCGAGATGCGCCTCCGTCCCTCGCAGGCAGGGAGAACACCAGGACGAGAACCACGAGCTGCCGTCCCAACAGCAGGCACCCCTGGTCCACCCTGGCAACCAACCAGGCAAGCGCCAGCGCCACCGTTACTCAGAAATGTTGGAGACCTGAAAGCGTCATTCAACGGAAAGGGGGAAAAGCTCTCTTTTTTTATGACCATGGCAAATAATTTCATGATTGATAATGGCCATCTTTTCCGAGATGATGCGGCCCGAATTCGATACCTCAGCCAAAGGATGAAAGGACTGGCAGCAGACTGGGTCGCGAACCTATATGACACCCGCGCCCCAGAAACTGAAAATCTGCAGCTCTTCATGAACCACCTGCGTGAACGTTTTGAAGACCCTCATCTACTGGAAAAACACAAATATCAACTAAAACGAATGAAACAAGGCAGGAACGATGTGGGAACATATTCTCGCGAATTCAGAAACCTGGCCAGTCCTGTGGAATGACAAAATCCTTATTGAGTTATACAAAGATGGCCTAAATCCCGATATATTAAACGGGTGCTTACTTCAGGCCAACCCACAGACCCTGCTAGGTTGGGTCAGGCTAGCTACTGAAGTGGAAGGAATAACCCAGACGGTGCAGCTGAACCGGCAATGACAAGACATGGCAAAACGACAACCTCGCCGTCCCATCATCCTCAACGCTGAGGAACGGAACAATCACCTCCGTCTAGAAATGTGCTTCAACTGTGGCAAAACGGGTCACCTTGCTAATACTTGCCCTGAAAACCAAGACCCGGCTGGGATTAAGGGAGCACGAGCAGACACCAAGAATAAGGAATCCACAAGTCAGCCAGCGGTTGTCAAACGACCACTTAGACGCGCTTCTAAGGCCCCGGCAGCTGCGACAGGAAACTTCGCTCCCGACGCCGAATCCACCACTTCGTCCTCATCTGAGACAGACGGGGATTCTGAACACGACGGCGATGACTGGCAGGCAGCGGGAACAGCCGTAAGTACTCCAAAAATTCCCCATTTCTACACCACAGTTACGCTTATTGGCAGAGATGGGACTATGCATGTACATAGTGCATTAATTGACTCTGGTTGCTCCAGAAGCTTGTTACACCCCAAACTGGCTAAGGATTTACAAATCCTTTATGAGCCCTTGGAACGCCCCATCAAATTAACTCAAATGGATGGGACCTCAATGACTGGAGGAGTAATTGGCAAAATTACTAAGCCCATCTCATTTCAAATGGGAAAAAACAATTACAGCATGCGCTTTCTGGTTCCCAAGGCGGTGCAGTTCAAATTGGTCTTGGGAATCGATTGACTTTGTGAATATAACCCCCAAATAAACTGGACTGCTGGCACTCTATCCTCTTCAGAATCAAACTTTCCCATTTCCCATGAAGATATGCAACATATTCCTTCACACTACCGGGACTTGCATAAGGCTTTCCACGAGAGGGAAGCTGAAAATTGCCCCCCCACACAGATTTCGACTGTAAACTGGAATTGGTTGACGGGGCCAAACTACCTAAACCAAAAATTTACCCCATGAGCCAACAAGAACTCCTTGCTCTCAAGAAGTTCCTCAATAAAAACTTGGCTTGTGGATTCATCAAGCCTTCTACAGCCCCCACGGCGAGTCCCATTTTCTTCCGAAAGAGGAAAGATCCCAGCGCGGATCCGAGGCTGATAGTTAACTACTCTGCTTATTAACCAAGTTATATCTTCCAATTGTTATCCCATCCCTCTGATACGGACTGTTTTGGACCACCTTGTTCAAGGAAAATATTTCACCAAACTTGATCTAAAGGAGGCTTTCCACAGGGTTAGGATGGACCCGGGCTCTGAGTGGCTTACCACCTTCGCAACACCGCTCGGTAACTTTAAATGGACGGTTCTTCCCTTTGGTTTACAATCTGGACCGTCTGTGTTTCAAATGTTTCTGAACACCATTTTTCATGACTTATTGTATCAGGGGGTTCTGATTTATTTGGATGACATTCTGATTTATGCAGATTCCATGGAATCTCATGTGTCATTGGTCCGTGAAGTGCTTAAACGGCTGATAGACAATAATCTCGTGGTTAATCTCTCTAAATGTCAATTTGACACCCAAACTTTTGATTACTTGGGCTATAGGATTCAAGATTGTTCACTGAAAATGGACCCCTCAAAAATTGACTCCATTTTGAAATGGCCCATTCCTAAAACTTTGAAACAACTGCAGCAATTTCTTGGCTTTGCGAACTTCTACCGTAACTTTATCGAGGATTTTGCTGCAATAGCGCTTCCACTCACTAACCTTTTCCGGAAACCTAAAGGAT
The DNA here is from genome assembly GCA_948474755.1 of Ctenosaura bakeri. Classification (NCBI taxonomy): domain Eukaryota; kingdom Metazoa; phylum Chordata; class Lepidosauria; order Squamata; family Iguanidae; genus Ctenosaura; species Ctenosaura bakeri. Next base: position 80,212 of record CAOLHI010001360.1, read on the forward strand.
CATCTGCAAGCAAAACACGTAGACTTTGTTGGTCCCCTGAGTGTCAATCGGCGTTTGACCATTTGAAATCCAAATTTACCTCTGAGCCATTGCTTCTTTTCCTGGATAGCACCAAGAAATTCATTGTGCAAACTGATGCTTCGGATTTTGCCATGGCGGCCGTTCTTTTACAACTTGACACTGCAGGAGTGCTCAAGCCTTGTGCCTTCATTTCTAAGAAGTTTTCTACTCAACAATCTAATTGGCCCATTTGGGAGAAAGAAGCCAAGGTTATTCATTTTGCGCTCTCCTCTTGGCGTCATTTGTCAGAAGGGGCCCGAATCCCCTTTGAAGTTTGGACTGATCATAGGAATTTGCAAGCCCTGCAGTCAGCTAAGAAACTTTCCCCTAAACAGGCGAGATGGGCTGAATTTTTCCAGAGATTCCGATTTAAAATTGTTTTTAAACCTGGCCGCACTAACCAGCTGGCGGACCCTCTCTCTCGGCTTCCCTGTTTTGCGGGACCCCCTGCTGCCTCCCCCCTCCAAAACCTTATTTCCTGCCTCCTCTCTGGCTTCTCAAGTCACTAGTCGCGCTACAGCTAAAACAAGGCTTTCTGCCTCTTCCCTCTGTGACTCCGCTCTCCGCGATGCTATCATTCATTCAGCGCACGGGGATTCCTGGCTTCCGGCGAACAAGGACAAAATAACATGGGTTGATAATCTCCCCTTCTATGGCACAAAGGTCTACGTTCCCCCTGCTGCCCGCGAGCATGTCCTTCATCGTCATCACGATTCCAAACCCGCTGGACATTTTGGGTTTTTGAAGACATTGCACGCGATTCGCCGGCTTTTTTGGTGGCCTGGATTAAACTCCTCTGTGCAGACTTATATTAAACAGTGTGCCACTTGCAACGTTGCTAAATCACCCACGTCTAAGCCTCAAGGGCTACTGCAACCTCTGCCTATTCCTTCTGGTCCTTGGGTGGTCGTTGCATGGGACTTTATCGTATCTCTCCCCTCCTCACAAGGTTTTCATGTCATCTGGGTTATTACTGATCATTTTTCCAAACAATGTCATTTTGTGCCCCTAAAAAGGGTCCCTTGTGCTGAGAAATTGGCTGACCTGTTTGTTACTCATGTATGGAAACTTCACGGATTGCCTTCTGTAATCATTTCGGACAGGGATCCTGTTTTTACTTCCAAGTTTTGGTCGTGTCTACTGAAAACACTGGGCGTCACTCAAAAACTCAGCAGTGCTTATCACCCCCAGACGGATGGCCAATCTGAGCGTGTTAACAAATCACTTGAGCAGTTTCTTAGATGTTTTGTTTCTGAGAACCAATCTAATTGGGCCTCGCTCCTCCCTTTTGCTGAATTTGCTATTAACCATGCAGTTCATTCCTCCACTGGGAAGTCCCCCTTTGAGATTGTTTACGGTTTTCTACCTTCCCCTTTCCCCCCCCTCTCTCCCTTCTCCTGCGCCTCCCTCTGTGTCGGCTTGGGTCTCTAAATTTTCTGACATTTGGCAATCCGTCTCGCGTGCTCTCTCCCTCGCCAAGGCTTCCCACAAACGCTTCGCTGACCGTAAACGGCAGCCTAATCCCCCTTATAAACCTGGTGATTTGGTCTTCCTTTCTTCTAAGAATATTTCCTCACCCTCCCCATCTAAGAAACTTTCCCCTCGCTTTCTCGGTCCTTTTCCTGTGAAACGGGCTATTAATGATGTCTCTTTCGAACTGGATCTCCCTTCTTCCCTTAAAGCTATTCATCCTGTTTTTCATTCCAGTTTGCTGAAGAGGGCCCCTTCGCTGACTTCTTCACCGGCTGATGTTCCTCAATGCCCCGATTGATTTTTCTACTGCATTTATTTTGTTATTTAGTCTTCCTGTATTTCTACCGTTCTGTGGTATTTTCTATGTATCATATATATATGTCTGTATGTATTTTTATTTTTATTTTTTTTCCTCTTTTTTCTCCTGAAGGGGGGCAGGATGTCGGGGTGCACCCACATTTTATTGCTTTTGTATGGCAGCTGCCTGTGGGAATGGTGGTAGTAGGATGTTAGGTTATTCCTAGGTGTTGAACATTCCTTCCGGCTGGAATTTCAAAGGAACTGTTGGACAGATAGTCGTCATGGTGATTGGGGTCGTTTGTCCTTTTACAACTATCTCAGGGGAAACTGTCCTTTTAAGTGTAGAGTGTGGGAACCAGATCCCACTCTCGAGCTTTGACGTCTGTAAGACAGCATCTCTTGCTATGTTACAATAAATCTTCTATCAAGTTTCTTGAATACGTGTGAACGTGAATCTGTTCCTGACAATGGGTCCCTGATCTGGTAACACTAGGGTACATGAAGAGTTAATGTCCTACCATTGCTTGGTGATTCTTCTAGTTTTCATATGTTGTTGAGCATTTGATTAAAAAAGAGTAGAAGATGACTGATGTCAAAACTGCATATCCGCCAACATTTCACAGATGAAAACTGGGACACATGAACTGGGACAGATGGAAACTGCCCAAGCAACATTAGAGTGTTGTCAAGATGGCAGAAGCTATTAATGAGGAAGACTGCATAAGTTAGGAGAAGCTGTAGCAGTTTGCTTTATCAGAGTCTACTGGGAAGTTCAATACTTTGCCTTCATCTTTACCCCCTCCACTGCTGAGCTGAGTGCAAACTATTTTTGTACTCCAAAATCAGTTTGTGGCAATTGAAGTAAGCCAAGGACAAAAAGGGAATGTGGGATTAAGAGAGAAAATATGTGACATTTTAAAAGCAGCAGAAAAATGAGATGACAGATTAATTGCGACCCTCTCTGCCAAATTGAGGTTGGAGGGTATGATGATCTTGACCAACACCCCAGCAGACCTTAGAATTTTGTCTCTGGCTTGAGCTCCAATATATGTGAGTGTTTTCTTCAGTGAAATATTGTGCATGTGTGCATTTATATGTGTTCTGTGTGTCTTCACAGTCAAGAATGGTTCTGTTTTTGCAAAGCCTTTAGTTTGAACTTATTTAGAAGCATTCAGTTGGAGCTATATACGCAATCTTCAATTTATATAAGTTTCATGAGTTTGATACCACTTTTACTGGCATAGCACTGTCATCAAGAATCCTAGGATTTGTACTCTATTTTGAGGCACTTACAATTCTCTTCTAGAGAGCTCTAGTTCCCTCCCTGGAACAACTCTCTAGCAGAGAACTCTCAGTGCTTCCCAGACTACAAATCTCTGGATTTCTGTAGGATGGAGCCATGACTGTTAAAGTGGTACCAAAGTGCTATAACTGAGGCAACCCAACTGCAATTGGGCTCCTTGGAGTCAGCCCCTTATTGCCCACATCCTAATCCTCAGGGGGTTTGCATTACAGAAGGCCTGAGACTGGGTCTAATAGGTCAGCCAGCAACTCTACTTGTTTCTGTGACTGATTTTGTATTGTGTTTATTCCATAAGCAAAATGATTTCAAGAAAATGGAATTGTAGACAAATGCTTTATTTATTATCACAAATGGCTGTAACATGACTGTTTCCCAAGAACCCAAAATGTTAGAGTAAACCAATCAGATTGTAGATACCCTCAAAATGCATACTTAGCAGCCTCCCCAAGTAATGAATGCTCATTATCAAGCAACATTCAGTGGCCAGCCCTCTGATTGCAACCTGTAGGGAAACTAATTTTGCTTAGCTTCACAGCTGGAAAAGTAGATACAATAGCATGCTAGTAGTGCCAGTACTAAATGATTAAAATAGAATAATCATAAATAATGAAATTAGAAATAATGCAATCCATTCCCTTTCCAGGACTTGCAGGTAAGAAGGCTGTTGCCTCAGGGCTTACTCTGAGTAGGCACACAGAGAAGTAAGTTGCACTTTGTATTCTTGAAGGGGAAAATGTCCAAATTAGTAAGAATTAATCTGACCCCACCCAATTTGCCTTTGATGCTATCCTGCTCTCCTGTTTATTGATGGATTAAATATTTGCCCTTTCTCCTGACACGAGATGATACACTATTGTTAAAAAAGTTTTAAACTATCATATTAGGACACCAACAGTTTAAGGAAATGTAAAATGATCTTAAAATGTGATGAGAAAATTAAAGTACAACACAGACATCCCATTAAAAGACTCTACTGCATAGCCAATTAATTTCCAAATGCCTGTTCAAATAAAAAAACCTTTATGTGCCTGCAAAAGCATTGCAGGGAAGGGCCAACCTAATCTCCTGTGAGAAAGAACTACATAGCTACATAGCCAGGAAACAGCCACAAAGAGGATTCTTTGTCTTGCCCAAGTTTCAGTTATGATGGAGGCACTGGGAAGGGGCAAAGAACACTAAAGGAATATCTTAGTCCAATAGTTCTTAACCTTTGCTTTCCTGGGAACCATCTGTAAATAGAATTTGTTGCTGAGAACCTCCAAGACTTAACTCAAGACTTTAAATTTAGATTTAACTATTCAAATATTTATTTATTTAGCACTTCTGAAGACTAGGATTCAAATCCCATAAGGCTGCCATAAGTAAAAAGGCACAAAACAACGAAGTGTCACTGACATGGGAAGGTTCTTTCTAGCCGTCACATCTTTCTCCTTTGAAAACTGACATATGGTAACCCTAAGGTGAACCTATCATGGGGCTTTCTTGACAAGATGTTGCTTTTGCCTTCCTCTCAGGCTGAGAGAATATGACTTGCCTGAGGTCACCCAGTGGGTTTCCATGGCTGAATGAGTGTTCAAACCCTGGTCTCCAAAGTCATAGTTTAGGCTCACACATACACCTGTGTCCTTTTCATCATGAACATGTGCAACAGGGGGTGTGGGTACAGAGGAACATAGCAGTGGGCATGTGCACATGTCCAAACTGCTCCTGTCAGGAATTTCTCCTTGCCGGGCTGCAGCCAGCAAGGGAGGAGAGAGGCCAGGAACACTTGGGGAGTCCGAATATACCAACACCAGGAAAACACAAGCCGAGCCAGGTCAAGGTCCAGTCCAAAGATTCAGGAGGCAGAGATCCGTCCGGAGGGTTTCAAGGGAGCAGGAGACACAAAGGCTGTGCAGACTTGCTAATAATTTGCTGCAAGCAAGGAGCAACCATGCCAGCAGACTTAAATAGCCCCCGTGAGCAGGTGCTGCTCGTTATTGTTTCCTCAGCTTAGTCCACGCAGCCTCCCTCTCCACAACGCATTTCAGCCTTCTGCCTGATTGAGGGCTGATGGGCACAGCTGGCTGCAACTCCTTTGCATCACTGCTGGTTCCCTCTCTGTCATGAGCTGGCTGGGGCAACTCAGTCTCTGTTTGACCTTCCAGCGCAGGGGTAGTTGCAGGTTGACTTGCTCAGTCACTGGTTTGGCCCCCTGCACAATCAGTTGCTCCTCAATCACAGCATCATCATCTATCACAGCTCCCTTGTTTGCAAAGGAGGGAGCAGTTTGGATGCACACACGCACCTGCCACCATGTTCCTTTTGTCAGAAGCAGTTTCAGCACATGCACCCTCCCACTACCACTTCCCTGTTGCTGCTGTTGTTGTCCAGCAGCAGGACTTTGCAAGGTCCCCTATGAGGACTGTGCCATTCCCCAGGGGTCCTCAAACCTCAGGTTAAGAACCACTGTCTTAGAGGAACATGTATAGACTTGTTAGAATTGCACTCGGCCTTTGGAAATCCTAGATTTAAATCTCAATTTAGGCATGGATTCACTCAGTTACACCATCCTGATCACCCTTGATTTCATCTGATCTTGGAAACTAAGCAGGGTTGGGGCTGGTTAGTACTTGGATGGGAGATCACTAGGGATACCAGGAACCTTAATAGATAATCCTGCTTGAAACCTGGTTGAGATATTGCTGGTCAGAAATCAACCTCTCTGAATCAATTGGAACAAATACAAGTGATAAATCTCATAGCATTGTTATGAAAATGAAGGAAATGTTGTTGTTCTCTTTAATCATTAGAGCTAAGAAGACAAACAGAAACAAAGTGTTGTAAGTGTTTTCATTGTTGTAACTAATAGTCTGAATCAAGAGAAAAAAGTAATGTTCCACAGATCCTTGTGTAAGAATTCACTCAGCGTTATATAATTATATAGGTTTTGTTGCAGCTGTCATGCTTCCTCTTGTGCTACTGGAAGAACATTGTTGAATGCAGTTTCATTCTTGGGATGGCATGGAGAAGTAATCCACAACAATTGGGTTAATCCCATGTGCCAGCTGGAACAGGCAGGAGTCCAAGTTCTTTTTCCATTGTGACAGTTAAGAACCCTTCCCTTCTCTGACAGTTTTTAGTATCCTGCCAAAGAAACTGGTCAGGTTTTAGCCCTTCTTTGGCAAATAGTGATATGAATATTAGAAGAAATGGAGAAATGAGAAGGAATGAAAAACAGAGTGACAGATGTGACAAAAGAGAGCTCCCAGATGCCCACCACAACATGTGGCTCTGAGGAGGGGAAGGAAAATGCCTAAAGTCTGCCATCTCAGATGCCAGCTGATCCACGTGGCTCTGGGTCGAATAAGAGTGAAGGATCTAAAGGCAATCTCCTCCAGATTGCCACCACTCAGTGTGTCTCTGAGGATGGCAAAAAGGAGGTGTTAAGAAAATTCTCCTTCCATAAAGTCTGCCATCTCAGATGCCAGCTGATCCGCATGGCTCTGAGTACGATAAGAGAGAAGGATCTAAAGGCAAATTCTCCTAGATGGCCACCACTTAATGTATCTCTGAGGAGGATGAAAAGGTGGTAGTAAGACAGGTTTTCCTCTCATCAGGTGAGAGCAATTCCAATGAGGTAAAGATGACACCTGATGATAAAAGAACAGAAAAAAATGGTAAGTAAGGCTGAGAAAGTGGCTGGGTTAGCACAAAAGCCTAAAAAGGAAAAGAAAGAGATACCATGGTAAGTGCTTGTTCAGGTGTGGGGTCCAGAACTAGAAAGTCTTCAGCAACAGCGGAGATGTTTCACAAGGCTGATTCCAGCTGCCATTTTGAATTGCTGGATTCCAGAATGGGAGGAGCCCTTGGTGAGTGAACCCCCGAGATGGGAGCATGCTCAGAAGGTAAAATGCAGCACATGCAGTGAAGAGAGGGGGTAAATCAGAGCAGAGCTCAGGACAAGCATGCTCAGTTTTCCCTCTTTCTCTGGTGCCATGTCAGAGGGAACTGAGAGGTGTGGAGGCTGTCGCAACAGCACATTACTCCCCAGTAGACAATATGAATCTTAATATTGGCCCTTTCCACACGGGGAAATAACACGTGGTAGCGCGACCTCCGTGGGAGGTCGTCTACACGGTAAAGTGGATTGGGGTGGATTACTTTAGAGTAATTCCACACCGCAATCTGTACTAGGGCGCCCGGAAATGGCGGTGCCATGTGCTTTTTAAAAACCACTATTTATGTGGTTTTTAAAAGGCACGGGGTGTGCAGCAGTGTCGCAGTGCCCAGTATGGATTTGCAGGCGCGTGCAAGGGCGTGCCTGCAGATCTGCCGGGGGCGGGATTTCTGGCTGGCGAGGTTCTCCGGTTGGTGGAGAGCCTCCGCCAGTCATCGGCCGCCATTTTGGGAGCTGCGGGATGCCGCGGGATGCCAACGAGTGTGGAGCAGTGAAATGCGCTGCTCCACGCAGCGACGGACTGAGGCAAGCTCCGTTTTAGCGTGGCTTACCCCGTTTCTCCACCCGTCTGTGGAAATGGCCACTGAGAGTTGTTTGAATCAGATGTTTATGGAACTATGTAAGGGAACACAAGCAGAAGATTAATGTTGGAGAGGAAATATCAAGCAGAGGTCTGTGTTTGCAGATGACAGGTTGCCAGTGTTAACACGTCTGCATCAGGCATGTGGAGAAAGTTAGCTAGCCCTAACAAATGGCAGCTATTAAATAAACAAATGGTTTTAAAAGAATTAAGTACAGTGATTTCAAAAATAAAGAAACAATTGAATGAATTTATTAAAATGAGTGTTGCAAGTACAATGAATTGCAATAGAGGCATTAGCAGTTTGAATTATAAATCCAAAGCTGATGAATTGAATGAAGAAGAAAATAGTAATGAAAAAGTAACATCATGGAACGGTATTGGAGCATAGGAATGAAAAAGAGTAGAAAGAAAGCACAGAATAATAACTGGTAGGGTGCATAGAATAAGGAGGTTGTTCAGGAGGAAATGATGCAGGTAGAGATAGGGAAAACTGAGCTTTCTTCAGAAGATGAAGAGAAAAGTGAAGTGGATGGTAATAGGTTGTTTCATATGAGAGAATTCAGAAAGTGTGTTAAAGAGAGTGTTGCAGACTTTATGTTTAGAATTGGATGTGGATAAGGAACAAAGTAAGGTGACTAAAGGCAAGGATAGCAAGGTAGCAGCAGTGATTTAAAAAAAAAAAAGTAATGTCATTTCACAGAAGTGACAATGCCAGACATTTTAAGGAATTATTCTCAGGATGGCATGGAGGAGGAATCCACAATGATTGGGTAATCATCGCATGCCAACCGGAATTGGCAGGAGTCCATGTTCTAAGTCAGTTGCTACTGTTAAGACCCTGAGCCTCTTCTGTCAGTTTTTCTTATCCTGCCTAACAATTTTTCCCTTCTCTGTCAGATTCTGAAAATAAGTCTTTATTTACGGTTACTACATAGTAAAATTGTAAGAAATGTCTTTGGAAATGGAATCTCAGAATCCCCGCCAACCAGCAAGGCTCTGAGGATGAGAAGAAAAATAGTGTTAGAAATGTTTCTCCTCAGATGCCTGCCATACAGCAAGGCTCTGAGTCAGAGCTTAAAGAGAATTTGAGTGGAAGTACCTCCCAGATGATCACAGGGCAGTGACATTCTAGAGAAGGAAAAATGGCGGAGTTAAGAAAAGTATTTCTACCCTCCAGCAAGAGCGAAGTGGAGGAGGTAAGACCTTTGGGGAATAAGCATTCCGATAGGAAAGTTAGCAAGGATAAGTCAGTTAAGAGAAGAAAAGTGGATACCAGTGTTAAGAAGGGTCCAGATGCACTTCCTAAGAAGGTTAAAATCAAAACGACGAAAACGACAAATGCAGCTTCAGGCCGCCATGTTGATTTTGCGGATTCCTCAGAGGTGGGAGGGACTCTTCTGGAGCAAAAACCTGTCTCTGGAGCAAGCACGGAGAGCCAAAAGGAATGCACAGCATGCTGAGCATGTCCGGCTGCTGTCAATCACTAGCTGAATCCTTCATAGGCAGGAGGTAATGGCGCTTGCGGCGAAGTAGAACAGTCAGCTCAGTTTGAACAGAGCAGTTGGCACTCAGCCACTCGTAATACTCCCACAGAGATGTTTAATTTCAGAAAGAGTGGTGAGTCAGAGCAAGGCAGATGGCCTAATGTAAATATGGAGCAGCAGTATTTTGGCTGCACTGAGGATGGGCATTCAGCTTTAAGACAAGGCACCTGGGCTGCACCACCTACCGGTGACGCAAATTTCCTAATGAATTCATTGAACATATGTGATTTACAGAGCATGATTAAAAAAACTATTTCCAATGAATTGCATTATATGTTTAAAAAAAGTCAAAAAGAAGGAATATCAAATAAGAGGAGAGTTGAGAGTACAGAGAATGTTTATAGTGAGTCAAATGCCAATAAGAAAAGGAGGAATGAGATGGAGACTAAAGAGGATGATTGGCAAGAAGATGAGGTTGCCTCAGATGGAATGGAAATGGAAACTGATCGTCTTTCTAAAGGTGAGATAGAAGAGGAAGTAGGCAACAATAGATTATTTCAGGCAGATCAATTATGGGGCTGTAATTAAAAAGAAAGAAACACATGGATGGAGTATGCCTATGTCAGATATATTTAAGGAATTGATTTATACAGAATGGGAAGCTTCTAATACTTGTAGATTTGTAGGTCATTCAAATAAGCTTTATTCTTTTGAGAAAAAAGACATAGAATTTCTGAAGGTCCCTTTAGTGGACGGTCCTATAGCTGTGCTGATTTTGGGAGCCCTGGTCCCTCGGGAGGGCGATACTATGTTGAGAGATGTGGATGAAAAAAGGGCGGATTCTGCCTTGCAAAAAGCTCATGAGAATTCAGCAGTGGCAGTAAGAGCATCTGTGGCTGCTTCCATGTTTTCATGTGCAGCAGTGATGTGGATACAGAAATTGATGGATGATGAGGAAATTCAATCTAAACCTTCTTTAAGAGTATTATCTAGACTTAAGAAAGTTTTGGAATACGTGGCAGATGCCAGTTATGATGCAGTGGCCTTTATGGCTAGAAATGTAAGCGATGTTACAGTAGCAAGATATTCTTTATGGTTGGGTCATTGGGATGCTGACCAGAAGTTGAGGAATAATCTTGCTTTTGTGCCCTTTAAAGGGGATCTGCTGTTTGACAATAAGGTGTTACAAAAGGTGTTAATTGAGAACAAAGAGAAAAAACAGGTGATGCCTACATTGCAGAAAAAGAAGGTGGAAAGGAGACCATATCAGTCCTCATATTATTCCTTTCAAGGTAGAGGAAGTGGTAGACAGCAAGACACAAGGTATGGCCGTCAGCAATGGTATAGGTCAAAAAGCCAGTTTGGAAGGTCAAGATCTTTTAACAGTGAGACAAAACACTGAGTGACAAAACAGTGACAAAACACTGAGAGAAATTCAGGAACCTCTCAGAGAAAAGGTAGAAATCAATTCTAACAAGCAGAGTCCTTGTGTTGGGGGAAGACTGTTACAGTTTGGCATTCTGTGGAATTGAATTACATCAGATCAATGGGCTTTGCAGGTTGTGACAAAAGGTTACAAGATTTTGTTCGACAGGATGCCAAAGTGCAGATATGTTTCTTTCCCAATAGCAGCACGGATGGAGAAAAGAAAAATAGTTTTGAAGGAGATAGATCATCTAATGCAAATAAGTGCAGTGGATGAGGTACCACAGGATCATTGATTCCGGGGAGTTTACTCCATATTTTTCACTGTCCCAAAGAGCAATGGGACTTATCATCCTGTATTGAACCTAAGATATCTCAAGAGGTTTGTGAAGTATCTGAGGTTGAAGATGGAGATGTTGCAAACAATGTGAGAGAATCTGAGGGTAGGGGACTGGATGGCTTCCATTGATTTGAAGGAAGCTTATCTGCACATCCCCATGAGGAGATCAGACATGAAGTATCTCAATTTCAGTTCATGAACAAACATTACCAGTTCAAGGCTTTGCCTTTCGGTTTGGCTTTGGCATTAAGGGTTTTCACAAAAGTATCGGTCCCTTTGGTAGCTCATTTAAGGCATCAGAGGGTACACATCTACCCTTATTTAGACAATCTGTTGGTGAAAGCGGATTCACAGCAGAAGTTGAAAGTAAGTGTGCAGAGAATGGTGGAAGTTCTAAGAACTTATGGGTTTCTAGTGAATTTAGAAAAGAGTCATTTGAGTCCCACACTGATGCTGACACATTTAGGGGCAAGATTGGATAAAAGCAATGGTCGACTTTATCTCTTGGAGGAGAGATGTGTGAAGGTTCAAAAGGTAATGTGGAAATTACTGACAAGTACAATGGCAGATGTGATCTGGTTAGCTCAAGTAATAGGAATTCTAGTGTCAACTATCCAGTTAGTTCCATGGGGCAGGTTCCATTCAAGAGGTTTGCAAAGATTGTTGATACCTCATCAATGGAACATAGGAAAGAAAAGGCATTATGTGGTCAGATTACCAACCAGTTTGAGAAAAGAGTGGTTGTGGTGGACAAAGGTCTCAAATTTAAACAAGGGAGTCCCATTTATAGTCAGTCATTACATTCTAGTTATGACAGATGCCAGTCTGACAGGCTGTGGAGCCTTGTGTCAGGGACACAGCACGCAGGGTGTTTGTTTCGGTGTGGACTTGAGCAGGAATATAATTTTTTTGTAGTTGAAGGCAATTTGTCTAGCACTCCTCAAATTTGCAAATTTGCTGAGGGGCCAGAATATTCAAGTATGGACAAACAACAGCCAGGGCCTATGTAATGAACCAAAGAGATCTACACTCAAGAGTGCTGATAGATGAGTCAAACAAGTTATTTCAATGGGCAGAAAAAAATCTGCAATCGCTAACAGTAGTGCATTTGAAAGGGAAACTGAATGTGGGAGCAGATTATCTCAGTCAAAACAAGTTACATCCAGGAGAGTGGACCCTGAAATATCAAGTGTTTCAAAGTTTGAACAGACAATTCAGGCCTTTTCAAGTTGACTTATTTGCCTCAGCCAAGAATTCCAGACTAAAAAGATCCTTTTCAATCGATGGAAGCAAATTTGCAAAGGCAACAGATGCTCTATCAGTTCCATGGCCGAAGGGTCAACTGTATGTGTTTCCGCTGGTGCAGATAATACAGAAAGTACTACTGAAAATAAAAAGAGAAAATGCAAGTGTGGTGCTGATTGCACCTTATTGGCCAAGAAGGCTTTGCTTCTCCTTGATGAAGGCTATGTTAATAAGAGAGAGTCCTGGAGATTGCCAATCTGAAAGGATTTCTTAAGTCAAGGACAGTCCATCATCCGGATCCAAGATGGTTGAGTTTGATAGCTTGGGTCTTGAGAGGAAGGCCTTAGAGTTGCAAGAATATTCGCCAGCTGTGGTAGACACCATTATGGCATCGTGGCGGCAATCAACTCAGAATATATACAGTATGATTTGGGAAGCATTTGAGAAATGGTGTTCTGTTGAGTTCTTGTGGTTTGCTGACGTACGAGTGAAACATGTTTTGAAGTTCTTCCAAGATGGTTTGCAAAGGGCTCTGAGGCCAAACACTTTGAAGTGTCAAGTGTCTGTGTTGTCTGTTGTATTAAAATTTGAGGGAGTTCCTCTTTCAGCACACCTTCATATTAAGAGGTTTCTAAGAGGTGCAGTGTTGACTTCTTATCCAACTAGGCATAGATTCCCAAGTTGGGATCTGAATATAGTGCTGGACTCTTTAACAAAAGCACCCTTTGAACCAGTGAGGGATGCTTCTTTCTGACTGATAACGCTAAAGACTGTTTTCCTGGTAGCAATAACATCAGCCAGACGTTTCTGAATTGGCTGCATTATCTGTTAATGCTAACTTGTGTAAATTTGAGGAGGAAGGATTGGTACTGATGTTAGATCTGACTTTTCTTCCTAAATGTGCATGGAAAAATGTGCACTGGATGTGATTTACCTACCAACTTTTTTTCCTCATCTGAAAGACGCAGAAGAGAAAAGATATCACACTTTGGATGTGAGGATTCCTCCTCCTGCCATCCCAGAATGACCATTCACCGTAAGTCCAACCTCTCAATTTAAACTGAATTTGAAGCATCCTTGAATACCCGTACACTTCTGGGGTGCACAAATAAGCTTTATTCCTTAGGCAGAAAGAACTGGACAAAAGGAGAGCAGATTTGGCTTTGAAGAAAGCTCATGAGAACTTGGCTATAGCAGTAAGAGTATCAGTAGCTGTGTCAATGTGCTTGTGCAGCAGTGTTATGGATGCAGGAGATAGTGCAGTGTGAAGAGAGACAGTCCCAGCCTTTTGCTAAGGCATTAGCCAGAAGAAGAAGCAGCAGAAGAAGAACAAGAAGAAGAAGAAGAACAAGAAGAATGAAATAATCAGTGGATTCTGGTTATGATTTAGTGACTTTTATGGTCAGGAATACAGGTACAATAGTGGCAGCTAGAAGGTCACTGCATCATTGGGGTGCAGACCAAAAGTCTAGGAACAATTTGGCCTTTGTCCCATGTAAAGGAGAGCTGCTCTTTGGAAAAAGAAGCAAGTGATGTCAACAATCCAGTATGGTTGTGGTGAGGTGGAAAAAAAAATACCAACCATGTCCATTACTGGCATGGCTCTGGTGTGGTGGAGGAAAAAAGTTTAAAAAGCATATTTTTAACTTCCAGCAAGAGTGATTCCAAAAGAGTTGTGACAACTCCCTGTTACCCTGTTTTCTGGGGGTCCCAGGAGGGACACCTAAATGCGCTCTCAATTATATAAGTTGGGGAAATCAGCAAAGAGCACAAGCTAGCAATACGAGAGGCAGGGCAATGGAGTGAGAGCTTTTACCCAATGTCTATGGGGTCAGGCTGAGTCAAGGAGAAAACAGAAATGAAATAATAATTGTGGTTTTTATTAAAATACAATCAAACAGTGTATGCAGCACACTCACACAGATAACTATAGAAATAAAGGTTGGAGTGGGATAGAGGGATTTTTAAGAGGAGTTGTTGGTTTGGGTACTACTACACCTGTCCTGAAGCCCGGATAGTCTGCAGCAGAAGTTCGGAGGTATGGAGTCTCAGTACGTGGGACTGAGGAGAAAGCTCACCCAGCAAAGCAGCAGCAAGGCGGGATGGAAGTTGGGAGCGATCCGAAGAAGCTCTCAAAGTCAGGGGTTTTTATAGGGGAAAAATGTGGCCATAGGCTAGTCCGTACTTGGGGAAAATGAGGAGTTTCGGGCTGGAGACAAAGCCTCCGAAAGGTCAGAATTTAGCATGATTGAGTTAAGTCCGAATTGACAAAGGAGTAGACAGTATGCAAATACAGAGTGCTTGATAGATGAGGATTCTTCTAATCAAGCTGCCTGCTCGGGGCAGGGAGTTCTTTGTAAGTAGCATGCATACATAATAGAGTACTTGCCTTTGAGGTCTCCTGAAGCGGCAGGACAGCTATTTCTGGCCAGCCCATATTGTTTGGAATATTACAGCGATTAGTGGCCGTGCCTCTCTGCGAGCTTGCCCGGGGGACCTCGCAGCACGTGGAAAAGAATAGGTAAAGAAGGCTGAATTATTGATATCAAAGTGATATCTAATATCCCTCCAGTCTGGGCTAGAAACTACAGTAACATCCCTCCCACAAGAGAAAAGAAAGAAAGAAAAGGAAATTCCATCTGGTAAAAAGGTAAAACAAACAAATAAACAACAAACAAAACCAAAGCTAAAGTAAAAATAAGAGCAGACATACTGCAGGTCATTTGAAGAGAGCTGCCGATGCCCAGGAGAAATTAATGGGACCAGCTTCAATCTGCCATGTTGGAAACACCAGCTCTAAGGTGAGGGGCAGAACAGAAGCTGCAGCAGGCACTGATTTAATGGGTGCAGCTATAACAGCCTATAAGCAGCAGTGCTTACAGCACCCTTTGATTGTTCAGAGCCTAAAGGCACTGCTAGTGAGTACAGTGCAACAGCAGCAGTCTGTGATGGCACAGTCTGTCCAAAGTCAAAAGCCGGAAGGTCTGCAGACAGCAATACTCCAGAGAAAATGATTGATCGAGTAGACCTGGATAGGTTGACTGGTGATCAGGCCAGCAGCTCCAGTGTAGCCCTGAGAAATATTTTCCTTTATCAAGCAAATGTGAAACAGCGAGAAGTTCCCCTCTATTCTGCACACATAATCAGCCACTAATGGGGCTGACTAGAATGGGGTGGGGGAGAAAAAAGATGGGGGAAAGGGAAAAAGGCAAGGCAAAGGGCTTATGAGTGCTTTCCCCTGAGTAAGAAAAGAGTGGAATGTTAGGTTCAGGCCTTCAAGCCACTTCTGGTGGCCATTTTGAGAATACAGATTCCTCCCAGAACGGAGGGGTAGGAGCAAGGATTGCTGCAGGCCAATTGGCAGCCATTTTAAGAGACTAAGCACAGACACATGACAAGGAAGCGCTATGGAAGGGAGACTTCCCTTGATCAGAGAGAGAGAGAAATATGGCTGTTTTAAACACAAACCTCGCAGGCCTGGGACGAGGCATGCAAGCAGAGGTGGAATTGTTACTGGCAGCATAGCTAATGAATACAAAAGAGAAGATTCAGAGGGACAAAAGAGTGATACAGAGAGAAACTTGCTCAAGTGCAGTACATCAGGTCCTAAGACTATCTGTCTTAGCTTAGTGAAATTAAGGTGACAGGAAGAAACAAAGGAGTGAGAGTGGCAATGCAGGTAAATTCAGGAAAGGCAAACAAAGTAGGTGCAAGATGTGCCAGAGGTGCCAGTTTAAAAATTGTTGCTACAACAGAAATATTATAGTGAATATGAGTTTCTCGAGGAGAGTGATGATACCCAATCTGAAACTGAGAATTCTTTAGAAGAAGATGAAATAGAAGAAACCAACAAGTTAGATTGTTTTGTAGTGGCAAGGAAATGATGAAGACCTTCAGGTTGTTCCAAAACAGAAAGCTTTATTTTCCAAACCATTTATTTACTGCGCAGGGCAAGCAGCGGATATATAATGTCCAAAACTGCCAGCCCCGATTGATTAAAACACTTAGTTCTTATACCTTTGGTCAACAGCGTCAGCAATCAATCACATTTCTAGTCTACGTCAGCCATTACATTTGGAGCTTAATACCACCCCCAAAACAAGGGAACAAAGGCCTCAGTCACCAAATAACACAAAGATGAGGCGAAAGTGTATGCTTGACTCCCTTTTACTTCCCAGGCACCTAAGCATAGTGTTACAAGGCCAATCATACTTTCAAACCGAGATAAGGCAGGGACATCTGCTGTCCAATTCACTTATTTTTCTACTCATGCAGTACTTCTCTGAATTTAACTCTTTCAGTTTGATGTAGATAAGTTAGAGGAGTGCTTAAGAAAGTGCTATTGAGTTTAGGAATGCAGCATAATTAAAAGACTTAAAAAACAATTCAGTAGCTTCAGTGTTGAGAAGACTGGTCTTTAGATCACTTGAAATGTCAGAAACTTGCTGATATTAAGCTTTGCCATGACTGCAAGCCTGGAGGTCTCAGAAGGCAAGCGGTATGATTTAATTATCATGAAAGACATTGTGGCAAGTGAGTAACAGGTCTCCATGTATGGAGCAGAATTCTCCCAGACTGCAAGGCTGCAGTTTGTAGAGGGCAAGCAGTGTAATCGAAGCAGCGGCAAAGACATTGTGGTGAGTGTGGAGTGGAGTCACTATTGGAGAGCAGCACAATCTGAAAGAGACTTGCTGGCATTAAGCTCCCCCATGGCTGAAAGTTTGCAAGTTTCAGAGGGCAAGCAGTGCTAGAAGACCAATTAGCAGATATTTTTCTCTCATCTGTATCAAAACAGAAGGAGAAACAGGATATAATTAAAGGAGAGGTAGTGGAGATGGTGCCTCAACAACAAAAAATATAGGGCTGTTGGTTCATTGTTCTTTAAGATTCAGTTTGCTCTGTGTTAAAGTATTTAAATAGTTATGTACATATGAGGAATTTAAAATGGAAGCCCTGTAATCAATTAAAGGAAATTTTCGGAAAGCAGGATAGTTAGCTTCTATAAATTAAAACTATATGTGTATGTATATGTATATATATAGAGAGTAATAAATGAAGTATTTACATGTCCCAGGGGCAAACAGTTAGAAAAAAATATTTATACTTTCAATTTAAGGGTAGCCATTACCAATTTAAGGCACTTTTGTTTGGCCTTGCATCCGTTTCAAGGGTTTTCACTAAAATCCTAGTGATTTTGCTGACATTCTTTGAAAGCGGAGCTTAGGAAAGTAGCTAGGAGTTATGTAAGGAAAGCCTGAAGTTTTAAAAAAGTTATCTTTTGTCATAAATGTTGAGAAAAGCAGTTTAAACCCTAGTAAGAAATTGGCACATTTAGGAGCAAACATTAATACAGAGTTGGGATACCTGTTTTGTCACGGGAAAGGAAGGAGAAGATAGGGAAGGTTCTGCAAAGGTTACTGGATGTGGAATCAGCAGATAGATATTCTTGGCAAGAGTACAGTTTAGTTCATACTTTGGGCATGATCCATACCAGAAAACTGCAGCAGTGTCTAATCACTTATCCATTGTATATCATGAGGAAGCATAGCTGGAAAGTGAAAATACCACAACCACTAAAGAGAGAACTAAAGTGGTGGCTATGCAAAAAGAACTTGGACAGAGGGGTCCTTTTATGATTCATTCTGTGATAACTGTCATAATAGATGCAGGCTTCTATGGCCGGGGTGTCTGCTGGCAGGGTTATATGGACTGTGGCTGGACAGCCAGAGCCTTCAACTTTGGTCTGACATTATAAGATAGACAAGTTTAAGTCAGCACAGGCAGCTTTTGGCACAAACGTGCTGCAGTAAGTCTTGAAGAGTTAGGAACAGTCCCACCAAGGGTGTGGCTTGGGTAAATTGCAATTGTTGTGGATTACTCCTCTATGCCATCTCGAGAATGAGATATTGGACTTACTGTGAAGATTCATTCTGGAATGGCAGGAGGAGGAATCCATGCCCACCCTAAAAGGGAAAAATAAAATAAAGGAAGATGGAAGTGTACAGGTTAAGCGGTGAAAGGAATTTGGAGAAGACTATTAGCTATTTTTAGCAGAGTATGGAAATAGAGAGTTGGTGTCGTCTGGCTAGATAATAAAAACTGTCAGAGAAAGAAAGAGGTCCTAACTGTCACAACAGAAAAAAAAACTTGGACTCCTGCCTGTTCCGGTTGACACATGGGATTAACCCAATTGTTGTGGATTCCTCCTCCTGCCATCCCAGAATGAATCTTCATGGTAAGTCCAATCTCTCATTTTTGTCATGCAGTATTCTAGGGTGAGGTGTAAATCTTTCTGTGAGGAGAAGACACCTACAAACAGGTCATCCTTGGTTCTTTGTTACAGTCTCTATCCTCACATATATGAGCTTTGTGTGCGTACAGCAGGGCTTTCCAAATGGTGTGCCGTGATACATTAGTGCCTGAAGTGTGTCACCTACAATCTTGGAAATGTATGTTATTATTTATAAATCATATATTTTTAAAAATATATGAAAGGTTTTCATGAGATACGTTGTGTGCCCATACATTTTGTTATTACAATTTATGCATGTGTCTGCATCTCTTATAAGGGTTTATAGTTTAACTTCTGGTTTGCTAGTAAAACTGAATTACTGTGTTGCAAAATGATGCTTGTCTAAAATAGTGTGTCACCAACATGAAAAGTTTGGAAAGCTCTGGTGTACAGAGACCCATCTCAACAAGTTCCAGAGTTGAGCAGCTTGGCAGAGGCTCTGCCCTTCTCACATACTGTACAAGTTCCAGTCAGCGATGCTGCTCCTCAGTTTCTTTCCATCTGCTGACAGAGCAACACATCTCAATTGTTCCTCTGAGAGCCTCCTATTCTTTCACTCTTTCTCTTCATATATCTACTTCTCCTTAAATCTCTATTTCTTCTATGGCTCGTAGCAAAACAAAACAAAAAAAAGCTTTCCTGCATGTTTTTATCATATCCCTGCCCTGCTTCTGCACTTCATGCTGGCCTCTATGGCCTTTACCTTTCTCTTTAAAACCTCCTCCATGTGTACTGGAAAGGTCACACTCTCTGATGGCAATTCCCAGTGCCATTACTGCTTGAGCAAGATGCATATGATCACCAGGTGCTCCATTTTTAGAGGATTTGGACCACAGACCCTCAAGAACAGGGCCAGCTGTCTGAAAAGCTACTGCTAGGAGTAATATCTCCAGGTGACTCAAGCAACCTCCATCATTGCTCACCACTCTGCCTCAGTGTCTCTGACAAAGCTGCCAAGACTGAAGGCTTCATTGGTACCGACCACCTCATTGGCACTGACCTCCTTCTCAATGTCAACCACCAGATTGACCGCCTCAGTAGACACCTCTTACAAGCATGGGGCCAAGTGAAACAATGAATGTCCAGGCACAGGCAGCCCAGGGAAGTAGAAGATTAAGGAAAGCCAGTCCAAGGCCACACGAAAGAGGCACACATTGGTTGACAGCCCAGCCCCGACTGACCATGATGAGTGGAAACCTAAGAAGAGGCCAAAATCACAAGCACAGACCCATGGCTATTGCTGAGGTCCCGCCAACTCCACTGGTAACCTCCACTCAGAGCATGGTACTACTCCGATGGTCACACAGCTGTCCCTCTGCCATGACCCACCAGGAAGCCTGTCCCATGCTATCTCAAATGGACCCCTCTACTAACAGGTGCCACTATTCATGCTTGCTTAGAGGAGACCATTCACATTGGAACCATTCACACTGGAACAAGCTGGAACAGTGTGAATCTTCCCACATACCCTACAGGGTGACTGCAGCTACTGGGACAACTCTCCATTCACCTCAATCTCTTATATCAACAGATACTGCCATGCGCACCTCTGGAAAGAGTGTCCAGCATCCTACTTCTCATATTTGCTGTCATACCAGGATTGTTACCACCACCTACCCTATGACCCCCCCCTTGTTACTACTTGTTGCTATTAGTTTCCGGGCACAGTACAAGGTGTTGGTTATTACCTTTAAAGCCCTTCATGGCTTGGGACCAGTCTACTTGCAAGATCGCCTTCTCCCATATAATCCGCTCCGCACATTAAGGTCTTCTACCTGTCAACTCATGTCCCATCACCCCCAGGGGAGGTGGAGGACACCACAATAGCCCTCTCTCCAGAGGATGTGAAGGTGTTCTCCAACATCATCTTCTGGATGGCAAATGCATTGGCCTGGACATCACACCTCCTCCAACAGTGGTGGTGGACCCAGTCTTCTCTATGGTGGACTCTCAGGCCCTACACCCAGTGACCATCCCATTCCTCCCTACTCTTATTGAGTACCTCAAGCTCTCTTGGACTAAGTCTGCCTCCCTTCCTCAGCATCTCATAGATTAGAGCACCTCTACAAGACCAAGCAGGACAGTGCTCCATTCCTCTTCACTCACCTGCCTCTGAACTCGATTGTTGTAGAGGTGTCCCAGTACAGAGGCTGAGCATGGCAACACACCACCCCAGCCAACATAGAAGGTAGGTGCCTCAACGTCTTCAGAAGGCACTTGTATTCCTCCTCAGTGTTATTAGTGAGGATTGCCAATACACAAACATACATGGCAGCATACCAGAGGTTTCTCTAGGAGAAGATGCTATCCTGCACCTACCCAAAAAACACCATAAGACCACCCTCACCATTCAGCAGGAGGCACATGCCTTAACCACCAACAGATCCAACCCACAATACTCTCAGTGGACCACTCAGCCAAGGTCATGTGATTGTTCTTCACTATTACACATGACTCTGCTCTGCAGGCCTCACTGATGATACCAGGCACCAAATCGAAGATCTCCCTTTTGATGCTGTGGGACACTTTAAACATGAATGAGACACTGGACCATATTCCCAAGGGTCAGCTGAAGGCCAAGCATATGTGGTTCAGAGCCCTCCTGCAGCAGTAATGCTCCTCTAAGATCTCCTGGAGATGACAGTCCAGATTGCTCACATGATCAAAGTACCCATCTCGATCATATGGATCCCAGTCTCACTACTACCCACCACAAGTGCCCTTTCAAAAAAAGCATTGCTTCCAGCACATGCCTCCCAAGAAGCAGTCAGGCATGCCTAGGTCACACCTTTGACTCTTCTGCCCAGATGACAGTTCAGCCAATCATCCATCTTCTAGACACTGAGACTCCACCACAAATATTCTGTCTGGCAGGCCATCACCACAGATGTCTGGGTCCTAAGCCAAAGACTTTACAAATACTCTTCCCATTAGTGTCTTCTGAGTTATCCCACCATCAGACATTCTTCTGGAGGGAAGAATCTCCACTCTCCTCCAAAAATGTGCCATGAAGAGGATTTCTGACACCAGCAGGTGGGACAGCTACTTCTCCCAATAATTCATGGTACCAAAGAGGGATGGCGGCCTACATCTGATCCTCATCCTCTGAGGAGTCAACGGCTACATCAAACCAAGGACTTCAAGAAGGTAATCCTTCAAGCCATCTTTTCCTTCCTCCATTAGGGCAATTGGTTTGCATCAGTGGATATGCAAGATGCCTACTTCTACACTGTGATCTGTCCATACCACTGTCACTTTCTCCAGTTTGCTGTTGGGACAACCCTCTACCAGCACTGTGTGCTCCTATTCAGCCTCTCCACTGCTCTAAGAGTCTTCACTAGGTGCATAGTGATAGTAGTTTCCTTTCTGAGGATCCATGGTGTCCAAATCTTTGCATTCCTGGACAATTGGCTCCTAGTGTAATCATCCTCAGACCATGTTGTACACCTCACTCTTACCTTCCTCCATGACCTCAGCCTTGATATGAATCTAAAGAAGTTGATCCTCAAACCCACCAGAGTGATCACTTTCATCAAAGCAAGCCTGGTCTCCCGCTTGGTCTCAGCCTTCTTGCCAACCTAAAGGGCCCTTGCCTATTGCACCAGTGTGAGGGACCTCATCAGGCAATCTTATTCTACTGCACACCATGTCCAGAAGACTCTTGGCCTCGTTGGCAGCCACTACAGCAAGTTACCTACCTGTCCCAGCTCCACTAGATGTTCTTATGCCTACAAATGGAAGAGATTCATCACCTTCACTGCATCCAGAAATGAGAATGCCTCTCCAGCCAACTGCTCCATCATTCTCTACTTCCTCCTCCATCTTTGGGAGAATGGTCTCACCTTCTTCTCCTTGAAGGTCTCCATCAGCACAAGAATAGCTCACCAGCCAGAAACTCCCTCCTTGTCTTCACTGTTCTTGGATCTGCTGGTCAAGAGATTCCTGAAGGGATTCGTGTCTCTACCTCCGATACCGCAGTGGTCACTCTTGCTTGTCCTCTCTCAGCTCACTAAGAAACCCCTGACAACTGCCTCATCTTCTGGAAGGCAGTGTTCCTTGTGGCCACCACTTCAGCCAGAAGAACTAGTGAACTCATGGCACTCTGCTGCGACTCCCCATACTTCATCTTCCACAGACACAAGGTCATCCTATGCCCTGCCATTGCCTTTCTGCCCAAGGTGGTGTCAGATTTTCACCCAACCAGGACTTTGTCCTTCCCATATTCTATCCACAGCCCACTTCAGTACTGGAGCAGTCACTACACACCTTTATGTCGAGGAGGGAGAGCTTTGCATTCTGCACTCATAGGCCTGCATCCTACCATCAGACTCTTTGTTATGGAGATCTTAGGAAAGGCAAGCAAATCTCTTCTTGTTTCTCCAAGTGGGTCTACCACATGATCATGCTGGTGTACAACCTAATGAAACAAGCACTGCTTGGGCACCTCAGGCCACACTCCACTAGGGCATTCACCTCCTCCACTGCCCTGCTTGTGACATCCTGCTACCGGATCTCTACAGAGCCACCACATGGCCACAGCCCTTCACTTGCATTCAGTACTACAGGCTGAACTGCAGGGCAAGAGTGGATGCAAGCTTCAGTTGTGCTGCCCTATCATCGCTCTTCCAATGAGCTGTCCACCACACTTGAGTAAGCTCTTCAGTCACCCATATGTTTGAGACACAAAGACCACGACAATGAAGAACAGATTGCTTACCTGTAACTGTGGTTTTTCTAGTGGTCATCTGTGCCCTCACACAATCCGTCTCTCTATTGTCTCTTTTTCAAGTTCTGGAGCACTAACAACAGACTTCAAAACTGAGGAGTAGCATGACAGGTTGGGATTTGCACAGTACACAAGAGGGGCGGAGCCTTTGCCAAGCTGCTTAGCTCTGGAACTTTCCAAGACAGGTCTCTGCACAGGCACAAACCCCATATATGTGAGCACACAGATGACCACTCAAAGAACTACAGTTATAGACAAGCAATTTGTTCATACTTTGTGTCTATGTGTATGTGTGCGCACATGTGCAAGCACACCATCAAGTGCTCTGTTGACTGATGCTGACCCCAGAAAGTTCATAGAATTTTCCTGGGTAAGGAATATTCAGAAGTGATTTTTCATTGTCTTCCACTGAAGTACAGCTTTGTTGTTATGTGCTTTCAAGTCATTTCTGACTTGAATGCCAACCCAATGGTGAATCTATCATGGGGTTTTCTTGGGAAGATTTGTTCAGAGGAGATTTGCCATTGCCTTCCTCTGCAGCTGAGAGAGTGTGACTTGCCCAAGGTCACCTGGTTGATTTCTATGGCCAAGCAGGAATTCGAACCCTAGTCTCTCAGTGTCCTAGTCCAACATTCAAGCTACTATATATCATCCTAAACCTTTGTAATTCAATTCCATTCACTAATCAGGCCTGACTCTGCTCAGATCTGACAGGATTTGATGCCGTCAGGTTTTTTAGACCCTTTTCTGGATTCTACTGGTCATTTTTTAGACTGAAGAATGTTTGTTGTGGAAAGCTTTGAGTTATGAGAAAACAGCAACTCTCCTGCACTGTTGCGTTTGGGGAGTGAATCTGAGCAAGGTGTACCTAAAATTCAGTTTAACTCAAATATAGAACCACATTCATCTCAGATGGTATAGATGGTTTTGTTTTTTTATTACATCATTCAGCAAAAGAGGATGCAGCAGCTTTATCTTTCCTGTGTTGCTTTACATTATCTTTTTCACTCTGCCTGCTGAGAAAATTGCCCTGAGAGAAGAATCTCTGTTGTAAAAGAAGCTTTGCTCTCTTAATATCATCTTGCTTGCTTTCCCCCACAGGGTTTGGGACGCTCTTACAGACAATTACATCGCATCCATCTCAGAGGACTGGAGAGATCCTAATATTGAGGTGCTAAATGGCAACGTCTCTGACACAGAGGTACTTTTCCTCTCTCTCTCCCCACTCTCCTCATCATAAGAAGAAATATTTGGCAAGCTTATGCAAAAGCATTGCTTGAAAACATGGTTGAATGGGAAGATAGTAATTAAGCAGCTCCATTACTGCATGTAAAATGTCTACCATTCCAGAAAGCAGGACTACTAAAACAATGTAAGAAGGAAGCTTGTCAGATAGCGGAATAGATTTCCCAGCACTCCTTGAATTGAGGCCATCTTGAGACTTGAGAGAGATAGTGAATGAAACAGCCTGAAGTGTGTGTGTGTGTGTGTGTGTGTGCGCGCGCGCGCATGCATGCGTGCAAAGGGAGGCATTGTCCTCTAGATCATTTTTTGCTCTGAGACTGACACTGATGATGTTTGTACCATCTTCTGCCCTGATACGTTTGGAACAATGGATTGGCTGCTGGGCTTCTGAACAATGGTGGCTCTGATGGCCAAAGGATACATATTACAGAGCACTGCTGAGAACCAACCAGGTCCTTGTGGTTCTGCAATATTTGTTGGGTTGTTGTTGTTGTTGACTAGGGGCCTTTTCAGAGTACACAATTATAGTACTAGGATTCCAGTTTCACAGCCCTGGTTGCATCCTATGGAATTCTGGGATTTGTAGTTTGGTGAGAACTTTCTGGAAAAGAATTCTAAATACCACTCTCTAAACTACAATTTCCAGAAGGACAAAACCATGACAGTTAAAGTAGAATTATAGTGCTATAGTGGTATTGTGTGAAAGGGCCATAGATGTAGAATGCTCTCTCAGATTAGACCAGTGCTAAAGTAGGGAGAGGTTATTTTAGACATTCCAAAAAACTCTTACACTGAAGAGTAGCAGTGTACTAGAGCCAAGGTCTTAGAGTCAAATTATCAGGACTTCTCAAATTATCAGGACTTATATTGAACTCAACCTTCATGCTGGGGTTTATGGGAGCTATATCCCAAAACATCTGGAAGGTGCAGGGCTTCCTGCCTGATTTAGTCTGTGGTCCTAGAATACAATATTCTGGCTACCCAATACAGAACTGTCCTTTTCTTGTTTGATAATTCCTGGATTCAAAATCTGAATTTGAAGACTCAGTTTAACATAAAGTCTCTCCATGTTGCAGCCTAATTGAAAAGAGGAGAAATTTCAACTTCCTTCTTCCCTCCATAACCCCAGCCCCTAGAATAATGTATGTGTAATGTTTGCAGGCTGACTAATAGAAAATTGCAGCTTCCACTGCTGGCTTTGTTACCCTGCTCAATCTACAATAACTTATTAGGTCTTAAATTATTAATGGGCTTGCTGGAAGAAGAGCCACTTTAATCAGGCCAGGAAGCTTGAACAACAGATAGTGAAAAAGATGTTATCTTCCGTGGACAGTGGAAACCTTCAGATGATCCAGAATCATCCCCAATGGAATATTAAAGTTCTGAGAAGCACATGATATGACTTTGGGTAGGATCTTGGCATCCATTATTGCTGTCTCCTGTGTAGGCAACAGCTTGGACATTGTGTGAATAGGATGCTGGATTAGATAGACCTTTGGTCCAATCCAGCATAGCTCTGAAGTTCTTCAATTGCCCAGCAGGCCACACAGATTTAGACAAGTGGTAGAGCATTTCCTTTTCAGGAAAGTGATCCCAGGATCAGCCTTTGACCCCTTCAGGTAAAAGGATGAAATACCAGGTGCTGTAGGCTGTACAAAGAAGGAACTGGCAAAACCAACTCTTGAGTATTCCTTGACTAAGAAAACCCTATCGAAATTCATGGGGTTGCCATAAGTTGGCAGGTGACTTGAAGGCACATACACATAAACAGGAGTAGATGGTAAAATCTAAGAGCCCTGGTAGAAGATCCTGGTAGAAAGCTTGGAAGAGCTTGGAGAACTATTTGCTTGAACTACAGGTTTCATAATCCTGGCATGACCACTAACAATGCTGGTTAGGAGATTCTGTGAGGTGTAGTTCAGACATGTAACTTTTCCAGACTTTTTTTTAAAAAAAATTTCAAGAACTAAACTCTGGAGAACGTGTGCCAGCCACAGTAAGCACAGCTGGGTTTGATGGCCAAATAGTCTAACCTTGTATAAGGCAAATTTCTGTGTTTTTCTTCTTTGCTGTCCTTTAACTTACAAATAATGTTGTACATTATTGTACTTAAAGGGCCCCAGAACAGTCATGAACATAGTATTTTATCTTTTATTATTTTTAATTCTTCTTCAGTTCCCAGAAATCTGGAGATGTGTAAGAAATAAATCAGGGTTTGATTTCCCACTCAGTCATTTAAACCCACGGGGTGACCTTAGGTGCGTCACATGCTCCCAACCCCGGAAACCTCTGTGATAGGTTTGTGTTAGGGTCACCATAAGTGAGAAGAAGCCTGAAGGCAGACAACAGCAATAAGGAATAAAAAATTTTTTGTTTATTGGGGCCACAGGGAGCTGTCAACATATTTATACAGATTGATTCTCATGAGTTTAAATGATTTATTTTGACTTTTGTTTAACCTGTTTTATCCTTGAAGTCCTGAGAAAATATGAAGCAAACAAAAAGGTCAGGAAAGACTGAAGGTTCAGTTTATTTAGCCCTTCCCGACCTAATGCCCTCTATATAGTTTGGACTTCATCCACCACCATCCCTGCTCACCGTTGGTTGTAATGGTTTGGGCTAGTGGAAGTTGTAATCTAAATATCTGGAGGATACTAAATTGGAGATGTTGATCATGTGAAGTTCAATTGTTGTTGTTGTTTCCCTTCAAGTGAACTTTGACATATGGTGACCCTATTCTAGGGTTTTCCTTGCTAAGTTTATTCTGATAAGAGAGACTGTGACTTGACCAAGGGCATCCAGTAGATTTTCATGGCTGAGAAGGGATTTGAACTCTGTCTCGTAGAGTCATAGGCTCAAACCACTTCACCGTTGTTGTTATTGCTGTTGTTGGGTGCCTTCAAGTCATTTCTGACTTAAGGCAACCTTAAGGTGAACCTATCACAAGATTTGTTCAGAGGGAGTTTGCCCTTGTCTTCCTCTGCAGTGCAGAGAATGTAACTTGCCTAAGATCATCCAGTTGGTTTCTATGGCTAAGCAGAGATTCAAACCCTGGTCATAATCAGACAGGTCAAACCACTGCACCACATTAACTCTCAATTGCTTGTTTGTGGTTGTTGTGTGTCTTCAAGTTGTTTCCAACTTATGGCAACCCTAAGGCAAACCTGTTGTGGGATTTTCTGGGGCCTGGGAGTGTGTGATGTGCCCAAGATTACCCAGTGGGTTTCCATGGCCAAGTGGGAAATTGAACCCTGATCTCTGAGTCCAATAGTCAAAGCAATACCCCATGTTAGTTTTCTACTACACCATCCTGGCTCTTGTTAGTTATTTAAAGGCAAAAGAGTAGTTGAGGATTCCTACCTGCCCCTTCATTCAGTACTTCTTCTCTGTCCATAAAAGGAAGAAATTCAACATCAAACTTTATAAAATCATTATGTCTTCATGTTCAAGGAATTTTTGCCTGTTTCATGCTTACCTGTCATGTAGTTGAGCATAGTAAGAATTTTTTAAAAGGCTCAACCCTAGTAACTAGTGTGGGTAATTGTTTGTGATGTTGACAAAGAATGAGGAGAATAAATTGAGCCAAGAAATTTAAACAGTTCTGGAATAATGTTGAGTAGGGAGGGAGATCTAATAGTCCACACTCAGAATTGCATCCAAACTATGGCCATTATTCTATAATTTTGGTTGGCCTCACTGGCCAAGTCAAAAATTATAGTTGGCAAATTCTCCTATCAAGTCATCTCCTACACCAGATGATATTTCTTGAGGTAAATATCAAATGTCTGTGGGTGGAAAGTCTTCAGAAAGAGTAAGTAGGAATGTGAGGATGTGTTGTTGTATGGTTACAAAGGGTGCCTTTGGACAGAGACACTTAGTGATCTAATTCGCTAGATCTTTCCTAAAGAGTGTGTACTGTTGAACACTGTGGCCAGAAGGTCATTGGTTATTTTCAGAAAGCAATGTCCAACGTTCAGGGTCCAGGTTTCCTGCTCTGAAGCAATCATGTCCAGAAGGTAGAGGTGCAAACCATTATGCATGCTTGCCAGAGGGCAATTAAGATTGCTATGGCAACCATAGTGAGTGTATTGTTGAAGTCTGCTGTTGGCCACCCTTGTAGCTGCGTATCTAAAGGAAGCCGTCCCTAAAAGTAAGAGATTTAGGCTCCCTCTGACTGCTTGTAATTCAGACACTGAATGCCAGCAAATTAATTTGGTTCAGTGAACTCTTTTTTATTTCTAGTATCTCAGCACCAGGATGAGGCCTAAGAGGCCTATCTGATCTTGGAAGCTAAGCAGGTTCAGCCCTGGTTAGTATTTGGATAGGAGACAACCAATGAATACTAGATGTTGTAGGCTTTATTTCAGAGAAAGTAGTTGGCAAAATCATCTGTGAGTGTTCCTTGCCTAAGAAAACCCTATGAAATTCTTTGGATCACCATAAGTCAACAGGTGATTTGAAGGCACATACACCCACACAGTATGGTGGGATGCCAGCTAAAAAGAACAATTTAGAGAAAAAGAACAATGGAGAACTCATAAGGAGAACGCTTTTTGGCCTTCTCTCCAGGTCATGCCATGGGGAAGTAAGTGCCTACTATAGATAGAATGTATATGTTCTCCATGGGTTAAGCCTATAGATTTTAGGCTGGCATTCTTTATGACAGACTATTGCTATTTCTTAATGATTTTCTGATCCTTCTTTAAATTGATGTACATGTTGCAATCTGGGAACTCTTTCATGAGTCTGGCAAAAAGAATGCATGTTTCTCCAGGCAACATCAAACTTTACATCAAAAACTGGCCTCCTTCAGTACTACGTAATTATAGTGCTATCATTCCACTTTAATTGCTATGGCAGCATCCTATGGAGTCATGAGGATGGTAGTTTGCAAAAGCAATAGAGTGTCCTGGCTCTGAATTTTAAATAGGTGTTGTTGTATGCCTTCAAGTCATTTCTGACTTATGGCGACCCTAAGACAAACCTATTACGGGTTTTTTTTGGGCTGAGAGTATGTGATGTACCCAAGATCTCCAAAATTATAGTGCAACACTTAAGCCACTACATCACACTGGCTCTCCACACCATGTAATTACCTCTTCCTAAATTGCAAATCTCAAGATTTCATAGGATGGAACAATGGCAGTTAAAGAGGAACCATAGCACTATAACTGTGAAAAGGCAGTTGGTATCTGCAAGATTAGAGTCCAAGAATGGCCAAAAAGAATTTCATACATGATCAGATGCCTCCTTCTCCCATTTCAAAAATCAGGGACATGGAGTTCCCTAGGCCAGCCCAATTGTTTGGACATAAATGGCAGAAAATCTTACAAGTGCCTCTCTCCTTTCATAGCAAGAAAATACAAATATAATGCATTATATAATGATCATTATTCTGCTCTCAACATTACAGCATCCAAAATCTGCTGGCTGAGGCAACTGTCTAATGATAGGGTAAGGATGGTGTCCAATGCTGAGATTTTTATTCCATCTGTAGCAGAAGTTAACACCCCCTTACAGGCCTGAAACCCCATTTACCTCACCTTTGAATGTGGGGCCAACTTTTTACTCGTTTGCTTTACTTTTGACTATATATTCACCTTCTTTCATTATAGCTGTATTCATGTGACAGCTGTAGATATTACGCTAGTAATCTTTGGTTCAGTATTGCAGTATATTTTATATAGGGTTGACTTTGAAGATGTAGGTATGTGCCTTCACATCACCTGGACTTTATAAGGGTTTTTTAGGCAAGGAAAGTCAGAAGTAGTTTAACATTACCTTCCTCTGATATATAGCCCACACCATCTGAAATTCATTCCTTGACAGTTCCTCATCCAGGTACTAACCAGGGCTGGCCCTGCTTAGCTTCTAAGGTTGGATTGGATCTGATACCATCAGGATATTTATGCTATCTACAAGTGCTATAAAAAGCAGCAGCCAGAATCCAATTGGAGTGAAACAACTTCATTAGCCTCCATTTTGTTTTTGGCCCATTTGAGATGCTAGTTTTGAAACTTGGGACCCAAGTGCCTGAAGACTCAGAGCTTTAAAAAAAGTTAATTTTTTTGCACTACAGTTTCTAGAGGGCCTAAATACGCAAAAGGCATCACATCCTGTCTGACCTTGCAAGCTAAGCAGGGTCAGTTCTGGTTAGTACTTGGATGGGAAACTGCCAACAAATACCAGGTGCTGTAGGTTATATTTCAGAGCAGTGGCTCTTAACCTTTACTGGGTACCCCCTGTAAATATAGGCCTTTTTCACACTGGGTGAGGGAATCGCCCCGCACCGCTACTCACTGGACCGTTCGGCTCCCGGGTCCGGTCCACGGCGCTCCAGAGCAGTGTGTGCTCATCAGTACGCACTGCTCCGGCATCCCAAATGGCGGCTTCCGGTTGGTCGAGGGTCTCGACCAACCGCTGAAGCTCGCCAGCCTAAAGCCTGCCCTTGGGCAGATTGCAGGCTCACACTGGTGCGAGCCTGTGAATCTGCATAAGGGAGAAGGCTCGCAGTGGCGCGCTACATGCTTTTGAAAGACTGGAAAAATCAGGTCTTTCAAAAGCACGCTGGAAGACCACTTGGGGTCGTTCCGGGCTGGACTGAGGTGCGGATCTACCTTAAATAGGTCCGACCCAGTCCAGTCCAAGGTGCAGACCTCCTCCTTGGAGGACAGACTGCGCCGTTTCGAAAAACCCTGAGTGGAAAACACCATAATTTGTTGCTGGGGACCCCCCAAGACTTAACTCAAGATTTAAATATTTAAATTTAGATCTAAATTTTCAAATATTTATTTATTTATTTAAGGCTTCTGGAGATTAGGATTCAAATCCCTGCACAGACACTGTGTGACTTTGGGTAAGTCACATTCTCTCAAACTCACATAGCCGAGTTGAGATTCAAGACCTGCTCTCCAGAGTCATAGTTTAGGTATGGACAAATACCTTTCATCAGGAACACAGCAGCAGAGGGTGTGCGCACATCCAAACTGATCCCTCACACAAGGGTTGCCTGCTGGTGTTTCCCATTTTGTCAGGGTCATGATAGTGAGGGAGAGAGGCAGACACCAAAATGACTCCCTTATTTGAAAATGAGGGAGCAGTTTGGGCACACACAAACTACACACAAACTGGTATCTCCTTGTTTGGAGGTTTTTAAACAGAGGCTGGATGGCCATCTGTCAGAAATGCTTTGATGGTGTATTCCTGTTGAACTCAATGGCCCTTGTGGCCTCTTCCAGCTTTTTGAGTCTATGATCTTCCTCTCCATTTCCTAAGCAATAGGAACAAAGAATTTGGCCAATAGATGGTGGGTTGAGGGGAGACTGTGTGGATTATCATTGGGCCTGTAGTATCCAGAGAAGGAAAGTTTAAATTTTTTTTCTTTCCCCACTATCATCTTGATCAAAATCATTTCTCAAAGTTGCTGTTAACCTATGGGAGCAGGTGCCATTTGTATCAGTTATTCCATCTGGGGCAAACTTAAGGACTTAGGGACTTATAATATGTCAGTTTTGGAGGGAGACAAGTTTGATGGTACCATAGGAGGAAGCAAACAGTTATCCTGCCTCCCTGAATACTACATCTCCCTTCCATCAGGGACTTAGGGACTTATGATATGTCAGTTTCACTTTCTCCAGAGGTAGCTTCTGACTTGGGGTGTTAGTTAAAATTTTAATGGAATTATCCAAGGTGCAATCCATTTTGGTGATGAAGGTCAGAATATTATATAAATTCTTTCCATCTAGTTTACGAAGAAATCTGGAAACCCTGCTAACTTATTTTGATCAAAAAAAGCACCCCCTATTCCATACACGGTGGTTATGGAATGGTGATTATGGTGATTGGTATGGTTATTTAAAAAAAAAAATCCCTGTATAGACAATTGCTTGAGAGATTTCATACTTGAAACTACAAGGATTTGAAACAAAGAAAGAAACAAATGCTATAATTAAACTTTTACTAGAAAATCCCTCACACTTTATGGCAAAATTATATAAGACTTTACTACTTTACGAGAAGGAAGAGAAAACAAGAAGGAAGAGAGGGAAAGAAGTGATGATAAAGTGGTCTCAAAATTTTGGACATTCAATACAGCTGGAACAATGGGAGACAATGGGAGACTAGTTGGAAAAGAACACTGAAGCTTACAACACCCCAAAATTTGAAAGAGGATTACTTTAAAATATGGTACATGACCCCACAAAAACTTCAAAAAAATATACAAGTCCGGAACAGGAAAATGTGGCATCCAGCCCAGAACGATGTACCACATGTCGTGGACGTGTCCCAAAGCACATGAATAGTGGACTGGTATACATAAAATAATAGAAAAAAAAATTCAAACTCATTCTACTATGACCCCAGAAACATAGTTATTAAATATATTAAATGAAACAGAAAATCAGATGAATAAGAAATATTGGAGAATCTTACTTTACATGATAACAGCTGCAAGAATAGAATACGCAAAATTATGGAAAAATGAAGATGTCCCTAAAACTGAGCAATGGTTATATAGTTTGCTGGAGATGAAAACAGCTAATATACTATCTCAAAAACTGAAAAACTGAAAAGAACATAAACAGCGAATGGGCTCCAATTGACATTTATTTCCAATGCAACAATTGAAAAAGGATCAATAGACACAGTAGATATCTATAGATAAACATAGATATAGATAAGTGCAAAAGGGGAAAACTACTATACCAGGATCTGGGGATGTTAAAACATCTATAGCTGAACTGTTATTAGATTACTTTGAGGTTAAGGATCTAGAGTAAATGTAATAGAGGGCACCCCAATTCAAGAAGGATATTGACAAGCTGGAGCAAGTCCAGAGGAGGGCGACCAAAATGGTGAGAGGCCTGGAAGCCATGCCCTATGAGGATAGACTTAGAGAGCTGGGGATGTTTAGTCTGCAGAAGAGAAGGTTGAGAGGGGACGTGATAGCCATGTTTAAATATCAGACTTGCTGTGAATCTGCGGCATTAGCTCCATCCTCACTCCTTACCGTTCCGGTACCTCCACCTCTTCTCTGCCAGAGCCAGGAGCCATTTCAGACATGTGAGCTGCCCTGCACCCCCTACTTGCTAAGGGGGAAATTTTGGGGGGACCACAAAGGTCCCCAGGGGATGTTTTCCCTATGGGTTCACAGCGGGTAGCCCTGAGCTAACAGTTCAAGCTACCAGTTGCACCAACATCTTGGCCCCGCCTCTACTTTCTTGAATTACAGTGCCCAGAACTGGACACAGTATTCCAAATGAGATCTAACCAAAGCAGAATACAATGGTATTATTACTTCCCTTGATCTTGACACTTTACTCGTACTGATGCAGAACAGAATTGCATTGGATTTTTTAGCTGCTGCATCACACTGTTGACTCATGTTCAGCTTTTGGTTGACTAAGGACATTTCTGCATCTCACCCTTTTCTGTTGTCCTCCCACTGTCATCCCAGCTGTGCCTTTGCCAAGATAGGAGCATGCCTCAACATTCCCCTCTGCACCCAGCTAGCTGCCTGCAGATGGAAGTATGACCAACACATTCCTTCCCTCTGCAGTGCAGCCAACCTCTTTCCTGTGCTGCACTGGGGAAGGAGGGACTTAGATTGCACTTCCTTCCATTCTGCATGGCTGCCGGTGATGGGAGCATCTTGCAATTATGGGCCATGAACATATTTTTCCATTAATGGTATATCCTGTGGTCACAATAGGTGGGGACACGTTGCAGTGGGACCACAATGATGTCATGTGGTAGTGATGCCATGTGGAAATGACCTAAGATTCCTAGATCCCTTTCACACATATTGTTTTCAAGCCAAGTGTCCTCCGTCCTATATATGTGCATTTCATTCTTTCTTCCTCAGTGTACTACCCTGCATTTCTCCCTGTTAAAATTCATTTTGTTAGTTTTGACCCAGCTCTCTAGTCTGTCAAAATCAATTTGAATTCTGATCCTGTCCTCTGGGGTATTAACTATCCCTCCTAATTTAGTGTCATCTGCAAATTTGATGAGCATGCCGTCTATTCCTTCATCCAAGTCATTGATAAAGATGTTGAATGGCACTGGACCCACGACAGAACCCTATGGCACTCCACCAGTCACTTCTTTCCAGGATGAAGAGGAGCCATTGGTGAACACCCTTTGTGTTTGGCCAGTCAGCCAATCCAAATCCATCTAAAAGTAGCATTGTCTAACCCACATTTTACTACCTTGTTTGCAAGAATATCATGGGAGACCTTATTAAAGACCTTACTGAAGTCAAAATACACTACATCCACAGCATTTCCTTCATCCACCAAGCTTATAACTCTATAAAAAAAGAGAGATCAGATTAGTCTGACATGACCTGCTTTTGTGAAACCCATGTTAACTTTTACTGATCGTGGCATTCCTTTCGAAGTGCTTACTGACTGACTGCTCTAGGACCTTTCCTGGTATTGATGTCAAGCTGACTGGGCAGTAATTTTTTGGGGTCCTCTTTTTTCCCCGTTTTGAAAATGGGAACAATATTTGCCCTCCTCCAGTCTGCTAGGACTTCTGATCTCTAGGAACTCTCAAGGATTTTTGGTAGTCATTCTGAAATTATTTCTGCCAGTTATTTTAATACTCTTGAATGTAGTTCGTCTGGCCCTGGTGACTGGAATTCATTTAGAGTAGCCAGGTATTCCTGTACTACCTCATTACCTAATCTATGCTGCATCTCTCTTGTTACATCATATGTTCCATTTTCTCCAGGTTGAACACTATTTTAGTTTTGGAAGAAGACTGAGGCAAAGAAGATGTGGAGTAGTTTTGCTTTTTCTCTGTCCCCTGTCACTACTTCTCCATCTTCTCACAGTGGCCCTACCATCTCCTTGTTTTTCCTTTTGCTAAAGGCATAATCAAAAAAGCTCTTTTTATTGTTTTTATCTTCTTTAGCAAGCCTGTGCTCATTCTGCACTTTTGCTTTTCTGACTTTTTCCCTACATGTACTGGCTATTTCTTTGAATTGCTCTTCGGTGGTTTCCCTCCTTTTTCTATTTCTTGTACATTGCCTTTTTAGATCTTAGTTCATTTGAAAGTCCTTTAGACATCTGTCTTGGTTTCTTTAGACACCTCACATTTTAACTCCTCAGTGGAATTGTTTGAAACTGTGCCTTCAATATCTCACTATTAAGAAACTCCCATCCTTCATAAACTCTTTTCTCTTTTAGTATGCCTGACCACAGGATGGCACCTAATATTTCCCTAAGTTTACTAAGTTTACTCAGCTTTCTTAAAAGTCTAGAATGCGAGTCTGACTATACTTGGCTTCCCCTTTCCACTATATAACAAACTCCAGCATAACATGGTCACTCCTACCTAAGGATCCCTCCACTTCCACCCCATTAACCAGGTCATCACTGTTGGTTAGGATCAAGTCCAAAATAGCTGGTCCTCTTGTTTCCTCTTCCACCTTCTGGACAATGAAATTGTCTACAAGGCTAGTGAGGAATTTGTTGGACTTGATATTCTTTCAGAATAGGACTACCAAAAAATAACAGGATAGTTGAAATGTCCCATTTCTCCTATCTCTCTTTTTTTTGAATGTGTGGTCATCTGTTTTAGAAAGGTCTTGTCTAAGTGGTATATTTCTTGAGCTGCATTGCAAATCAAATCTGAAGGATAGTTCCATTTGATTTGCACATTGGTCTGAAAAGTGTAGATCTACTTGCTTTGCATCAAAATGTGAACCAATGTGAATTTTTCCAGTAACCTTAACTGACCCACATCAGTTATACAGTGCATATGGAACAGTTTGTAGGTGGAACTATTTGAAATCAACCCTACAGCAAAATGGCATATCAAACTTTGCTTTGTGTCTGAAAGTAGACTTTTATGTGGAAATGTTTTTAGGCAATAAATAAACTCATGACACCTTACTCATGGTTAATCATTTTAATGGCACGAACATAGACTAGAGGTGACACAAATACTGAATGTATATGATCCAAGAAGGAAGAGTTTGATCTTATTAACCACCAAAGTTTGCATGTATGTGTATTGGAGGAAAATAATAGTAATGTCCCATTGTTGGAGGGCTATAGTACATCTTATCAATTTCCCACTAAACAAGGAAAATTCAAAAAAATCCAACAATATCCCATTGTTGGAAGGTTGTAGTACAACTCATCAGTTTCCTACAACAGGGGAAATCCAAAACTAGGGCATCTCCAACAGATGGCTATCAAGCCACTGAGGAACTAATTGGGTAGGATCAATACTACGTAAACTCCAGTTTTTCAGTTTGCAGGACACATTTTTAATTGCCACAAGTAAAATTAATTAGTATTCAACCAGTTTGTAGTTAATTAGCTTCAAGTAATTTTCTGTATTGACATCCTGGTATTCAATGGCAGTGAGCCCTTTGAATGTTCTACTATAAAACAACTGTGTTGCTTTTTTAAAAAGTTTATTTTAAAATCGCTTTTTAAACTTAGGTTCTGGGGTACTCTAGACTTGAAAGGTTGTTGAAGGATCCCTGAATGACGTTCAATAATGATAGTCTTTGAAGCCAGCAATATAAATTTCCTACAGTGCCCACAGTAAATTTCCCACAGTACATAATATAACAGTACTCTCAGGGAAGTGTGGGAATTTAAACTGCTGGCATTCCAGCTACTTGCTTCTGCTTCTGCCTCCACCACTGCTGCTGCTGTGTAAGCCAAAGGCTTACAGACCTATGTCTGGGGATGGGGAGGATTTGTTGTTTTACTGTGCCTTCAAGTAATTTCTGACTTATGGTGACCTTAAGGAGATATTGTCATGGTGTTGTTGTTGTTGTTTTGGCAAAATTTGTTCAGAGGAGGTTTGCCTTTGCCATCCTCTGAGGCTGAAAGAATGTGATTTGCCCAGTTGGTTTGCATGGCCAAGTAGGAATTCAAATTCTGGTCTCCCAGAGTCTTTGTCCAATACTCAGACCACTAGACCACACTGGCTCCTTGAGATGCAGGATACTAGGTGGGATTTACTAAGGACACCTTCAGTCCTATAACTGGATCCCTTTTATGGGGCAACAACTGAGCAATCTGGAACATTTCGTATGGAAAAATGAAATAACAATCTTGTTTTCTAATTTATTTTATTTATACAGCACTTTTCCAATATGGCTTGAAACTGAATCTTCCCAGCCATGTTTTAACCACTTTAACTTTAACCACTGCACTGCACTGGAGATTTCTGTGATGGATGCTCAGCTCATGGGGTTGAGATGCAAGACTTTTCTGTGACTGTAACCAAATAGTTCAAAATTTTCCATACCTTGTCTCAGTCATTAATCAGAATGGGAACAAGGACTCGAAAGGGCAGCTGTGAAAGAATTAGGCATGTTCTTGAAGTGTAAAGATATATCACTGAATACTAAAGTCCATTCCATTGTCTTTCCAATTTCTATGTTTGGTTGTGAAATCTGGACAGTAAAGAAACCTGATAGGAAGAAAATCAGTTCATGTGAAGTATGGTGCTGGAGTAGAATTCTACAGATACCCTGGATTTCTAAAAAGAAAAATGAATGGGTCCTAGAGCAGATCTAACCTGAACCCTCCCTAGAAGCCAAGATGACTAAACTGAGGCTGTCATACTTTGGCCATATTATGAGAAGACATAAGTCATTAGGACAGCCAATAATGCTGGGTAAGGTAGGGGGCAGTAGGAAAAGAGGAACACATTACAGATGGATAAATTCAATCAAGGAAGACACGTCTCTTAATCGTTAAGACCTGAGCAGTGTGCTTGATGATAGAGTGGCTTGGAAGCCTGTCTTTTTTTTTTCTTATTATTAATTTTTATATACCAAACATTCCAACATTATATAATCTAATAGCACTTTAACAAACTCAATTTTTTTCATAAAATATATAAAAGAAAATAAAGTATATATATATATATATATATATATATATATGCGCAATGGGTTTTTAACATCAACAATTTTATATGTTATATACTATAAAATCCCATCTACCCCTTCCCATTCCACATTTAAATATG
Source organism: Ctenosaura bakeri (assembly GCA_948474755.1). Taxonomy (NCBI): domain Eukaryota; kingdom Metazoa; phylum Chordata; class Lepidosauria; order Squamata; family Iguanidae; genus Ctenosaura; species Ctenosaura bakeri. Next base: position 118,638 of record CAOLHI010001360.1, read on the forward strand.
TTTTGTTTTACCTCAGTATTCCTATCCCTCCTTCCCTCTCCCCCTCCCAATCTTTCCCTATTGACCGCTCCCTTACTATCCTTATACCACACTTTCCTCAAGTCCAGACTGATTTCAAATGTTTTTAACTGAACCAACAATTTGTGCAGTATCCTTTTGTTGTCATGTGCTTAGATTTATCTTGTATTATATTTAAAATTTCCTAATATCTATATAAACATTTTTGTCTAAATATACATTTACCTATTATTACGTATCTGTGTATTACGTACACATTTGCCTATTATTCCCTATGCTATTTTCTACTCTTAATATAAAACTACTATACAGAATCCTATCTTGTCTATATTATTTTTGGTGTTTGCATGCCTTTCACCCATTCTATAATTGATTTCCAGTTCCTTTCAAACTGTTGAGTTGCGGCTCCTTTCATCAAATTCAGTAGTTTCTCCATTTCCATAGTGTTACCCTGTGTGTTTGGGGGTCCCTGGAGGGGTGCCGAGATTGCCAAATAAAATACCAATTGGGGGAAAATTAGCTGGAGCACTCTCTTGGCTAGCAAGAGGCAGGGTAACTTTGCAAGGATCTTAAAACCCAATGTCTACGGCTTCAGGTCAGGGAACAGGCACGCAAGTTTAGAAGTAACCAAAAATAACAGTTTTATTGAAAAACAACAGAGAATAAATAACACACACACACTAACTGGGAAATGGAATTGGAGAGCTTAAGGATAGGCAATACAACACCTGGTCTCGTTGTCCTGGAGAAATAGATGGCGTTCTGAAGAAGAAAGCTCAGCGTGGCTGCCTGAGGGGAGTTTCCTTAGACGACCAGCAGCAAGGTGGGATGGCAGTCCAAAGTAGTCTGAAGACCATTTGGAAATGCGGGGTTTTTATAGGGGAGAATGTGCCTACTGGCTATGGCAAGCCAGGTGAGAACAAAAGGAGTTTTGGCGCTGGACAAAGGATTTGGAAAGGTCAAATTTAACATGATGAGCTTAACACTTGATGACAATAGTTTAAATGTCTTGTTTACCGGACTGGCTCTGCTGAGAGCTGCGCAGCTATTGTGAAGTTTGCAAGTGGAAGTTCCCCGAAGCTAGGAGCGAAGCTTGGGTTGCTGGCCTCAATAGAGTCTGGAATGTGAAACCATTAGCGGCCACATTCATGTCTGTGCTTGTCCGGAGAACCTCGCAAACACGTGGAATGTGGTGACTGAAAACTAGTCCAGCTAAGGCCGAATGAGATGATATCAAAGTGATATCTGGGGGTCCTCACCTACTATGCCATACCGGAAGTTACAATAGTATCTGTAATTTTAATCTTCCAGTTGTCCATAGAGGGTTTTGCTTTTTCCTTCCAGCATTGCACGCAACAATCTTGCTTCTGTCATTAGATATAATATTATCTTCTTCTTTGCTCTCAACTCTTCTTGTCTTCCAATTATATTTAGTAAGCATGTTTCTAGAATCATTTCATATTTTATGTCCAAGTTGTATCATGTATTTTTTTCCCCAATATTTCTTGGCATTTTGTCATGTCCACTACATATGAAAATGTGCTCCAGTCACATTTCCACATTTCCCACATAGACTGTTTCCTTTGTATGTTATCTTCTTAAGTTTCTGAAGTGTCATGTACCATTGTCACATCATCTAATAGAAGTTCTTTCTCAGGTTCAGGCATAAATTACATTTTATGTCTTCAGGCCATGTCCTTTCCCATTTATCTAATTCTGTACTGTGTCCAATGCTCTGTGCCCATTTTATCATAGGATCCTCAATCTGTTCTTGTTCCATTCTTCCTTCTAATAACACTTTGTATAATTTTGAGATTGATTTGGTTTAGTCCTTCAACAATATTTCTTCCAATTTATTCTCTTCTTCTTTGAAGCCTATAAGTTTGTTGTCAATTTTAAATCTCTCCTTTATTTGTCTATATGGGAACCACTTCAGTTTGAATTTTGTTCTCTTAGTTCTTGTCTGGTTTTCAACACTAGTTTTTTCACCTTCCCATTTAATCAGATCTTTGTATCTTTACAATTCTGATTTTGTTTCAGTTATATTGGAAGCTTATTGTGGTGAGGTCCACATTGGTAACTTGTTATAGAATTTTTTATTGTGGTTTGCCAAACTTTTATTAGGGATCTCCTGATAAAGTGGTCTCTAAAATCACCGTTCACATCCCTTTTTTGATAACAAAGATAATCATGCCACCCGAATCTTGTATTAAATCCTTTTAGATCTAGTAATTTATTATTCTTGAAGTGTATCCAATTCTTTATCCATTCCAAACAACAGGCTTGATAATATACTTTCAAATGAGGCAATCCATCACTTCTTTCTTTGCTGTCTTGTAGTGTTTTCAGTTTTATTCTTGGTTTCCTTCCTGCTCAAATGAATTTTGATAGTTCCTTGTTCCAAATCGTAAAATGTTTTTTAAAATTATTATTGGGAAGTTTTGGAATAGATACATAAGTTTTGGTAAAACAGCCATCTTTATCACATTAATTCATTACAGTAATGAGAGATTGAATTTATTTCATTTTTGCAGATCTGTCTTTATTTGATTCCAAATTTGCTGGTAGTTATTATCATAAGAAGTCTGTCTTTCATAGGGTCACCATGAGCCAAAGTTGACTTGACAGCAGTTAAGCAAACCAAATTAGTAGAATCCTTTGACCAGAGAGGCTTAGTTGGCTCTCTTCTCACATTTTCATGTCATGTGGCAAAATCCTTCCATTAGTTACATATTTAATGTTATTGGGTTTTTTTGCTGATGTTGCTGTTTTATCTTCTATATTCATGTATCACATTGCATTACACATATACACACCCCACTTGGAAAAGTTACCTTTTTGGGCCATAGCTCCCATACTTCTTTCATCAGCTCACTGTTGAAAAAATTATTTGTGGTCTCCAGTGAAAGTGAGTCAGAGGGACATCCCCTGTCACAACACTCTGAGCAGTTTACATCCAAGGAAAAGGTAAAGCAAACATTAACTAAAAAGCATTCTAAACAATAAACAATAAAGATAAAGAAAAAGCTTCCCACAGAGTTCCTTAGAGGCTGAGTGGAGCAAAGTGTTTATCCCAGCTGTGTCAACAACTTCCAGTTCCCATCTTAGATTGGCTGATTCAACACAGAAGGGCAGGGCGAGAAAGAGTGCAGGTAACAACCAGTCCCCAGTCACAAGAGAGTCAAACGCCCAGTCACTAGGGCTGGGGACAGCACAGGCAAGCGCTGTTAATAATCTGCAAATGGAGAGAACACATATATTGTTAGGTCCTGCAGGGAAGCAGGCAGATATAACAACAGTCTTAATTTCTTGTATGGTTCACGGTCACATGGGTGATAAAAATAAAAGATTAAAATTAAAATTAAGCAGTTGACTGTGGAAGAGTTAGCAAGTGGTGTCAAGCAAATTAATAGTAGTGATTTGAATTAGCAAACCATTCTGTTTGTATATAATTTACTGCGTTCTAACAATGCAGAAATGAGTGGTGTCCCAACAAGTGGGGTGGTTAATAGTTGAATGGTTCAACCCACAAGTCTAACAAGTAATCTGTAGACACTAGTTCCTCACAAAAAGATAATCAAGAACCAGAGAAATGTATAAGGAAAGCTAAATAGTACAGTGGAGGTTCAGTCAGGTTCAGAAAAGAGGTAGATTTGAACAGTGATGTAGACTCAAGTCAATTGACTCAGAGTCAATTTGGACTTAAGTCACTTCATTGACTTGACTCGGACACGACTTGGCAACAAATGAGGCACTGACTCAACTCAACTCAACTCAACTCAAGACTTGCATATTTTTAGTAACTGACTTGCTGCCCTTGGTTCAGTAATATAACACGTAGCATATTCATCCAGAACAGCACTTCTCTCTCTTTTTGCCTACTGGTCACATGACAATCCATCTCAAGCCCAAAGTGTAGGCACATTTCTCAGAGGGGAACAGCAAATAGGTTAGGCAATGGACATGGGGAAGGCTTGAAGTCTGCTTAGCAGCCTGTCCCTGCTGTATATTGGAGGAGCTTTCTAAAACTTTTCCTCAGAGCAGAAGACAAGACTTGCTTCTAGAGTGCAGGTGCATTTCTCAAATGTGTTAAGCAATGGGCTTGAGGAGGAAGGATCCTTCCTTCTAAAGCTTTTGAAACTTTAGTAATAGGAAGTAAGAAGGATCCTATTCCCCACTTCTGAAGCTGAAGATGGCAAAATCGCAAATGTGGAGGACCATCTGCTTAAATTATTAAAACTGACTTTATTCAGCTCTGTCCAGAAGTTCTGGAATATAAGTTAGGATATAAAGTTGGCTCCCAAACTTGAGACTTAAAGGTAGAGACTTGAGACTTGACTTGAGACTTGGAGTAAAAGACTTAAATACATCACTGGATTTTGAGGGCAGTTTGTATAATGATAATGATGATGCATCTCAGAAAGATCAGTCTTTAGAGGAGGAGGATACAGAGGAGTCAGTTAAGTTGAAATTGTTTGCTCCAGATAATTTTAGGAAACTACTTAGTATTAATAACTAGGTTTAGTGGAATCAGGAAATGAGACAAACAGTAAAGAGAGGGTTAAATCCATACCAGCAATACTGAGAAATAAGAATTTTAAAATGTTTGAGCTGTCAATGCCTGAATTGTTCTTAGACCTAATAAAGCCTGAATGGGCAGAAATGTCTTCTTCAAAGTGATTTGTGGGTTATAGTAAAACTCTTTATACTTTCGATAATTAAACAATGGAGTTGTTATCTAAAGATTGGTAGATGTGCCTGTTTCAGCACTGGTTTCTAATGTGATTGTACCTAAGCCTGGAGATACATTGTTAAAGGATGTAGATGAAAAGAGAATTGATTCTGCCTTGAGGAGATTGCATGAGGTGGCAGCAGTATCAATTAGGGCATCTGTTGCAAGCGCAGTGTTTGCCAGAGCAAGACTGTTCTGGATTCAGGAAGTGATTGGGCAGATGATGTGTCTGCATGTACTGGCCTGAAAGTATTAATGAAATCAGAGCAAATTCTGCAATATTTAACTGATGTGGTATATGATGCAGCTGCATTTGCAGCAAGATCAGTGGCAGCTACTACTGTTGAACGTAGATCACTCTGGCTGAAACATTAGGAAGCAGATGCCAAGTCCAGGGTTAATTTAGCCAATGTGCCTGTCAAAGGGAAGCTATTATTCAGTGAGAATGCACTTCAGAAAGTTTTGGTGGAGGCAAAGAAGAAAAGGCAGGTCATTCCCTCACTGCAGAGGAAAAGATTTGAGAGGAAGTTCCTTTCAAAGTGGAGAAGGTTTTCAGAGATGGAGAGATAATGCAGAGTTCAGACAGCAGTGCAATAAAGAAAGACATCAGTTTAAACAGTCTAATCAAAATAAAGGTAAGCAAGAAACTTAGCCTAATAAAGGAGGGAAGCAACAATAGTGATTCAGATTGCATTCCAGTCAGGGGAGGATTGCTTCATTTTGGCCATTTGTGGGCAAAGATCACAACAGACAGATGGGTGTTAGAGTTAGTACAGGCAGGTTATCACATTCAATTTGCAGAACGGTCAAAAGGAAGATATCTAGCTTAACCAGTTGCAAAAAACAGAGAGAAGAAACAGAGATTACAGGGTGAGATTCAATACTTATCACAGATAGAGGCAATAGAATTTGTTCCAAAGAGTCAAAGATATTGAAGGATATATTCAGTGTTTTTTGTGGTCCCGAAACATAGCGGGGGATACCACCCTGTATAGGATTTGAAATATCTAAATCAGTTTGTCAAATACAGATGATTCAAAATGGAAACTCTGAAACTGTTTTGCAAAGTCTGGACTTGAACAATTATTTAATATCAATAGACTTGGAGACTTCAGGTTTGGTGTTGAACGGGCGAGGATGGGGAGAGATCGCAATCCGATCTCTAACCAAGAAAGTAGCAGCAATCTGCAGACTATAATCAATCTAAAGTCTGCAGGTGGGAGCCCCAGGAACTAGGGGCTCCCCGAAGATCCCTGGTTTAGCTGCAAGAGTCCTAGCAAGCCATTGCTCAAAGAGAACAACAACTGCGAATGGTCAGAAGTGGAGCCGCCACATTGTCAAGCAGGAGGAGAAACTCTTTCCTTCTCCTTATCCGCACTGCAACCAATCCGTTGGACCTCTTGAAATTGTGATTAATATGGACTAAATTGTTTGAAATCAAGAAGATCTCATCATCAATTGGGGGAAATACTTCTGATTAGAAGCTCTCTGGTGGTCTTTTTTCTTTTTTCTTTTGGTCTTGATCTGCCCTGACTTGTCTTGAGGTTCGCCAGGTCTTGGGCTGGGTCCCTCTTGTTTTCATAGAATCATAGAATCATAGAAATGTAGAGTTGGAAGAGACCACACGGGCCATCCAGTCCAACTCCCTGTCATGCAGGAACACCCTCAAAGCACTCCCGACAGATGGCCATCAAGCCTCTGCTTAAAAACCTCCAAGGTAGGAGACTCCACTACTCTCCGAGGCAGCAGATTCCACTGCCGGACAACCCTGACTGTCAGGAAGTTCTTCCTGAGGTTCAGGTGGAATCTCCTTTCCTGCAGCTTGAATCCATTGCTCCTTGTCCTGGTTTCTGGAGCAGCAGAAAACAAGCCCCCTCCTTCCTCTACGTGGCATCCCTTCAAATATTTAAACATGGCTATCATGTCCCCTCTTAACCTCCTTTTCTGCAGACTAAACATACCCAGCTCTCTCAGTCTATCCTCATAGGGCATGTTTTCCAGGCCTCTCACCATTTTGGTCACCCTCCTCTGGACTTGCTCCAGCTTGTCAATATCCTTCTTGAATTGGGGTGCCCAGAACTGGACACAGTATTCAAGATGGGGTCTAACCAAAGCAGAGTAGAGTGGTACCAGTACCTCCCTCGATCTAGACACCATACTCCTGTTGATGCAGCCGAGAATTGCATTGGCTTTCTTGGCTGCCGCATCACACTGCTGACTCATGTTCAGCTTGTGGTCTATGAAGACTCCTAGATCCCTTTCACACGTACTGCTATCCAGCCACGTGTCCCCCATCCTATATTTCTGTATTCCATTATTTCTGCCTAAGTGTAGGACCTTACATTTCTCTCTGTTGAATTTCATTTTGTTCGCCCTGGCCCAGCTCTCCAATCTATTCAGGTCATTTTGAATTTTGATCCTGTCCTCTGGCATATTAGCAACCCCTCCCAATTTGGTGTCATCTGCAAATTTGATGAGCATGCCCTCTATTCCTTCATCTAAGTCATTGATAAAAATATTGAACAGCACTGGGCCCAGGACAGAACCTTGTGGCACCCCACTAGTCACTTCTCTCCAGGATGAAAAGCAGCCATCCGTGATCACCCGTTGGGTTCGGTCGGTCAACCAATTACATATCCAATTAACAGTAGCCCTGTCTAGCCCACATTTTACTAGCTTCGATGCAAGAATGTCATGGGGAACTTTGTCAAAGGCCTTACTGAAATCGAGATATGCTACATCCACAGCATTCCCTTCATCTATCAAGCTAGTAACTCTATCATAAAAAGAGATCAGATTAGTCTGGCATGACTTATTTTTGAGAAATCCATGTTGACTTCTCGTGATTATTGCGTTGTTTTCTAAATGATTAGAAACTGAACGCTTAATGATCTGCTCCAGGATCTTTCCGGGTACCGATGTCAGGCTGACTGGGCGATAATTATTTGGGTCCTCTTTTTTTCCCTTCTTGAAGATGGGGATAACATTTGCTCTCTTCCAATCTGCTGGAACTTCTCCTGTCCTCCAAGATTTCTCAAAAATTATAGCAAGCGGTTCCGAAATGACCTCTGCCAGCTCTTTTAATATCCTAGGATGCAATTCATCTGGCCCTGGAGACTTGAATTCATCCAATGCGGCCAGGTATTCCTGTACCACCTCTCTACTTATTAAGTGCCTCATTTCCTCTGCTTCCTCCCCTGCTCCCCTACCGCCAGGTTGAGTGCTTGTATCCTTCTGGGAAAATACGGAGGCAAAGAAGGTGTTAAGTAGCTCTGCCTTTTCTCTCCCCCCTGTGAGTAATTCGCCATCTTCTCTGCGTAGCGACCCTACTGTCTCCTTCTTTTTCCTTTTGCTGCGGACATATTTAAAAAAACCCTTTTTATTGTTTTTAATGTCTCTGGCCAGCCTAAGTTCGTTCTGTGCTTTAGCCTTTCTGACCTCCTCCCTACATCTCCTGGCTACTTGCTTAAATTCTTCTTTGGTGGTTTCCCCCTTCTTCCATTTCCTATACGTGTTTCTCTTAACTCTTAGCTCAGCTGAGAGTTCTTTAGTCAACCATTCTGGTTTCTTCAGATGCCTTCCATTTTTCCTCCTTATTGGCACAGTTTTAGACTGTGCCGTCAGTATCTCCTTTTTAAGGAACTCCCATGCCTCCTGAACTCCTTTCCCTTTCACTATTCCTGACCACGGAATTCCAGCCAGCAGCTCCCTAAGTTTACAGAAGTCCGCTTTTTTAAAATCTAAGACGAGTGTCTGGCTACCCTTATCTTCTCCTTCCCACTGAATGCTAAATTCCAACAGGGCATGGTCACTCCCCCCTAAAGATCCAACCACTTCTACCTCATTCACAAGGTCATCCCTGTTGGTCAAGACCAGATCTAGAATATTTTATCCCCTTGTGGCCTCTTCCACCTTCTGGACCATGAAGTTGTCTGCAAGACAAGCAAGAAACTTGCTGGACCTTGCTGTCTTGGCAGAGTTTGACTGCCAGCATATATCTGGGTAATTGAAATCTCCTATTATTACTGTATCTCTCCTCTTTGAATGTTCAGTCATTTGGTTGAGGAAGGCGTCATCCAAGTCCTCAGCCTGGGTTGGAGGTCTGTAGTAAACCCCCACCAGAATATCCCTATTGTTTCTCGCTGCCTTAATTCTTACCCAAATGCTCTCTACCTGGCTTTCTGGGTTTAAGCCCAGGATCTCTTCACAGGTGAAAACATCCTTGACATACAAGGCTACTCCTCCTCCTTTCTTGTTTGGTCTATTTTTACAAAATAGGCTATACCCCTCTATTCCTATATTCCAATCATGAGACTCATCCCACCAGGTCTCAGTGATGCCTATCAAATCGTATTTATTTTCTTGTACTAGGAGTACAAGCTCATCCTGCTTGTTTCCCATACTCCTTGCATTAGTGTAGAGACACTTAAGTCCCCAGGCCCTTCCTGCAAGTCCTGTACTATTGTTTCTACTCCTCCCGCCATTGGCCGCTTGTACTACTTGTCCAGTATCATTTGGGCCTTTTCCCCCTGTGTTCTCTGAGTCCTTGCCCTGAATAATATTGTCTCCCTCCCCAGTGGATCTTAGTTTAAAGACCTCTTAATCTTCCTTGCAAGACTGTTTGCAAAAACATTCCTGCCCAGTTTTGTGAGGTGCAGCCCATCCCTTGCCAGAAGCCCATGTTCATGGAAATTCAGGCCATGTTCCAAAAACCCAAACCGTTGTTGGCGGCACCATGTGCGGAGCCAGTTGTTGACCTCTACTATTGCCCTTTCCCTACATGCGCCGTATCCTTGAACAGGGAGGAGAGACGAAATGACCACCTGCACACCAAGGTCCTTAAGCTTGGTCCCCATACGCTCGTAGTCCTTTGCAATGTGGTTTAAGCTGCTCCTCGCAGTGTCATTGGTTCCCACATGAACCAAAATGAGGGGCTTATAGTCAGTGGGTTTGACTAGCCTGGTTAGCCTCTCCGTTATGTGGTTGATCCTGGCCCCAGGAAGACAACAGACTTCTCGATTGAGCTTGTCCGTTTTGCAGATTGCTGTTTCAGTTCCTCTTAGCAAAGAGTCCCCAACAACCAGAACTCGCCTCCTCTGAGACTTGTCCTGGGCTCCTCGGCGAACCTGTTCTACTCGGACTGCCTGGGCATTCTGTTTAGGCTGGGAGTGTTGATCTAGTCCCTGTTGGTGAAGTTTGATTCCTTCTTGTTGACATTCTGTTCCCTCCGCATGGTGCTCCTCATTGTTCATAAGGCCAAGTAGTTCGAAGCGATTGTGTATGCTAAGAGTCTCTGTTACCTTCCTGGTCCTTTTACTCCTCCGTGTGACATTCGCCCAAACCTCCGTTTCCCGGCAAAGTGTGGTGACTTCCTGATCTGGCAGCTCCTCTGTGCATTCGGTCTTCTGGTAGGTCTTCTCTGCCCTATCCAAAAACTCCTCCCCTTCCCTAATAAGATGGAGATCAGAAATTCGTGCCTCCAGCTGGCGAACCTTCTCCTCCAAGAAGGTGACCAGCTTGCACTTGGTGCAGGTGTACCCGAGAACCTCTTGTGGCAAGAAAAGGAACATGCCACAAGCGTTACAGGTGACTGCAGCAGCTCCCTCACCTTCCATCCTTGAAACTACAGAGAGTAGTACAGGAGAAGCTCGAGAAAGTAAAGGAGTGCAAGTGCGCGCGCCTTTGGCGCGCGCCGTTGGTAGCTCCTAATAAAGCTCCTCCCCGCTAGCTGCCTCCTCCCTCTCGTTAGTCAGACCGTGTGATCAGGCAGAGCCCACGGCCAGGCAGTAGCCAGCAAACAATAGCAAGCAATTAACAGCAAAAACAAGCAAGGCCCCCAAGCACAGCAAAAACAAGCTCAGCAAAAAAACAAGCCTGTGAAACACACCTGGTCTAGGACGTCTTCACAGGCCCAGCTCTCCTCTGCTCTTTCCTCTGGGAAATTTCCTTTCTTTTTTGAGTCAAAAACTTATATTTAGGTCCTAGAAGTATAAAATGTCCCAACTTCTTGCTTGATCTGAGAGAGGAATTTAAAAAAAAAATTATGAATCTGTGGAGTCTCATTGTTTTTCTTCATTTTTTTTTACTCTCTCTGCATATGTGCTCCTTATTATATTGATACTGCTTGAACAGCTTGAATAAACTGGACTCCTGATTGAAGGGGGAAGGTTAATAAAACTAGTGACAGTCCCGAAGATATGGCAATTTGATTTTGAATTGGGAGCTCTAACTTGTTGCACTGTCCTGTTGTTTAACATCTGTTTAGAATCTCCCAGTCAGTAAAGAGACCATTCTTGTCTTCTGGCTGGTGGGAGTATAATGACCTTGGAAACGCCAACAGCCTAAAGAGTGCTTCTCCTCTGTGTCCTTCTTTGAAAGAAGTATAAACTGCATTATTTTCTAAGATAATATAACTAAAAGTATTGCTCCTATGTCTTGGACTTTTGGTCTTTTGATTTTTGAATTTTTCTTTTTCTTTTTCCTCCCCCTTTTCCTCTTTTGATTTGAACTTTTTTGTGGGGATTTTTTCCCCCCTCCCTGAGCATGTCAACAGAAAGGAAAAGGAGGTGAAGAGAGGAGGGAGGAAAGAAGAGAAGGAGAAGGAGAAGTAAGAAAGGAATGGAAGAGGAGGGAAAGGAAAAGGAAAAACAGGAAATAGAGTAAATAGAGGGAAGGAAGAAGGAGAAGAGGAAAGAGAGAGAAGATGAAGACAGAGGAAGAGAAGAGGGAAGAGAGAAGAAGAAGGGAAGAAGAAAGAAAAAAATGAAATCTTGAAAAAAAGACTGGAAAAAAATACAAGGTTTAAAACTCAAGAAATTAACAACACACAGGCTAAAAGAACGTCCATGGATGAGGGTGTACCCTTCTATATGGTAAAATTTATGGAGGAAATGAGAGACTTTAGAAAAGAGACAGGACAAGTGTTGGATGATTTGAAAACAAAATTTAACTCTATGCAAGGAATGTTGTTACAAGTCAAGAAAGATGTAAAGGAAAATAAATGGAGAAGAAATCCAGAATTTGAAAAGAGATACACGGGACTTGAATCAAGAACTGGAGAGACAACTAGACTGACAAGCACTAATGGAGCAAAGAGAAAAAGAATTGTGACTGAGATTTAGAGGGGTTATGGAATCTCCAAATGAGAATATAAGAAAGAAAATAATTGAGGAACTGGCGGCGAACCTGGAAAGCATTAAAGAATTTCTGGAAATTGAAGTGGACCACGTATATAGAGTTAACTCCTTGGCAGCTAAAATGCAAAATCTCCCAAGAGATTTAATTGTGCAGTGTGTGCGGAAGACAATAAGAGACCATATCTAGGAAGTGCACTACAATAAAGGAATCCAAACTGATGGGAAATAAATAATAATACTAAAGGAAATCCCTATATGACTGTTGAGGAAGAGAAAAGATTATTCTTTCTTGGTAGAGTGTTGAAGAAGGAAGGAATCCCCTTCAGTTGGGACAGAATTGAGGGGGTCAACTTTACCTACAAAAAAGAAAAATATAGAATAAACTCAATTGAGAAAGCCACAGATTTTTTGAAAAAGAAGAAGAAAGAACTTCGAAAGGCAATCAAAAGTCAAGATGAAACTGCCATGGACCTGGGGGACAGTGGTGGTTGGCAAGAGGACTTAGACCAAAGAGAAGAAGAAACCCAAAGAAAAGATCAAAGGAAGGAGAGGTAGGAAAGAAGACATCAAGAGGAAGTGAGCTTGTTGGAGCTGGACTTTTCAGATGAGGAATAGAGAGATAAAGAAATAAATAAAAGGTAATCATCAATAAGATAGTGTGAGTAGGGGGGGGTAGAAGGAATGGAAGTAGAGTAAGAGTAAGGGAAGAAAAAATAGAAAAGGGAGGTTATAAAGGTAAGATACCATAGAACTATAATAAGCAAGGAGGTTAAGAAACTCTTTTTATATTGGACTATTATATAATTAGAATATTAGAATAATAATTAGAATTAGAATATTATCTAATTACATCTAATGTAATGTAATTAGAGAAATATGCAAAGGCATTTAATTAAATAGAGTGTCTTACATGGAATGTGAAAGTTATAAATTCATTTAAAAAAAGGAAATTAATATGTCATTATTTACAAAAAATAAATTTAGATTTAATATGTCTTCAAGAGGTCAGAGTTAAGAATAAATATGTTAAGTTGCTAACTCAGGAGAAATTAGGAAAATAATTTGTATCGGTTGGTCAAACAAAAAGAAATGGGGTAGTATTGTATGTTAAATCTTATTTGGAGCCCAACTTGGTGTTTACAGATAATAAGGGGAGGTTTGTAGAGGTGGAAATTAAGATAAATAACTGTAAAATGTTAGTGGTTGGAATCTATGCACCGGTAACTGAGAAAAGCACATTTTATAAGGAATTGAAAGATAAAATAATAGGACTGGATTATGAATATTGGTGCCTAATGGGTGATTTCAATGGGGTGATAAATCCACAAATAGATAGACTATCAGCTAAAACAATTAAGAAAAACCAAGCAAAAGAATTTTTTGAAATAATTGATGAATTACACCTAGTAGACTCTTGGAGATTAAAAGAAGGGAGTAGGAGGGAATTTACCTTTCACTCTGATGTTCATAATTCCCTATCTAGAATTGATATGATTTGGGTTTCTAAAAATTTAGGAAGTAATCTGGGGAAAATTGAAATTTTACCTAAAATAATATCAGACCATAATCCGATTAGGCTAACTATTAAAAGAAGAATCCAAAATTATAGATGGAGACTGAATGAGGTTTTATTATATAAGGAGGAAGTGATAAAACATTGCAAAGAGATACTTACAGAATATTTTAATCTAAATCAGAAGAAGGAGGTAGAGGATATATTGGCATGGGATGCAGGGAAAGCGGCAATTAGGGGGATTTTTAGGAAATTAAATGTGGAGTGGAAAAGAAAGAGACAAGAGAAAACGAATGAAATTTCTAAAGAGATTAAAAAGAAAGAATTGGAGTTAGCAAAACACCCAACGAATAATAAAATTTTGGAACAAATAAAAATACTGCTAATCAAACAACAGTGATGATGGCAGATGAGATGAAAAGGAAATTAGATTATTTAAAACAAATAAATTTTGAATATGGGAATAAACCAGGGAGATGGTTGTTATACAGACTTAGGAAAGAAAAAGCTAAAAGAAGGATCACAGAAATGAAGCAAGGGAATAGAATAATAACCAATGAAAAAGAAATACACAAAATATTTCATAACTATTTTCAAGTATTATATAAAAAACAAGAACTAAAAGCATTACAGATAAACAAATATATACAAAAGCATGAAATTTTGAAATTTACAGGTAAACAAAGAGAAGAATTAAGCAAGATAATATCAACTGAAGAAATTAGGAATGCAATTAAACAACTAAAGAGAGGTAAAACCCCTGGCACAGATGGTCTAACAGCTCTGTACTATAAAATATTTTGTGATGTATTGGAAAAACCACTCCAAAGAGTTATGAATGGCATTTTAGGTACCCAGAAAATCCCTGAAAGTTGGAAGGAAGCAAATATAGTGCTGTTACCAAAAGAGGATAAAGATTTGTCATCAGTTAAAAACTACAGGCCTGTCTCCTTATTAAATGAAGATTATAAAATATTTGTGTTGATTTCAGCAAATAGGTTAAAATCATGCCTGCAGGACTATATATGTCAGGAACCGAAATCACGCATACAAATGTAACAGTGCCAATACACGATTTATTAGAGTTTTATTAGATTTATTAAGAGATTATTAGAGGCAAAAACCTTTGTTCCCACAGTTAGAGACCTTGAATCAGGGCAGCTGCGGCTGATAGTTCTTATCAGTGCTTTGTTTATTTAATGGTCTCTGGTTCCCATCTTTGGTTACAAGCAAGCAGCTAATTAACTACTACTACATGTCCCATACTAAAATATGGAGGGCTACCCGACAATATACATGAAGACCAGAATGGATTTTTACCAAAATGACAAGTTAGATATAATATCAGAACAGTATTGGATGTATTAGAATATTGGAATTATCACAATCAGATTAAAAAGGCGCATTAATATTTTTAGACACAGCAAAGGCCTTCAATAATGTTAACTGGGAATTCTTAATTAAAATACTTGAAATAAAAGACTTAGGAAGTAACTTTGTGAAGTGGATTAAGGCAATATACTCCCTACAGAAGCCTAAAATAATAATAAATGGAAATTCAACAGAAGATATTAATATAGAGAAAGTGACTAGACAAAGGTGCCCTCTTTCACCACGGCTGTTTATTCTTATATTAGAATGTTTAAATAGATCAATTAGAAGCAATAAAGACATAAAAGGAATAAAGATAAGAGGGTCAGAGTTTAAATTAAAAAGCCTTCACGGATGATGTAGTCTTTATTTTAGAAGATCCAATCAGTATTGTAGAACTATTACTGTTAACAATAAAAGAATTTGGTAACATTTCTGGTCTCAAGGTTAATAAAGATAAAACAAAGATATTAATTAAGAATATGAGTAAATCAATAAAAATTATATAAAAAAAGAATATGAGTAAAGAAGAAGAAGAGGAATTATATAGTAAAACTGATTTGAAATTGTGAAGAAAGTTAAATACCTAGGGATAGAATTAACAACAAAGAATCAACAATTATTTGAAAACAATTATGTTAAAACCTGGGAGAACGTAAAGAATGACCTTAAGAAGTGGCAAAAAATTAATGTCTCCCTATTAAAGAGAATATCAATAATTAGATGCCAAAGAACGAGGAGGGTTTGGAGTCCCAGATTTAAAAATTTATTTTGAGGCCGCATGTCTACCATGGCTTAGAGAATGGATTATGTTAGAAGATAAAAAATTATTAGAATTAGAAGGCCATGAATTAAAATTTGGCTGACATGCTTATTTGTGGTATGGGAAAATAAAAATGAATGCGGGATTTAAGAATCATATAGTGAGAAGACTAATCTTTAAAATCTGGAAGAAATACAAAAACAGGTTCAGATCCAAGATTCCAGGATGGCTACCACCACAAGAGGTATTTTATAGAAGGGAAATGGGTAGTCTAGACTCTTGGTTAAGATATAGCGATATGTTAATGGAGAAATGAGATGGCTGGAGTATCAAAGACATACAAAGTTTAGTGACACAAGGGCATAAATTACAATGTTTAACATATGTTTAACATATTACCAATTAAGAGAGAAATTTAAAGAGAATTAAAAAAACCTATGGATTTGAAAACATTAAAAATGAATTTGAAAAACTGTTATATGCAGAAGAATCTCATTTAATCTCCAAAATATATAAATTATTGTTAAAAATGAATACAGAGGAGGAGCAAATAAAGGAGAGTATGATATATTGGGCCCAACGTGTAGGACATACTATAGAACTAGATCAGTGGGAGGAAATTTGGGGGAAAGGATTGAAATTTACTAGGTGTAATGATCTTAAAGAAAATCTTTATAAAATCATATATAAATGGTACTTGACCCCAAGTAAATTGGCTAAAATGTACGGAAAAAAGAGCAAGAGATGTTGAAAATGTAAACACCATGAGGGTTCCTACTACCATACGTGGTGGCAATGTCAGAAAGCTACGAAATTCTGGTTAATAATTTGTAAATATATTCAAAAGTTTTTAAGGATGGAAATTGTATTTAGGCCAGAACTCTTTCTCCTTAACATGATAAATAGGACAAATATTAGAGAAAGACAACATAAAAATCTGATAATATATATGGTGACAGCGGCTAGGATTGTATATGTGAAATATTGGAAAAACACTCCAAAAGTGAGTGAATGGTTAAATAAAGTAATGGAATTAGCTGAAATGGATAAATTAACAACATTATTGAAGAAGAACTCAATAGAACCATTTCTGAAAACATGGAAACCTTTCATGGATCATGTAAGAAATAAAAAGGGGGACCTGTCGATTAGTGGATTTGAGCTGTAAGAAATAAGATTGATATAAGGGGATAATTTGGAGACCGAAATAGTTATAGTGTTTACTTTAGAGGTATTTATAATTATATTTATAATAGGAAGAGATGTGGAAATAGAAATGGATTAAAACCAACTGATGAAGAAGTCAGGAAGGAACTTAATTATTATTTGTTAGCACTTTCTTTTTTCTGACTTTCCTTTTTTCTTTGTATAATCTTTATTACTATATGATACTTTGATATGTGTTATTGTAACATTGTTTTAGTCAATTCCTTTCTTTTCTCTTTTCTCTTTTTCTTTTTTGTTAATTTCTTTTTTTCTTTTCTTTTCTGTATGTCTTAAATCAATAAATTTAAAAAAAAAATATCAATAGACTTGAAAGAGGCTTGCTTGCATGTACCAATGAGGTTGAAATGCAGGCAGTTCCTGAGGTTCAAGTTTAACAGAAATCACTTTCAGTTCAGAGCACTGCCCTTTGGTCTGGCCTCAGCGCCCAGAGCCTTTACCAAGATGCTAGTTCAAGTGATTGTGCTTTTAAGACAGCAGGGGATACACTTGTATCCCTACTTAGGTTATATATATTGTTGAAAGCTTCAGCTATTCCTGAGGACTTCCAGCACCAAATTGCCAGGAAAGTGCATTTAAGGTTAGTAATGCCCAGGTTACTGAAGAAAGAGTTAAAGTAGTGGTTGAGACCCAGGAATCTGAAGAAAGGGATATCCTTTGTTCTATAGGAAAAAATTGTGGTTACATCAGATGCCAGTCTATTAGGTTAGGTGTTACCCTGACTTCTGGGGGTCCCGTGGGGGACACCTTGATTAGATCCGAGTTATAAAGTTTGGGGAAATTAGCAGAGCACTGGTATTAGCAAAACGAGGGGCAGGGTAACCCAGCAGGATCTTTTACCCAACTTTATGGGGTCAGGTCAAGCAAAAAGCCAGACAAATGTACCAAATAAATGAATTCTATTAAATGATATAGTACCACACACACTCACACACACAAGGCCTATTGAGAGGGGAAAAAGGTGAAAAATGGATGGGGATATAGAAAAGGGAATGTAGAGGCAGTGATACTGCACCTATCCTGAAGTCTTCGGTCCAGGAAGTGGTGAGAAGAACAGAGCTCAGCGAAGAGATGGCTGAGGGGATCACTCAAACAGAGTGCCAGTCTGCTAGCATGGCGGAGAGTTCTCCAAATAGACCCTCAAAAACTAGGACTACTTATAGGGCAGAACATATCTCAAGGGCACACCCTCTCCTGGGAAGAACAGTGGCTACAACAAAGGAAGGAATGCCATACAATGGCAATCTGGTAGTTTGCATGATTAGTTTATGCTGGGTTGCAGTTGTGTAGGGTTGCAATACTGGTTTATGTAGATGGACCTCGCCTTGTAGAATTTTCCAGATTCAAAGTTGCTCAACCAATAATCTCCTCAAAGTGGCTTCTCTTGGCTGAGGACCCTTTGTTTACATGGATTTGCACAACCTGAGGTCTCCTTGGGCTACGTGACTGGGGATTTTCCTGGTCTTGACCTGGTCTCGGTCACTCGGCCTCTTTGCCTACGTGCCCACCCAGGTAACCTCTCTGGCATGGCAGGCATATTTGATATCAAATTTATAGTCCCCAGGATAGGGTATGCCAGTGTGGTAACATGGGGAGCATGTTGCCTAGAGAAATCAATTCAAGGCAGATGGTCACAAGAGGAGAAAAACCCCCAGAATAAATCTGTTGGAGCTCAGGGCAGTGAAATTAGCAATTTTTCATTTTGCTGACCTTGTGAGGAACAAAAATCTTCAGATTCATATAGACAACATCTAGATAAAAGCATATCTCAACTACCAGGGCAGTTTGCGATCAAGGCAGTTAATGAAGGAAGTAGTAGAAATTCTGGTCAGGGTGGAGAATAACACAATGTCTCTAACAGTGGTTCATTTAAAAGGATCACTAAATATCCAAGCAGACTACTTAAGCAGGAATACAGTCCATCCGGGGAGGTGGTCTTTAAATCAGCAAGTATTAGATAAGTTGCAAGAAAGATATGGTGGCTTTCCTGTGGATCTGTTCATTTCAAATAAAAATTGCAAATTGCCTAGATATTTTTTCCTTAAATGGAAGCACAGATTCAGAAAGGCAAGATGCTTTAAAGATGGACTGGCCAAAAGGAATACTATATCTGTTTCCACCACTACCTATGCATGTAGTGTGAAAGACAAAGGAGCAGAAGGTACATGTAGTTCTCATGGCTCCTTTTTGGCCTTGCAGGCATTGGTTTCCTTAACTGTTGAGTATGTCTCTAGAACGTCCTTATCGGCTACCAGTGAGACTAGATCTGCTGTTACAGGGCCCAGTATATTATCCAAATGCTCAATGGTTGAAACTAATCGCATGGAGGTTGAGTGACAATCTTTGAAGGAGAAAAGGGTTTGAAGACTCTGTGATCAAAACAATTTTGGCATCTAGAAGGCTTTCAACACACACACACACAAAAAATCTGTGAGACTACTTGGAAGAGCTTTAAGAACTGGTGTAAGAGCAAGTCAATAGATTTGGGAACTATCAAGATAAGTGACGTGCTGTTGTTTTTACAAGACAGTTTAGATAAAGGTCTAAGGATGAATACATTAAGAAGGCAGGCTGCATCACTTCCTACCATTATTCAAAGTAGTGGGAAACCTTTATCAGCTGGATCAGACATAAAACACTTTTTGAGAAGAGCCACCTTGCAGGTGTAGCCAACAGTTCATATGTTCCCAATGTGGAACCTAGAGTTTGTAATAACAATAATAATAGTTAACATTGCTGCTGTTTGAACCATTAAAGGAGACATCCTTGCTTTTATTAACATTCAAAGTGGTGTTTTTGGTGGCCATCACTTCAGCAAGACGAGTATCAGAAATCAGAGCATTGTCAGCAAACCTGAATTTGTGTAGATTTGAAAAAGATTCAGTAAAGCTTATGGTGGATCCAACTTTCAGAACCAAATGTATGCCTGGTAGTCCAGTGCTTCCGACAGTAACTTTACCAACTTTCTATCCAAATCCTTCTGGAAAATAGCATTCATTGGATGTGCAACAAGCCATTAAAGTGCATATTGGATAGAACAAAGAGTATTAGGAGCACAGAAGCATTGCTTGTATCCTTCAACCTGAGAATGTTAGTTAAATTTGCAACCGAGTAATTAATATTTGGGAGAACGATTCTTCAATCTGTGGTGCAAGAATAATTATTGTTCCCTCCCATGTATTGTACAGCTTGGGTATATCCCATGGTGTGATGGATTGCTACTGGGGCCTTCCTGAGAATGAGAAGTTGCTACTTACGATGAAAGATCATTCTAGGAAGGCTAAAAGTAGCAATCCAATCCCTCCCATATAATAAAGTTAATTAAAACTGGAAAATCGGGTCAGATGGCAGGCATGGCTGAGTGAGGATTACAACACTGGTCTCCAGAGTCATAGTCCAACACTCAAACCACTACACCATGCTGGTCCCCTATATCTACTCAGAAAAAAAAACCTAGTTCAACAGCTTTGCTGTTCGTTCAGTTCCATACAACAGCTTTTTGGCCACAAAGCACAGCTAAGTTCCATGGAACACGTTTCCTCCCTTCAGTAATTATAGTAATAACAATTTCAAGAGAAATACAATGTACTTCAGCCTAGTAGAGAAGACTATGACTGAGTGACCCGTGTGCCTGTTGAGTCTGTTGTCCAATTATGAATCACAGTTAGACAACTGGAAATCCCTGCCATCTTGTCTTAGAGTCTTCAAGTACAGTTCAGTGGCCTCTCAACATCCACTGAGATTTGGTTCAAGGATCACCTGTTGATACCAAATCCATTGATGTTTCTCCCATTATATACAATGGTGTAGTAAAATGACATCCCTTATATAAAATGGTGAACAAATCAAAGGTTTGCTTTTTGGAATTTTTTATATATATATATATTTCAGTTGTAGCTGCTTGAATCCAGGAATGCATAATTCATGGATACAGAGGGCTGACTGTCGTCTCTTCTGAATGCCCTTCAAATAGAGGGTTGTTTGTTTGTTAGGCAGAGTGGTTAACCAAGGCTGTGTTTTGCTTATACAGTAAAGGTTGGTCCTCTACATCTGTAGGTTTCACTTTAATGGATTAGATTATTTGCAAGTTTCTCCAATCCTTTCCCCCCTTAGGTACGTCTTTTCCAGGGAACCTTCCCTATGGGTGGCTCTGAGCAGACTGCACAGCCCTTTAAAAACTGGCCTCTGGTCTTCCTGCTCTTCCATCAGCCACTGCCTGGCTAGCTAAGGACAGCTCATAGCCTGATTTCTCAGCACTACAAAGCAATCCTGATGCCCCACACACATACCCAAGGAAGAAAATGGGCAAGAGAGATGAAATGTAGGGCCACGATAGCCCACCCACTGCTTTCCCTCTCCTTTCTCTGGCCTGGTTTGGACCCTGGGTGCCGATGCTCTCTGCCATGCCTTGGCCTCCTTCCCACAAACACACATTTATGTTGGCATTTGTGATTTTTCCACTTCTGCAAGGATCCACTCTAGCAAATGTGGAGGGTCAGCTGTACTCTTTTCTTTCAACACTCAGATCTTTCAGAAGAAGAAAAACCAAAAAGAGACTGAAACAACTAGACTTGCTTTCTGAAGATTTAGTTTCTAGGTTTGGATTTTTGAGAAACAATGTGAATCATTTTTAGCTTCTTGAGGCATCATTGCCTTTTTTAAAGATAATCTGAACAAAAGCTTACAAAAGTACTTTTAAAAAATAAGTACAGATATACCTCACTTAGGCCCTTTTCACACAGGGTTAAAAAACCGGTGTAGATCGACCTCCACAGAGGTCGTCTACACCGTTACGCGAATTGGGGTGGATTACTCTTGAGTAAATCCACACGCCAATCCGCAGTCGAGTGCCCGCAAGTGGCGGTGCTGCGTGCTTTTGAAAAACCACATTTTATGTGGTTTTTCAAAGGCACGGGGCATCCAGCCCCGTTGCAGCGCCCGTATGGATTTACGGACATGCAAAAGGGCGTCCCTGCAGATCGGGCAGGGGGCGGGATTTCCGGCTGGCGAGCTTCTCCGATTGGCGGAGAGGCTCCGCCAGTCAAAATCTGCCATTTTGGGCGCTGCCGGGCGCCGAAGATGCCGCGGGATGCTGCTGCGTGTAGAGCAGCGAAATGCGCCGCTCCGTGTGGCGACGGAACAAGGTAAGCCCCATTCTGCCACCCACGTGTGAAAAGGGCCTTAATGAAGTAGATGTGTTTCTTAGTGTTACTTCTTTAACAGTCAATTTGATACCAGAGACAGAAAAAGCATAGAAAGAACAGGAATAGGTTTCTACACTACAAAAAAGAAAAGCACTCCAATAATTTCAGCAAACTTTTTATTTAAAATTAACAATAGGCACATGTGCAATGAAATGACCAGACCAGGTAAGCCTTGCATAAGGAAACAAAAATACGTTGAACCTTCTGGAGACTACTTGAAGGCTTTTTCCAGAATGCATCTAGGGATTATTATTTTTTTCCCTTTCAGTAGCTTCCACTTTTCTTATGTTTTCCATTTTGATGATCATATCTATTGCTTTTTTAACATGCTAGCAGGGATCTACTGAGGCAGACCAATCTTCTTTTCTTCCTTTTCCTCTGTTTCAATGTTTGTGCATGCTCAGTGAGGGATTTTGGATGCAGTTGCTGTTTATCTTGCCTGTTATAGGCAGGCACACCTGGTTACAAGTATGATCAGCTGCAGCAGAATCCAGCTTTTCTCAAGCCTTTGTTTATTGGATTGTTTACTTACAGACATGTTGCTGCAACCTGATGCCAAAAGTCTGTATTCCTCCAGCCCTCCTTCACCACCATTCCAAAGCTCATGCCAATAAAAAAACAAACTTCCAGATAGACACAGCATGAAGAGGAAAGGGGGGGCTAGGCAGGTATAAAAGATTCTGTAAAAAGGAGCTTTTTTCTCAATTACTTAAAGCATAGCTAAGTATGCGTGTGGAATGAATGAAATGCTGGAAACAACTATAATTGAGGCAATAAATTTTGTTACTCAGTTTTTACTGCTCATAGTCTTTACCTGGGGAAGAAAAGGTGAGCCTTAGCCTACCTAACCCCCACCCCCAACCCCCACAAGACCATCTTAAGCATCAATGGAAATAAACATTCCAAACTAAAATGTACTGTATTACTGTCTCTACTGCGGTGCCATTTCTGGCACTGTTTGGATGGGAAAATGGTGCTTCCTCTCAAAGTAGCACCAAGACAATAGAGGGGGTCAGTGTTTCCTGAGATAGACTAAGCTCTCGCCTTTCACCGCTCTAGTAAAAGAAGGAGACGGTTTCCTTTTTTTTTTTAATAAGAGTTAGTAATGTACCTTAATTTTTTTCAAAAAGGGTACCCCCCCCTTTCTGATTAGCAAATGCCTGGGCAAGGAAATGGCAGGTGGCCTCCTGAAGCAGCCCCCAATCTCCTCTCTGCAGAATGAGCCTCGACATATCCACAGGTGATATCAAAATCCACAATTTTGGCCCAAAAACCTGCTCTCTACTTATATATGAGGTTGACTTATATGAGGCATAGACCAACCGTGTATACACAAGTATATATGGTTAGTCTATGATTGTAAAAACATCAACTTTCTTCTCCATTATAATAGTATCTGATGAAAAAGTCACTGTGCTTTGAAAGCTTGTGTAATGTATTTTGCACATTTTGGTTGGCTTGATAAAGATATCACAATGAGATGTATTTTAGATTTTGTTGTAACTGGACAAGGAGGAGCTGGACAAGAGTATTGTCTCATCATTGCTCAGTTATAGATGACTTCACGATATCATATTTTTTAATCTTAGAAATCACTTTCCTAGCTAAGATCTGGACGGTTTGTGTGATTAAATAGTAACATGAGAACAAAGTGAGAAAGCGGGGCCTATTCATGCTACTGAATCAGCATGCAGTTTGGGTTTTTTCCCCCCTTCAGATCCACGAGAAGGAGGAGGATGAACTTAACGAGAAGAGTGAAAATGACTCTGGCATTATCGAGGAGCCTCTACTCACAGCAGATCAGGTACCTGCCCTTTCCCTGACTATTCCTAGATGAAAAATGGGAAATTCTCAGGAGATCCCACTCTTCTGTTACATGACTATCGTACCTTCAACTGTCTTTATTTAGCAAGGAGAGTCCTGATTAATTCTTTGCCATTCCACTTTTTCACCTACTTTTGAAATGTCTCAGTTTCTCCCTCACTCTCCCTCTTTCCCCCTTTGTCTTCAGTTAATTTCAGATGCTGCAAACTCCATTCAAAGTACCAAGTACAAATTAACTCTATAGGAAAAGAGGACAGGAGCAGCCAGACCCTTTCCCAGTAGATTCAGGCAAAAGCAAACTGCTGCAGACTCTCATAGCCTATGCATTTTTCCTCATTAATTATTTTTGCCATATTGACCACATTCTCATTTTATTTGGCCCCATGTGTCCCATTTTTCATCTGTGAAATGTTGGAGAGTATGGACTTGAATAAAAGGGCTGGTCTCTGTGACATATTTAGCCATTTAATGAGACAATGGTGTTTGTCTTCTACAAGATCAGCTCCTTTCTTTGCTCAGACATTTGCCTTCCAGTAATGGCACATAACAGGGCTTGGAATGCTGATAGATCTATGGTTCTTCTTCATGGTCTCTGTACTTCACACATATGGGCATTTACATCTGCACAGAGACCCATCTCAGAAAGTTCTAGAGCTGAGCTGCTTGGCGGAGGCTCTGCCCCCCTCATGCGCCACACATGTGCTGGACTGTCATGTTGCTCCTCAGTTTCTTGTCCACTGGTAGAGCAACATGTCTTGGATTATTCTCCTGAGCACCTCTCACCTTTTCTCTGTTTGGACTTTCAGACCCTATTGGACCCTTTTCCCTAAAACCTAATCCTTTTTTTCTCTCTATTCTTGGCTTGCATTAAAAAAAAATGAAACCTTTTCTATTTCTCCACACCCCTCTCCCTATGTTGTACTAACCTCTATGGCCTTCCCCTCTCTCTTTAAAATCTAAGCCACGTGCACAAAGGAAGTTGCCCCCTCCAATGGCTAGTCTTAGTGTTTGTACTGCTAGGTGAGACTCGCATTGTCTCCAAGTGCTCCATCTGCTGAGACTTTGCCCCCACTCCAGACTATAAAAAGTCTGGATGAACCCCCTGAAAAGCTGCTGCTGGGAGCAATCTCTCCAGGTAGCCACCCAAGTGGCTTCCAACTTACCACTTCACTGAAAATCCGTGGCACTTACAAAGGCCACAAAGATCAAGATTTCAATACCGCCTCCTCAGATCCGACTGAGCATGTCCAAAGGAGGGTGACCAAAATGGTGAAAGGTCTGGAAGCCATGCCCCATGAGGAGTGGCTTAGGGAGCTGGGTATGTTTGGTCTGCAGAACAGAAGGTTAAGAGGGGACATGATAACCATGTTTAAATATTTGAAGGGATGTCATGTCAAGAAGAGAGTGGGCTTGTTTTCCGCTGCTCCAGAGATTAGAGCAGGGAGCAATGGATTCAAGCTGCAGGAAAAGAGATTTCACCTGAACCTCAGGAAGAACATCCTAATGGTCAGAGCTCTCCAGCAGTGGAATATGCTGCTTCGGAGTGTGGTAGATTCTCCTTATTTGGAGGTTTTTAATCAGAGACTGGATGGCTGTCTGTTGGGAGTGATTTGATGTGTATTCCTGTATAGCAGGGGATTGGACAAGATGACCCCTGTGGTCTCTTCCAACTCTATGACTCTATGACAGTTCTCTTGCTAGCAGTAGTCCTGGTAGCTACTACATCTCCTCTGTTCATGGAGTCAATTGAACCAGTGGCCTCCACCTCTACCTCTGACACTCAAAGAGCACATGCTATAAAGTCCAAGAAAAAGGAAAAGTTGGCAAATAGGCTCAGAAATAGCATATATCTGCTGAAGACTCTGATTACACCTACCCCCAAGAAGAAGAAGCCCAAACAGAAGCACCATGCACTGGAGACTGGCACACTGTATAAAATGAAACAGGAAATGTGACACCTGAACATTTTCAGCAGGCAATTCTACTCCTCCTCGGCTCTCTCAGTCAGGGTTGCCAAGCTTGCATGGCAGCCTACCAGAGGTTCCTATGGGAGAAGATGCTGTCGTTCATCTCGCACCTCCCAGAGGAACACTGCAGTGCAGCCCTGACTATCCAACAGGAGGCCCGTGCCCTGATGATCCAACAGATATAGTCAACAGGTACTCTGTCAACTGTACAGCTAAAATCATGGTGGGTCTGGTAGCCCCCAGGTGCTATGCATACCTCGGAGACAACAGGCCTCATAGACAACATTAGTCAACAATGGGTGCTCTTCAATGCCACTATTGACAAGACCATGGACCACATAACCAAGGCCCACCTCACAGCCAAGTTGATTGGGTTCAGCACTCTATACCAGAAGTCAAGGCCATCCAAGTCATTATGGAGAAAATCATCGATCCCATGCTCACACCCCAAGTCTCCCATCAGATCCTACCAGACACAGTCCCAATACTCCTCTCACTTAAAGTAGTCCCTCAAACAGCAGAGATCCTAACATTATGCCAAAGAAACAGGCCAGCTTGCCCAAGTTGCAGCTTTGACTCCTTGGCCCAGATAACACCACAGCCAACTGCCCACTTACTACACACCACCAGCCTCTGAGCATTGAGGCTCTACTGCATTACACTACCTGGCAGAACATCACCACAGACTCCTGGATCCTCTCTATTATCCATCTTGACTGCATCATAGATTTTTCAAGTTTTCCTCTTGGCATATTTTGCTTGACATTACCATTGGAACTGTTGCAGAAGAGGTCTCAACCCTCCTCAAGAAGGGAGCTGTTGAGGAAATTCCTGCCTCAGCCACATGAGATGGCTACTTCTCCCACTACTTCAAGGTACCAAAGAGGGATCAGGGCCTCTGCCTGATCTTAGATTTCTGGGACATGAACAAATATATCAAGCTCAGGATGTTCAAGATGATGACCTTCCAGACCATCCTACCCTTCCTCCACCACAGAAACTGGTTTGCCTTGGTGGACCTTTAGTATGCATACTTTCATATCTCAATCCAACCACATCACTGCAAGTTCCTACAGTTTGTGGTGGGATGAGTCCCCCGTTCGGACTCTCCACAGCCCACTGAGTCTTCACCAAGTGCATGTAGTGGTAGTATCCTTTCTCAGAATACACAGTCAAAGCTTTTCCATATCTGGACGATTGGTTCCTGGTCCTCCCTCTACCAGGACATTCACCTCACCCATACCCTTCTCCATGACCTTGAAGTGAGCCTGAAGAAGTTGGTCCTCAAACCCTCCAGAGTAATCAATTTAATCGGAGACTCCCTAGACTCTCACTCGGCTTCGGCACCTCTGATGTGCACCACTCTCTCCTCTGGTGGATCAAGGGACAAACCTTTCTCACAGGCATGCCCTTCCAAAGGGAGCCCACTGTGGAGACATCACAATACAGGGCCATTGGTCTCCAGAAGATGCCTCTCTATATATCAATGACTTAGAGCTCTTGGCAGTCATCAAAGCCTTCAAGTCATTTGGCAGGGAGTTCTGTGGCAAGATACTAAGTCATGTCAGACAACACGACAGTCATCTGCTACATCAACAGGCAAGGCAGAATGCAGTTGACCATCCTTCTTTGCCTGGTGACCTTCCTCTGGAATCTAGTGCCTCCAGAGATTAATACATCCCATGGTAGTCCACATAGCCAACATTGACAACACACTGGCAGACTTCCTGAGTTGCCCCTGGGTCCTTCAGTATGTAAGGCTCCTCTCCAAAGAAGCCTTCAACCTCATCACCTTTTGCTGGACATTTCCAAGGATAGACCTCTTCACTTCACTAGTAGATACAAAATACTGATGCTTCTGCTCCAGAGCAGGCAGAGGCCCCAGTTCATTGGGCAATGCCTTCCTCAGATACTGAACTGGGGATCTTTCTCCTCTTCCCACTCCCTGCTAGGACCATCATCAAGCTAGTGAAGGACAGATAGGACACCATTCTGCTCGCATCCTACTGGTCAAGGTAGCCCTGGTTCACACAGCTTCCTCTACCTTTCCAGAAAAAAATACCTCAGACTCCCCCACACTTCTGACCTGTTCTTGTACCTGATGGCAGTCTTCTATCCTAACATCAAGACACTACATCTCACAATATGGAGGACAACCCCATCATTTCCCTGCCAAAATTTTGATACCATCCAAGAAGGGGTGCACTGGGCATTGCTACACTTACAAGTGATACAGGTTCGTTTCCGTGGCTACTTCCAGGAATGAACCTGCATCTCAGCTGACTGCTCCACCATGCTCCACTTCTTCCTACACTTCCCAGAAGCTGAATTTGTCTTGCCCTTCCTGAAGGTATACCTCAGAGCAATCTTGGCATACCAGCCTAAGTCCTTCTTCTTGCACCCCTGGTCAAGAAGTTCCTCAAAGGATTTGCCCACCTCTGTCCACCAGTATCACTACTGACACCTCTGTGGTCAATGTCTCTGGTCTTCGCCCAACTCACCAAGAAACTGTTTGAACCCATGGCTACTACAAACGACTGCCTCCTAATCTGGAAGGTGATGTTCCTCCTTGCTGTTACTTCAGCCAGGAAAGCTAGCAAGCTCAAAGCACTCTGCTACAACTCCCCTTATCTTGTCTTCCATGGGGACCAAAATGGTATTGGACTTCCACCTAAACCAGATGATTGTAATCCCCACCTTGTACCCTCAACCATTCTCACCATTGGAACAATCCCTGCACTTCCTCAACATCAGGTATGCCTTAGCTTACTACATATTGCCACTCCAACAGATTTTTTATGTGCTATGCTGACCCCAGGAAAGAGAAGCAGATCTCCTCTTAATGCCTTTCCAAGTGGTCTCACATGCAACTTGGCAGGCCAGTCAGTCCCCATCTCTTCTGGTCACAGTCCACTAAGGCCATCTCAGCTTCAGCCATTCTCTTCATGACATCCCTCTGCCTGAACTCTGCAGAGTAGCTACCTGGTCACAACCTTCCATCTTCATATGCCTCTACTGGCTGGACTGCAGAGCCAGAGCAGATGCATCCTTTAGTCATGCTGTCCTGCCATCTGTTCACCAGTGACCTGCCCACCATCCTGTGGTAAGCTCTTCAGTCACCCATACATGTGAGGAACAGAAACTACAAAGAAGAAGAACAGGTTGCTTACCTGTAACTGTGGTTCTTCAAGTGGTCATCTGAGCCCTCACACAATCTCACTCTCCTTCCCCTCTTTCAGGTCCCTGGATCTCCACAAGAGGACTTTGAAACTGAGGAGCAGCAAGGGGGGCAGGACATGCGCAGTGTGTGACAGGGGTGGAGCCTTAGCCAAAGCTGCTTAGTTCTGTAACTTTCCGAGATGGGTTGTTGTGCAAGCACTAACACCCGTATGTGTGAGGAGAAAGATGACCATTTGAAGAACCACAATTACAGGTAAGCAACTTGTTCATCTCTTGAGTGCTTTCAAATGCCACTTTTCCTTCTATT
Organism: Ctenosaura bakeri; assembly: GCA_948474755.1. NCBI lineage: Eukaryota > Metazoa > Chordata > Lepidosauria > Squamata > Iguanidae > Ctenosaura > Ctenosaura bakeri. The sequence goes on from CAOLHI010001360.1 coordinate 147,877, forward strand.
GGCTTTTCTGACTATTTTTAATCATGTAAAAAATGTGGGAAGGTGAGAAATTAAATGGCTTCACAGTGTCCTTTTACTATTAGTGTTGGAGCTCTCCCTTTATAGTTAAAGGTTTTTGTAGAATTAAAGGTTTTTGAATCCCACAATTTGTTGCACAGAGAGTACCAAAACTGAACAGAGCTCAAAAATCCTTCCATGCAAAAATCTGTTTCTGTTTATTCCAAGTTTCCTTCACTGGAGGAATATAACTTTGAGTGGGATTATGGGGGGATAATTGCTTGGTTATTGTCAAAATGGTGGCTAAGTAGATTATTATGTGCTCAGAAATGGAAGAATGATGAGAGGATCAAAAGAGGATTGGCTGTTTAAGTTATTGGATTTAGCTAAAATGGACAATGATAGATAAGAGAAAAAAAGCAGACGTCTTTGTGGAAGATTGGGATGCCTTAACACATTTTTTGCAAGAAAAATAGGACAGTAGCCCCTTGACTTTCACAAGGGATCAGAGTGCAAAACCCTGCTGAAAGTTAAAAAAAACCCCTCAAGTCCTGTGCTCCTGAGGGAGCACTTCCCCTCCCATTCCCTTCCAAAGTTCCCCACTACCATTCCCTTGTTTTTTGCCTGGACAGGTGTGCCTTCCTTTTAACGCAAGCAGAAGGCAAATGAATGGGAGGGGCAGCCCTGTGAGTGGAGAAGACACGTGCAAGCCTCCCCCTCTCCATTTGTTTTCCTTTCACCAAGGCATGGAGAAAGAAGGCAGGTTGCCCGAGCAAAAGGAGCAGGGAGGCATATGAGGTAAAAGGCAAGAGAATGCCTCCTCACCCATGGCTGCACCTCTGTACAAGGTCTCAGGTTTTCACCATGGAGCCTCGGGGCCTGGGTACTAACTCATCTGGTAACCCTAGGGAAGTTTGACATTGTAATTAAATATTGGCGATACTGAAGAAACTCAAGGCAGAAAGTGAAAAGGCAGATTTACAGCTGAACGTTAAGGAGAAAAATAATGACCACTGGTGAATTACAGTAGTCCCTCAACTTTCATGAGGGTTTGGGGTGCAGACTCCTTGTGAAAGTCAAAAAACATGAATAACTCCCCCCACCCGAATGAGCACTCCCCCTCCCATTCCTTCCCAGGGATCCTCCTCCATTCTCCTGCCTGTCACCTCCATGCCTTGTCTCCCTTTTGCCTAGACAGGTGACAACGGATGGGGAAGCATTCCTCTTCATGCTTCATTTAGATGCCTATCATCCACACACTCCTGCCTTTTTCTGTCCACATAGGTGACAGGCAAGCAAATGACTGGGGAAACATTCCCCCCTGCATTCCATTTGGATTCCCATTGCCTATGTGCCCTGCCTTCTTTCTGCCCATGAGGGGAATAGGCAAGTGAATGGAGGGGGAAACATTCCCCCCGCTCCATTCAGCTGCCTAGTGCCCATGCACCCTGCCGTCTTTCTGCCTGCATGGGTGACAGACAAGCAAATGGAGTGGAAAACACTTCTCCACCTCCAGTTGCTTTCCTGTTGCCCTGGCACTCTGCCTGTGCACCTGGGCAAAAGACCAAGGAATAGGAGAGGGAGAACGGGGAGGAGACAAGCAGGCACCTCACGAATTATTAAATTCACAAAGGTCAAACCCATAAATGTGAAGGGAGAACTGTACATAAAGTAAGTAGTTCAAGGTTTTCCATACCTTGACTCAGTCACCAATCAGACTGGAAACTGCATTCAAGAAATTAGAAGAAGACTAGGACTTAGAAGGGCAGCTATGAAGGAACTAGACAGGATCCTGAGATATAAATATAGATAATCGAATACTAAAGTTGAGATTGTCCGTGCCATTGTATTTCCAATTTCTGTGTATGGTTGTGAAAGCTGGACAGTTTGGAAAGCTGATAAGAAGAAAATTGACTCATTTGAAATGTGATGCTGGAGAAGAGTTCTACAGGTATCCTATAATGACTAAACTGTGGCTGTTGTACTTTAGCCATATCATGAGAAGACATGACTCATTAGAATAAATAATGATGCTAAGTAAAGTAGAAGACAATAGGAAAAGAGGAAGACCACATTACTCAATCAAGGAAGACACACCCCTGAATTTGCAAGACTTGAGCAGCGTGGTTGATGATAGGGTGACTTGGAATGGGGGGACAAGTGAGCACCCTGCGAACAGTCTCTCATCCATAGGATCACTATAAGTCAGAGTCGACTTGATGACTGTTAACAAGTCTAAAATATTTTGCATCTCCAACCTCAATCTATCAAAAAGGAGGCAATTGGGTGGTTTTTTTCAGAGGGGAATTTTCACTAACTTTTTGGAGTGGGGCCTCACTGAACTCAGTGACACAAGTAGCTTTCCCTTTCCTTCATTCTTTCAGCACTATATTTTTATGGATAGATGAGGAGATGTGGCTTGATCTCCTACTTCTAGTGGGATACTATAATGACTACACTGCCCCAATTGTATTTGCCTATCAAAGTCCATTATTGTTTAGTATAGAAATGGGCAACATGTGTCTGCCTGCAGCTCCAAAGCCATTTTTTGTGGAGCCTGCAGCCCCCAGCATCACCATCAAAATCAATAGCATACAGTTGAATTTCAGCATTAAAAAGAAAAGAAAACCAAGCATACTTTGCCAGTTTTTAAAAAGTGCTCTGCTCTGGTTACCTTATTTTAGTAGAGAGTCACATTTCTAGATGTTTCAGGATGCATAGTTCTTCTCCATAGCAGGGCATCTGCTTCCTGAGTGCCTGCTTTTGTGTGGAAAATTGGTCTGGGCCAATTAGAAATGGAGGCTTCCCACTCTTGCTGTGCCACTGAAATTCAGTAAAGCATTTATTTTATTTTATTTTATTTTATTTTATTTTATTTTATTTTTTGTGGCAGAAGATATAGCCCATAGAGGATCTATATGCACAAAATTGTCTTCTAGACTCATCAGAGATGTTGGCTTAGTGTGACACATGTGAGCAGAAGTGAGCTGAAGAGTTCCTTGGATTCATATATGCTCTCTCCTCTTCTCATGCTGCTGGGAGGAGTATGTAAGCTTTTGGATGGGCAACTGTAGAAAACTAGGGAGCTGCATTAATCTAACAGGAAACTGTGGAGACCACACTCCTTAACTGCACTGACTCCCACAAAACCTCCTTTTTTTTCCTTGCCCCCAAACACCATATTTGGGTCTTCTTGGGTCTTTGAAGGTTATTTGGGGACAATTTTTTGTGAAAATGTTTGCCTTTTTTAGCACTGAGGGCCAGGGAGGGCCATAAAAATAGCCTTAGTGAGCTGCTCATGAACCACAGGTTGCATGTTGCTCTTCCCTACTTATTTAATATTAATACTGACCATATTTAATATTGCCATGGCACGGCCTTTCAATAATGGTGGGATTGCATGCTCCTGTGAGGCAACAGGCTGTGCTAACAGTAGCAGTATTGTTGGTAGGATCTCCCATGTCACACAGGATTTTACTAAGGAGCCAGACTAAATGTGCCAAACAATTACTAGGCACGAGCTGTAAGAATTCTAGTCTGCGGCTAGGTCCTTGCAGGATCCTGCCCAGTACCTCAGACCCAACTGGCTGCTCTGATTCAGGGCAGCTGGAGCAGCCAGCTGCCAGCTAGATAAGGACTGGGGTTATTCTGTAACCTTTTCCTCAGCAACACAGTCTCCAGTGCTGCCTGTAGCCTCTCTTGATTCTCCAGTGTTCCTGACCCTGCTGACTGCTGACCCCTGGACTTGGACCCCTGCCTATTTTCCAGACCTGCCTCTTGCCTCTGGCCCCATGGACTCTTGTGGTCTGGTAGGCTTCTACTTCCTTGAACTCTTGTTATACTGACCTTCTGCCTATTTATTGGACCTGGCTTTAGCTTCTGGCCCTGTGTACGTCTGTTGCCCAGAAGGAGATAGCAGGAAAGAAAGATCTGTTGGATGTTTCCAAGTGTACCTGTCTCCAAACATGCCTTCCCCATCCTCTGGTGATTTGGGCCAAGGGATCAGATTTTAGCCAGAGCCCAAGGTCCTTCGCTCTTCATTTTGTTTTCTTTTCTCTACCCCCGTCCTCCTCTCAGCACACTCTCCCCCTCCCAAAAACATCTCTGCACACTCTGCATTGCCACCATCCAGTCCTCAGGACAGGGAGGCAGCAGCAGCAGAAGGTGCTCTTCCTTCTCCTTAGATGTTGTCCCATAACAGCCAGGAAGGCAAGGCATGAAGGCCAGGGGAGGCCCAGGTAGGTGCACAGCCTCCATAACCAGAGCCCAATTGCAGAGTTATATGAAAGCCTCAGGTTATATATTCTTTCAAAACTATACCATCCTCCTCAAACTTTGATCCTCTTCATGCAGTTGGACTTACCTTCCCAGAAATCCCAGCCAATAGGGCTAGTCATTAGGAATGCTGGGATGTGAAGTCCAAAACTGCAGGAGGACAATCCTGGGTTTCTGCCTGTTGGATTCGCCCTAGAGATGATCTTCCCAGAGATGCCAAGACTGGAGTGGATGGAGTATCCATGGGGCATTGGAAACCAACTCCCTTCAGCACTGTGACTACTTCCATTGGGGTCAGCTTGGAAAGGGGGGGCTCCTATTCACAGATCCTTGAGCATGGGGGCTCTCTTCTCAACTTAGATGCAGATCTTCTCTCTTTCCTCCTGGCCTCAAAGTTCTCAAATCTGTCACCCAGAAACATCAACATTTGCAGGATGGATAGTGTGGGGGATCCCACTTTCCTTCTCCCTTCTTTAGTCCCCTTTCTGGAAAGTGGCAAGGGGAGGGTCATTTCCAAGAAGTCCACCCTTTCCTCCAAGCCTCCTGATCCAGGGGAGTTGGGAAGATGCAGAGCGTTCCTACTTCCACAGTGGGTTGATTTGGGGAGGGAGATTCTAGGAGATATCTGGGGCTGTTACACTGCAAAGAGGAGAAATCTAGTGCTGAATGGCACAAGAATGGAGGGGAGAGGAGTCTGGAGAGAATGCTATCTCTCTCTCTCTCAGTCACACATACACATTCAGCCACTGGTCCCTACCTGGTTGCTCGGCCTGCACGCTAATGAGCAAGAGAAAGGTGCCACTTGAGGCAGCCTGTCAGCCAGGCATCTCCCCTCCTCCCTGCAATGCCATGCCTGCACCAGAGCTCAGCAAGTCTCGAGTGAAGGGGTTAAATCCCAAGGAGTGACCCACTCCCTGCCTCTCTTTTTCACATACATTGTTTTCACACTCTCAGGGTCTTGTGTAGAATATCAGGGTCATCTTGATAAGATCAGAGGAAGGCGAGGGGGGCTTTCCAATGTAGTTAATGGGATGAGACAGGGCAGCACTGCCATCTCTCTCCTTCTCCGGCACACCTGTCTTCCCACATCCCTCCATAAAACTGACACAGACCTGCCTAGCAAGCTTGGCAATTTTTGAACACCTGGTTGTGGTGGGGAGGCCAAAGCTGGCTCTCCTCCTGAGCCAGATAGGCTTGTGACCCTAAACTAAACCCAGCACAGTGCTAGAAGGGGAGTTTTGAGTGTGGGAAGGGAGAGGGGGCAGTGGTGGCTCTGGCAGCTCCGGCCTCTGAACATAAGAGAGAGGAAAGTAGTAGTGGAGGCCACAGTGCTCACGGCCAATGGGTGGGTGGAGGAGAGTGCTTGCAGGCCTTCTGCTGATGGCCAGCACAGCTTTTTGCTTCTCACCTGACATTGGCACCTAGGGCATATACCCTGCTTGCCCCATCCTAGATATGCCTGTGAGACATGTTGATGATGGGTTGACTTGGATGTCTCTCATTCATAGAGTCACCAGAAGTCAAAGTCAATTTGATGGCAGTTAGCAACAACAATATTTAATATTAACCATAATTTATTGGGACAAATCAAAAGTAAAAATGTTCGCTAAAACGAGCAAGATCCATGTTAAACACCTCATCTGGCTAAAAAAAAATTCTTGGGCCAGCCATGGTTGCTCAATATTATACCTTTTGTGAAGATAAAAATGTAGGAGACAATTTAGACAAAAAATAGGGTAACAATTTCAATGAAACAGGGAGGCCAGACATTGGATTATGGGTTAAGTGGGATGGCCACAACTTTAATGTATCAAATACAAGCAAATACAGTTAAATACAATTATCCCCTTTGCAAGCAATGCAAAGAAAATATGGGGAGTGGGTTCCAGACCAATACATATTTTAGCAGAGCAGTAAGCAACAGGGATCTAGTAAGAATTTGGCAATACAGCCTGTCAGAATAGAGGCAATCTGCACGTGCCTATATTACAAGTTAGCTCCTTCTCCACTAAACGTCCAGCAGCCCCAGAGCTTCCCTCTATCCATTTTAACTAGTGCTTGACACCCCTGATTATTTTACATATCCACCAGTTGTAACAAAGTAGTACAGAAAGTCTGCTTGCAAGCAGAATTGAAAAGGTAAATTGTCTGATCTAAATCCCACACAAAGTGGGCATCCATCTTTGGAAAAACAAACAAGCTGAAAAAGAAAGCTGCTGTCCCTGGTGCTATCTTTTTCCACCCCCACCCCCCCACATCCATCTTTGGAGGTCTTTAAAGAGAACCTGGGAATGCATCTTGCAGGAGTGCTTTAGTAGTCTATTGCTGCATGGAGGCAGACAGTTGGACTAGATGGCCTTTGTAACCCTTTCTAGCTCTATGATTCCATGATTCTGTAATCCTGTGAACCTTTAGTTTGATCCAGCAGGCCTGGATTAAAGGCTAAAAAATCTGAATGCTTTGAAAGATTCTGGAGTAACTCCAGAGTGTGGAAAGTTTATTTTGTTTATATTCCAATTTACAGTATTTTCCACTGTGCCTGTGGTATTCCATTCAGATTGTAGTCTAAAAAACCTGACTTGTTCAACCTTTGGCCCCCTCAGATGTAGATGGCCCTGAAATAGATGCACAAAGATTGTGAACTGGCATTAAGATATAGTCTTCCAACCTTGTTAAGCTTCTGATAAAAAATTATTGAGCAGGAGTTGAGCGTTGCCCAGTGACGCTTGATAGATTTAAAGTCAGAAATAACACTCAATAACGGGGACTGTAAAACATCACATTAATTTTTTCACACAAAATCCTGGGTCTGTGGGTCTCTTTTTGTGTCTCAGGTTTTGGAGTGAATCAACCATTAATATTGGAAGCTTGCTCCATACAGTGCAGCTCTTTGCTGCACCTGTGAATTTCTGTTGGTTTCCATGGCAAAGATACCCAGTTCACTGAATGCTACCTTGCCCAGCTTTTCCAAGCAGTATTTTCTACAATAAGTGCATTCAGATTTATTGAGTTGTTTTGAAAATGGTAGCCGTGTTGAACAACAACTTTGCTGATTACATCTTTGCCACATCTTTTCATAGTCAAGGGCTCTAAATAGGGTGCTTGCACAAAAAAAGAAGACAGGGCTCCTGTTATGTACAAATGGGAATTTCAGTGGATGTTGCTTGTTGTGTAAGCATCAGCTGCTGAAATTCTCTTTCCTACAGAACCATTAAAGATAGAGGAACCCTTTAGTCTTCCCATGGGAACATCTTAACACTAAGTCTTGAATTCACTCTATGACAGATAAAAACACTCTTGTGGTTAATGCTATTAACCTTTCATTTTGAAAGACTGTAAATCTTTTCCCCAAGATCTGAATATAATCCTCATGTTATTGGTCTATGGTAGACTGTGATGCCCACCTATCAGATCTTAGTGTAAGAGCAACCTCACAGGAACACAGAAAGGTGAATCTCTTAGGTAGATGAGGCAAAGAAAGATGACAGTTCTGTAGTAGAGGATCTGCCTTGCATGCAAGAGATTGCAAATTAAATTTCTAGCATCCCCAAAAACTTCTCTGTGATAATCTAGAACACTCCAGCCAATCATACAGAAAATACTAAGCTATGGTTTGGTATATGGCAACTTCATGCATTCCTCTAAGCTGCAAGTTGATGTCAGCTTAGAATCAGGCAGAGGCTGGAAAAGTTTTTGGACTACAGCTCTCAGAATCCCACAGCCAGCATTGCCAATAATCTGCTCTGTAACAATAATAACACATAACATGAAGAGAGAAAAAGAAAAGAATGTACTACTGATGGATGATTCAGTTTTACCATAGTGCTTGAAAGTATTACTTTTTGGAGCACCGCTCACAAGATTCCTCCTCTTTCTGGTACAAAACTTCTTCTACTTCTATTTTGATATTAGATTCTTTTAGAGACAACTAAATTGTCCCTCAGTAGTCATGGCCAGAGCTTCTAGTTTCTCAGGTCTTCCCATGAAATGTGGAAATATGTATGGTTTGAGATTTTTTAAATTTAATAACAGAATGGAGTGGAATGGAATTTTTGAGAATTCTCATCACAAAAAATGCTGTGGCTAAATTAGCATGAAGACTGATAATTCACTGTGGGAGTATTACAAAGCAGAGAGTGCCTCAGAAAACACACAGTGTGTGTTTCCATTTCCCATGAGATAATTTAACCAGACTTCATCCGTCAGGGACAGATACAAGATTTCTAGAGGATTTAAACTCCTGTTGCCTACTGTTTATTTAGAAAGGAACCATTGTCAGACATTGCTTTGGAAAATAGCTCTAAAAAGTAAATTTTAGGCCACACCTCTCAGAACCCTGACCGAGGATGACCAGGTGCTGAGGGAGTCTGGGAGTCATAAGCTAAAAAAATGAACTTTTCTGGTGCCTAGAGAATTGTAGCTGAAAACAGAGTAATTTGTTCTTTTGATTTTTATTTTACAAAACTACAAAATTACATTCGTACAACTCAATAAACATCCTAACCTGAACATAACTAAGAGAAAAACCAACATAACCATAATTAAAAATTGGTTCCCGCTCTAGTTACAAACAGAATATATTTACAACTAGCCATTTAATCATTCAATTTATCCTTTAGTTATTAATTGTTGCTGATCACTTATTTTAGTTATTTATTTACTTAATTTCTTAAGTTTATGTCATTACTAACTTATTCTAGATTAGTTCACACTAATAGTCAATCATCAAAAATAATAATTATTATATATTAAACATTTTAAATCAACTTACATTTTCCAAATCTATTTTTACACTTTTCATGTAGTAATATAAATTTTAAGTTTCAAAACCTCTTGTCATCAGATTGCCTTTATTCTTTTTTAAAAAATCAAGCACTTCCAGTCAGACAAAAAATCATTTTGTCCTCTGGCTTTTAATCTGAATGTAAGATTGTCTTTTTCAACAACAACTCCTGTTAGCCTGTTTGGCCATTCATCCATTGTTAGTAAATCCAAGGTTTTTTTCCTAGTACTTGTATGTTTGTATGTAGGTATATATGTGTGTGTGTGTGTGTGTGTATACATGCGCGCACACACACTAATATTGCTGCTAACAACATATGTTGTACCAGTTTATGTTGCATCTTATCTACTGTTGTATTTTTCCCAGATTCCTAAGATTCCCAGATTCAGGCTTTTTAGGAACTTGAGACATTAAAATCTTTTACATCATGTTCTGTATCTTCATGAAGAATTGTTTAGCTTTATCAGTTTCTTTGCCATTACAGACCCATTATGGTTCCAGAGCTTGTAACTCATTTGCCTTCCTAGTTGTCTTGTGAGTTGTTTGACTCACCCTCTGCTCGCTTTCCTTCCTTCTTCCTCTCCTTCTTCCTCTCCTCTTTGTATTTCTTTGTCTTAAAAACAGAGAAAAAAAATTCTTCCCACTTTCAGCCTCCACTCTTCAAACTCTGTACATCTTTCAAGCGTAAGGTTTCTCTCTCCAGCACCCACAATTTGTGCCTTTACTGCGTCGGTGAAGAGCACAGTGTGAGTCATTACAAGATCTGCCACCAGTTCACCACACAGACCTTGAAGAACTGGGCATCCTGCCTTCGTTCTTACTGTTGGCAGCAGTCCCTCAAGGTTCCACAGGAAGCTGCTCAGAACATTGCATTGTTCACAGCCTCCTCCACCAGGGCAATTTTGGTACTAAAAGCTCTGCACTGATTGCACACTTCAATGCTGGCTTCAGGGTCATCAGTTCCAGCTGCGACCTCAACTTCTCCGGCACCAACTTCTCTGTCAACACCAGCACCCATGACGGCATTGGTACTGACACCCAAGGGACACGAGGAGAGCCAATTCCAACCACATTTTCCCATGCCTGATCTTCATAAGGCTCCAAAGAAGCAGCGCCAACCAGAGAACAAGGGTTTGTCACCATACCTAAAGAAGAAGAAGGACAAAGACAAGGAGAGGCAACCAGCCAAAATGGCATTGACCCACACAACACCCATGCCACCAGGACAGGAGTGGGAGGAGCCCCTACCTCTGCTCCCGGACCCTTCTCCAGAGTTGACCGGTCACCTTTGCCAGTACTGTCCAAACTTCTGCCACTGCCACTCAATACAGAGACACGTCCAGCAGAATGGGGGCATGAACGGTCTGTGGAGGAGAAGCCGCACCACCACAACTGTTCCAGGTCTCACTCTCAGCAGTATGACCAGTACCAACTCAGCGACCTGGACCTCAGGCTGCTCCCATCCCATAGGGACCAGACCAGCCTTAGGGAGTCTTCTGTCTACACATTGGCATCCATGACATTTCTTGGAGAGAGGAACCACAGCCATATCCATTGGTCTTTCAATCATACAGGAACCATCATGATGATCGATGGTACAGTGGGGACATTCCTGAGCTTGCCTGGTATTGTCCCTCATTGAGATCTCTGCATCCAATCACCGCTCTCAATCCCAGAGTTTCTCTCGCTCCCTCTCATCATCTTGATACTGACGATCAGGGTTGTACCGGTCCTGGGGAGGATGCTGCACGCCACAATCCCAAAGTTACTCCTGATGGTCAAGATCCTTCTCCTCTGTATATGACCAGCCTGCTGTGGGTGAAGCCTCCCCACCATCACCTGTGATACCCCCCACACACTATCTTGTTCCTACCTGGCTCCAACACCTCACATTGACCTTCGGGGCAGACAGCTAACCAAGCCCCACAGGATCAGGCTACCTCCCCCACTGCCACCACACCACTGGCCATGCCTCCGCCCCGGTCATCCTGCACCTGCTGCACCCCTACCCATACCCCCCACACAGTCAACTTCTGCCAACTCCGCCACCGACAACCCTTGACCTACTTTCAATGGACCCAGCTGAGGAGGACTCAGAGTATGAGGCTGATGAACTGCATCTTCCAGAGACATCATGCCCACCAATGGGCATATTGGAGTCAGAATCAGACTCTCTTCCAGAGGACATCAAGCACTTCACTGATACAGTGATCCATATGGCAAAGGCAGTGGGCCTCCATATCTCAGCCCCGCAGGTCCCAATCTTGAATCTGGTCTTCCAGATCATGGACACACAGACTACTACTCCAGCCACCATCCCCTTCCTCCCAATGCTACAGGAGGTCATGAAACAGCCGTGGCCACAGCCCACATCTCTGCCTCCTATGTCAAGGAGACTGGAGCAGGTATACTGGATCCGACAGACCAATGTAGCATACCTCTTCAACCATCCAACGCCAAACTTGATCATCGTGGTGGCAGCTCAAACCAAAGGGCGTTAGAAGCCACACTCCACCCCTCCTGACTGCAAAAGCAAATGTGTGAACATCCTCGGGAGAAGGTTCTACACTGCAGCAGCGCTTATCGCAAGAGTTTCAAATATGGAAGCCTGCATGGCAGCATACCAAAAGGCATTGTGGGATACCATTCTGCCATTCATCTCCTGCATGTCAGAAGACAACAGGGGTCTTCTGTGCTCCACATCCACCAGGAGGCCCAGGTGCTCATTACACAGCAGACACAGTCGGCCTGCCATGGGGTCAAATGCAGGAGCCATAGTACTGAGGTGCTTCACTTCGCTATGATTGGCTGGACTGTTAGAAGATACACGCAGAAGGATAGAAGACTTGCCATTTGACAGCCAAGGGCTCTTCCACACCTCCACCGATGAGGCGATGGAGCAGCTGTCGAAAGCTACGACAACAGCAAAGAAGATGGGGATCCAACAACAACATCACTTCCAGCCTCCCAGGTCCTCTTGGCATAGGCAGTCCTCCTCCTCCCACCAATCTAAGTCACCTGTCATGTCATTCCAGACAGTGTCTTCACACTCTGCCTACTCTTGCAGGTTCTTCCACCACCAATACTCTCAGACATCCAAGAAGCCACCTCCTGCCATGAAGTCTAGATTTTGATTTCTACAGCAGGCTACCACCAATGAAGCCAGCCAACCCGAACCTCCCTATAACACCAACGAGGAGCCCGAACCTATCGCCCACCTTGCTGAGGTGGAACATCATCTTGGATTCTTGGGTCTTGACGATAATCAAAGAATGTTACGCCATAGAGTTTTCAAGTACTTCGCCAATTGGCATTTTCTGTTCCACCCTGCCGTACCCCACCCTGCTGGATGAAATCAATGTCCTGCTCAAGAAAGGGCCATAAAGAAGCTACTGTCCCATTGTGTTCAGACAGGCTACTTCTCCTGGTACTTCACTGTCCCCAAGAAGGATGGTGGCCTTTGCACAGTCTTAGATCTCCAGGGCATCAACACCTACACCTGGTCCTGCAGGTTCAAGATGGCTACCATAGTGACCATACTACCCTTCTTCAAGAAAGGAAATTGGTTCGCTTCAATCAACTTCCAGGATGCATACTTTCATATGTCAACCAAGCCATCCCACAGGAGGTTCCTGTGCTTCACAATTGGGAATGACCTTTTCCAGTTTTTGGCCTCATGACAGCACCCAGGATTTTCACCAAATGCATGGTGGTGCTTCACAAGGAACTTAAGCCCTCTGTGGGAAAACCAACCCAGGAGGTTAACCATTCCATCTCACATCCAGGAAACCCTCTGTGGTGGATGTCTGAAGCCAACCTCCAGAAGGCCATTCAAGCCCCTGCAGCTGACCATGACAGTCACATGGGGAACCCACTGTGGCCACCTCAGAATTCAGGGCCACTGGTCTGATGTGGAGAGGCGTCTCCACACAAATGCGTTGGAGATCCTGGCAATCTTCAAGACGTTCCATTCATTTGAGGATCACCTCATGGCGTGCATAGTCCAGGTTATCTCAGACAACACAAAGACAGTGTGTTACATCAACCACCAGACAGGAACCTGATCAGCAACGCTCCTAGATATCGCTCTCAATTCTGGTCCTGGTGCTGCCACAGGGGAATACATCCAGTTGCAATCTATCTCACAGGGGCAGACAACACAGTAGCAGACAACTGCAGCAGAGCCAAGGAGCTATAACACTAGTGGTCCCTCTTGTCCTTGGCTTTCAAGCCCATCACCTGCCACTGGGGACAATCAGAGATAGACTTCTTCACCTTGAAGCAGAATGCCAGGTGCAGGAAATTCTGCTCATGGGCTGATGCACCCAGGGAATCTCTCAGGGAACCTCCTCTATCTCTTTCCCCTGTTCCTTCTACTCCCAAGGCTAGTGGCCAAACTGGGAATGGAGCAATCAGTTGCAATCCTTGTAATGCCCTTCTGACCTTGCTAGTCCTGCTCAACCTGTCCAAGGGCTACCACATGCAACCCCAAGACCTCCTGGTCACTACTCTCTCACTCGGCCAGCCAGGTTCTCCACCCAGATGCCCTCTCCTCCATCTCATCACCTGGAGAATCTGCCCATGATCTTTCAACCAGTTCTTGCTGTCTTCGATGTGGCCAGGAAGCCTTCAACCAAGAGGCCCTATGCATACAAATGGCAAAAATTCTGTAATTTCTCTGCCTCCCACTCCATGCTGGTGACTCCAGCCTCCACAAATATGGTCCTCTGCTTCCTCTTGGAGGAAGCAGAGGCAGAAGGGGCTTGCCCTGTCCTCCCTCACAGTATACTTGGCAGCCATTGTGGCCCACCATCCAACCAACCAACTTCTTTGGTAGGGCATTATTCACGGATCCAATTGTCAAGCGTTTCTTCAAAGGACTCTCGCACCTGTACCGTCCGGTGCCACCACTGATACCTCTGGGGTCACTGTTCTTTGTCCCCTCTCAGCTCTTTTGCCACCCCTTTGAACCCCTGGAAACATTGGATGGATGCCTCCTCACCCTGAAGATGGTATTTCTTATTGCCATAACCTCAGGGCCCTATATGTGGATGAACCTTTCCCTGTCTTCCACAAGGACAAAGTAGTTCTATGTCCTGATGTCACCTTCCTACCAAAAGTAGTCTTGGAACTCCACCTTGGTCAGGACATTACTTTCCCAAACTTCTTTCCAGACCCAATGACAACCCTGGAGAGATCCCTCCATACCCTTGATGTCTGTCTTACCTTTTACAAGCACTGGTTGTCCACTTACCAGCACTCCCAACAGCTTCTTCATCTGCTATGGGGGTAGGAGAAGACGGGAAAAGGTCACCACAGAATGAATCTCCAAATGGGTGGCAGAGACAATCTTGATAGCGTTCCAGCTCACAAAGCAGCCAGTTTGGAACCTCTTAACACTTAGGCCACCAGAGCAGTCTCAGCTTCCTCTGCAGTACTCATAGATTTGCCCGTCCAGGATCTGTGCAGTGCAGGCACCTGGTCCCAGCCATCTACATTTATCCAACACCACCATCTGGACTGCAGAGCTAGAGGGGGACACACACTTCAGCGGGGCTGTTCTGTCTTCTACTATGCAGTGACCTGACCCTCTGCTGTGGTAAGCTCTCTAGTCACCCAAGTGTGTGAAGCACAGAGACCACAAAGAAGAAGAATAGGTTGCTTATCTGTAACTGTGGTTCTTCGAGTGATCATCTGTGCCCTCACACACACACTCTCCAACCTCCTCTCAGATCCAGGTCCCTGCTCATGGTGAACTTGAAACTGTGAAGTGGTAGCTTGGCAGCCTGAGTGTGCGTGGTATACAAGAAGGGATGGGGCTTCCCACCCAACTACAGAGCTCTGAAACCTCCAGCGTGGATCTGCACAGGCGCGATCAACTCAAATGTGTGAGGGCACAGATGGCACTCGAAGAACCACAGTTACAGGTAAGCAACTTGTTCTTACAATGATTATTAAAAGTGACATTGACTTTAGCTTTCTTCATACTGCAAGTATATGTGCCATCCAAATCTTAAATCATGGCCTCCTACATTGAAAACTTTATTTTCTTTCAACATAATCAAGAAGCAGCAAAGTAAATTTTCACATTTGGCGATCCAAGGCCATCTTGTTCTTTCAAATCTTGCATAATTTTATATCTCACTCTAATTTTTTATTCCCCAAACAAATCTTGATACAGTCAGCCCTCCACAGTTGTAGGTTTCACTTTTGCGGATTTGATTATTCATGGATTATTTGTTGTCACCTCTGCTGGCTCCCTATGCCATTTTCAATACGGACTGCAAGCCTTGTAAGACTGAGAAACTGCAAACGAGGCTTGTAAGTCCCTATTAAATATGGTGTGGGGCAGCAATAGAGGTGGCAGTAGGTCCCATCAACCATCCACTTCTGCCTTATGAAGGAACCCAGATGCCTCAAACCCATGGTGGGTTGAATATGGCAATGATACTTTTTGTTTGTTAAATATGGTTTGTGAAGATATAGGCCATTTCTGCACTACAGTGTTATAGTGCTATTATTCCACTTTGAACATCCTGTGGAATCCTGGAGATTGCAGTTCAGGAAGTCTCAGCCAGGGAGCTCTTTGGCATCAGTAAACTACAAACCCCAGAATTCAACAGGATGTTCAAAGTGGAATAATAGCACTATAACACTGTAGTGCAGAAATAGCCCTAGAGTTATTCATTTTTTTCACTTCCATGGGGGTTCTGTGTCCCTAACTCTAGCAAATATGGAGGGATTACTGTAATTCCTTTTGCACTGATTAAAATACAATTCTTTACTTAAAATTGGTATCATTTCAAAGAGAAGATTCATATTTTTATTGCTATTCTTCCTAAAAGAGAGAGGTCAGTTTTTACAATTTATCGAAATCTTTTTTAATCTCTTTTCATGACTTATTTTCACATAATTATTAGGTTTCCCCTTTCAATAAAAGCCTAAATATTTCATTTCAGCTTTAAAGCCTCTTTTTAATTTCAGTTCATTACTTTCCTGACAATCGATATTATTAGTGAAAATCTTAGACTTTTCTTTCTTTATCTTCAAATCAACTAATATTTTAGATTCGTTCAATTTTTCTTGCAGGTTCTGTAAATGTTACTTCAGGCAGCTGTGAAGCCTCTCTAACAGTAGTGTCTTCTTTTGTGAGCTTATCTGCTCTACTGTTGCTATTTCTTCTTGCATAGTATCCTGTTTGATCCTGCTTTATTGTGGTATTTTATAGTTTGATATATTTTCTATCTTTATTTGCCTATATTGCTCATGTTCATTTTGACTTTTTATAGTAGGTTTTTCCTTTTGTATATTTTCTTTATAAAAATACCTATGTTTCCTATTTTTTCCTTTTACATAGGCTAAAAGAATTATTTGTATTATGTTCCTTATGACTTTCTGGATGACGTTTTTCCTTTTCTTTATTGTCCTTAGAGCTATAGCTATGTTTGCTCTTTTTTCCTTTTAAATAGGCTAAAAGAATAATTTTTATTATCCATTTGTCTTTCAAATTTGTATCTTACCACAAATTTGTTAGCAGAGTAGTTGGTCAAATGGGTGGCTAAATATTTGGCTCAATAATTTGATTAAACGGTTTGGTAAAAGAATAGCCCAGTAAACCAAACTTTTGCAAGAGAAGACCAAAGAAAGTTATTTTTCAGCTTGCAATTTTGTTTCCACAATGAAGCATATGATTTTTGGTCAACATGTGTTGCGTTTGGCCAGAATTCTTGAACAGAGCCATTTTTGATGGGAAGAAATTTTTGAGTAATACCGGTAAGTCAAGTCGTTTGTTACATTTTAGCAGCCAACCATTGCAGAAAAATAAAAAATAAAGTAAAATGAAATGAGAAAGGATAATCCAGCCAATTTACATATAATATATAATCAACAATGGATAAATCACTTTCCATACCCCCCTTGTTCTTTATAGCATGTAATTGTAAGGTCCTAACAAGAAATTTAGATGTTCTGAAAGACACATATTTCACAGTATCAGATAGCAGAAAACAAACCTTCACAAAGGAGGAATTTCCCTTAAAAGACTTCAATAAAAGAAAAATATACTTGCTCCTAAGATCATTATAAATAGGGCACTCAAGAAGAACATGAATTAAATCTTCTATTGAAACAGAGTTGCAAACACATGCTCTGTCCTCCATAGGAACATTATTGTACCTGCCCATCCGAACTGCCAGTGGGAGAACATTCAATCTAGCATGCAGAAAGGCTAACTTCATTTTAAAAGTTGGAAGATCAACCAGATAATGAGGAAAGGGTGAGTTAAGTGGAGTGTGGGAAACAAAAAATATATTAGATTGGCAGGACTTAATCTCAGTCATCTGGGATTGCATCGCTATATCCTTGAGTCTTTGAAGTATCAGTAATTTTGCTTTATCATACCCTTGAGTCAGGAAAAAAGGAACAGAGAACCCCAGATTCATGATAACCAATTGCATTTTATGAATCTATGAATTTGGACCAGGCTCTTCAAAGGACATCAAAAGGAACTCAGATACCTGCTTAAAAATAATTTTTAACCAAAAAAGGAGGGCTAATCTAAGAGCCTCTGTTTTAATTGGCATTATACCTAACTCTGCACGGAGCAATACTAATTTTATGGAAGTGGGAACTGCCACAAGTCTGCACAGAAATTTATTTTGTGCTCTCTCTAATGTATCTAGATTGGCCAGAGCCCACAATGGTGCTCCAAACAGCAGTTTTTGCAGGACTCTGAGCCTATAGAATTCTAAAGTGGGTTGAATCATATTGCCCCCTTTTGTGCGATAGAATTTTAATAAACCATTTAATGTTCTGTCAGCTAACAGAGTACTTGATTGAACCTGTGAAGACCATTTACCAGTCCAGTGGAAGACCACACCAAGATATTTAAAGGAGGGAACTTGTTCCAATTTATTCTCATCAAGTAGCTAGTTATAAATTTTTTTGGATTTACCAAATAGCATCACTTTTGTTTTTTGATATTTGATGGAAAGTTGTTCATTCTTACAGTATAAACTAAACTGATTCAACAATCTACGCAGGCCTACTTGAGTATAGGAAATCAGAATAGCATCATCTGCATACAATAGGATCGAATATTTCCGATTTCCAATTTTAACTTGGAAAAATTGGTCACCTTTTAAGAACTCAACTACATCATTTATAAATAAGTTGAAAAGAAGGGGAGCAATGTATTTGAATAAAGGGATATTATATATTTTAGAAGATTCATATTGATACCCATAGTTTGTAATTTAACCCAAAGACGTTCCTGCAAAATAGTCGAAAGCAGCCTTCAAATCAATGAATGCCACAAAAATATGCTTTACAGTTCCTGCCAAATATTTATCAATAACATTTCTTCTTCGTGGTCTCTGTGCCTTCATACACTAGGAGCTTTAGCGCCTGCGCGGTAGCGTTCGGAAACTTCTAGAGCTTGTTCGCTTGGCGGGAACCCCTCCCCCACGCCGGTACTGCGCATGCTCCTCCCGCCGAGCAACGGTCTCTCCTCAGTTCTTTCTCGTCCGCCGTCGCGTACGGAAGGTTCTTCGGTTTGTTCCTCGACTTTGTGCTTGGCTTGCTGTTTTTTTACGGTTTTCGGACTTTTGGACTGTTTCTGACCTCCCCTTCGGACTTCCCGTTTGGTTTTGGTGTTTTTCGGACTTTTCTCTTGGCGTTTCGTCTTATGTCCGCGCTCTTCAAAAAGTGCGTGTCCTGCGGGCGCAAAGTTGCCCTCAACGACGGCCACAAGGAGTGTCTCTTCTGCTTGGGTGAGTCCCACAACACTCGGACTTGCCCAATTTGCCGGGATTTTACTCCCCCGACTCTCCGCAACAGGTCCGCGAGACTTAAATCGTATTGTTGGGAGCAGTCTTTGAGGGCAATCGACGAGACCTCCGTTTCCAAGATGGCCGAAAAGAAGACGACCACGCCATCGACGGTATTGGCGGCTGCTGTTCCGTCCACCTCGTCGGTATCGGGCTCGGTACCGGCAAGAACGCCGATCTCGGCGTTACTGAGGATCCCGAAGCTGTCGGTGGCTGCCAAGTCAGCGAAAGAATCCTCGACGGCGAGGAAGGCTGAGGCTCCCGTGAAGGAGACGCCTGCTAAAAAGCACCCTGCTCCGGATGGAGACAAGGGCAAGGAGAAGGAGAAGAAGAAGAAGGAGAAGAAGCGCTCCCCGGCTGGGGACGTCAACCTCCAACTCCTCCTCCGACTCTGCAGCCTTCCAAAGGGAGAGGCGAGTCCGTCGATCTCTCGGACGATGAGATGGAGGACGTTCCCAAAGAGCGCCCGGACACGCCTGTGGTAGACCCTCCAACCCTGGTGGAGGAGCACCACCGCCTTTCCAGCCATCGCAGGTCGGCCAACCTGCAGCAGAGAGAGCCCTCTGCTTCTCCGGAGCGGCGTTCTACTTCGTTCAGGTCCCGGTCCCGCTCCTCGGAGCGTCCGGTGGCCTCGCTGCCTCCTAGGGAGACTAGAGAGGAACAACCTCGCTCGTCTGCCTCTAGATACACCTTGGCGTCCTACATGGCCAGGTACGTGAGGGAATCTGAGTGGAGAGAGCGCCCAGCCTCTTACCGGTCACATTCTCCATCGTACCGGGATCGGTACCATCGTGACCCGAGACGCTGGGAGACCTTCCGGAGGTCCCGGTCACCTCAGAGACAGCGCGAAGAACGTTCGCCTCGAGGGGAAGACCCTCGGTACCGTCGGCACCGAAGCCGTTCACCATCGGACCGCCGCTCCTTCAGCCGCTCTCCCTCGCCTCGATACCATAGGGCGAGGGAGCCTTCGCCTCGATACCGAGCGGTATCGCCACCTCCCAGGGTTACGGCTACGGCGACGCGCCCTACGGAGGCGGTGGTGACTGAGCAGGCTAGGACCACCACAGCCTGTCAGACTACGCCGGTCACCACCAGAAAGGTGAAGTCTGTGGTCAGCCAGCCCAAGCGTGACGCTGCCACTACCTCCGTTCCGGCTGCGGAGAAGCCCAAGAAGGCTGCACCCGCAACGGCAGTGAAGGAGCCGGAAAGCGAGCGGCGAGAGAACTCACCGAGCTCGGGGAAGTACGACTCGAGCACGGAATTGGAGGTGTCTGAGGCGGCCTCCCAGGAGTCTCCTCCGCTGGGGATTCGGGGAGCCGATCCCAGATTCAGCTCCAGAGGACGTCCACCAGTTCTCTGCGATGCTGCTTCGCATGGCCTCCACCCTTGGCCTTAAGATCGCGGATGCGGAGCCGGAGGATGACGATCCCGTCTTCTCCATCTTCGAGGGGAAGCAACCTTCCGCGGCCCCGCTGCCTCTCCTGCCCCGGATCTCCAAAGTGGTTAAGGCCACTTGGGATAGACCGGCCTCGGCACAGCCGATACCGCAGCGTTTGGAGCACCTCTACAGGGTGCAGAAGGATAACGCGAGTTATCTCTTCAACCACCCTGCACTGAACTCTGTGGTGGTCGAGTCGGCACAGACAAAGGCACCGGCAGGCAGCACACCACCCCGCCGGATAAAGAAGGCAGGAAGTTGGACGCCTACACAAGGAGGTTTTATTCCGCTGCCTCCTTGCAGATCAGGCTGTCCAACACTCAGGCTTGCCTCGCGGCATACCTGAAGAAAGTGCTCGACCGCCTTCAACCGGCGATGGAGGCGGTACCGGAGGACATCCGTCAAGCCGCCTCGGTGATCTTCACCGAAGCCATGTCCATCGCTCGGCAGCAGATGGCCTCCTCCAGGCACGCCGTGGAGATCGCCTCCCGGGTCATGGCGGGATCCATCGGCTTGCGCCGCCATGCCTGGCTCCGACCGGCCGACATCCAGGAGGACACCCGAAGGAGGATCGAGGATCTCCCCTTCGACGTTGAGGGCCTCTTCAATTCTTCCACCGACCAGGGGCTGGACAATCTGGTGAAGGCGAGGTTGACTGCCAAAAGATCGGGTTCCAGCCGGCCACGCAAGCCCGCAGGACCTCCACCTTCCGCCCATCCTGGCGACGATCTTCCACCTCGTCATTCCAGCACTCGGCCCAGTCCGGCCAGTCAAGACCGTCCTCTGGCTCGTCGGCCAGACGCACTTTTAGACGTCGCCCGGCTTCGTCTAAGAAGTCTTCCCCGGACTCGAAGTCTCGGTTTTGACGTGTATGGCAGGACCTCCCAATATCCACTCTTCAGCCTACCATCTGCGCTCGGAGACCGCCCGACTCTGGCTCGACACCTCTTGGAGTGACAACATGTCACTACGGACTCTTGGGTGCTTTCCATCGTCCGTCTTGGCTACGCCATCGAGTTTCACGATATTCCACCTCGAGGCATCTACTACTTCACCCCGTCGAGTCCGGCCCTCCTGGAAGAGATCCAGTCCCTCCTTCAGAAAGGAGCAATCGAGCAGCTCCCGCAGGAAGCCAAGACCACCGGCTTCTTCTCCAGGTACTTCACGGTACCGAAGGCTGACAGTACCCTCCAGCCGATCCTCGACCTCAGAGGGGTGAACTACTACATCCGCCCCAAGAGGTTCAAGATGGTCACGATACCGTCGATCCTGCCCTTCCTCCATCGAGGGGACTGGTTCGCCTCCATCGATCTCCGAGACGCAACTTCCACATCGCCATTCGCCCACAGCACAGACGGTACCTCCGTTTCGCAGTCGACGACACCTGTTACCAGTACAAGGTGCTGCCGTTCGGACTCTCGACTGCTCCAAGGGTCTTCACCAAGTGCATGGCCCCGGTGGTATCCTTCCTGCGGACGAAGGGTGCTTCCGTCTACCCTTACCTCTACGATTGGCTGTTGGTGGCGTCCTGCAAACAGAGACTTTACCACGACGTCCACATGACGTTGTCACTCCTGACTCGCCGTGGCCTACAAGTCAATCCGAAGAAGTCCCACCTCGAGCCGGCGAGGATCTTGGACTTCATCGGAGCAACGCTCGATTCAACCTCCGCCAGGGCGTACCTGCCAGAGACTCGAGCTCAAACCCTGATCCGGGCCGCCGCTCACGCCTGCACGGCCCTACGTTATCCGCGAAGCGTCCAGCAGCTCCTCGGCTACATGGCTGCGACAACCGCTGTGACCTATCTCGCCAGACTGAGGGCAAGACCTCTTCAACACTGGTTCGTTGCAATCAGACCCCCTGCGAGACGAACAGACGATCCGACTGCAACTGCCGGAGGACGTCCGCTCATCCCTCCGATGGTGGCAGTTGCGAAGCAATCTGATGTCCGGGATACCTTTCCAACAGCCGACACCGAAGGTGACGGTAACGACCGATGCCTCCCTGTACGGATGGGGTGCCCACTGCGGCGATCTCAGAGTCCGCGACAGATGGACCGACGACGAGACTGCTCTCCATATCAACGCGCTAGAGCTGCTTGCCGTCTCGAAAGCGCTACGGGCGTTCCGCCACGTTGTAGTGGGGCGCACGGTACTGGTCCTGACGGACAATACCACCGCCGTCTGTTACATCAACAGACAAGGAGGGACTCATTCCACGACCCTGCTCAACATCGCGCTCAACCTGTGGGAATGGTGCATTCGCCTGCACACACATCCCGTGGCGGTTCACCTGGCCGGGCAGGAGAACACCATGGCAGACGCCCTCAGCAGGGACACCTCATCGCATCACGAATGGTCTCTCTCCGGAGAGGCTTTCAGACTGATTCGAGACCGCTGGGGCGAACCATCGATCGACCTCTTCACGACCAGGGAAAACGCGAAGTGTCGCCGATTCTGTTCCAGAGCGGGCCACGATTGCGCTTCCATCGGGGACGCCTTCCAGTTTCCGTGGACCGGGGAACTCCTCTACGCGTTCCCACCGTTCCCGTTGCTCGGCCGGACGATCGAAGATCCTCGCCGACTGAGCCGACGCGATCCTGGTAGCCCCGTACTGGCCGAGGCAGCACTGGTTTACACCCCTGCTACGGGCTGCACGAGGCGGCCTGCTCCGGCTGCCATCGACACCGGGCCTGCTCTCCCACTCCAGCAGCCGAGTCCTCCATCCGGACCTGCCACGCCTGGCCCTCCATGCCTGGAGGATATCGCACTACACGATCCCGTGCTCGGTACCGTCCTCGTCGCGGCCAGGAAGGAATCCACCCGTCGCAACTACCAATACAAGTGGCGACGCTTCCTGACCTTCGCTAATGAGAGGAGTGAACCGGTATCACCTGCGGGACTCTCTACCGTCCTGCATTTCCTCCTTCACCTCCGGCAACAGGGCCTGGCGTTTCCATCCCTAAAAGTTTACCTCTCCGCGATCGTGGCATACCAACCGCCACGATCTGCGGCATCGGCCTTCTTCAGGAACGATACCGTTAAGCGGTTCCTGAAAGGACTTCATCATCTCTACCCACCGGTATCGCCGCCGCTACCGCCGTGGTCCCTCTCGCTGGTGCTGTCGCAGCTGACAAAGCCGCCCTTCGAGCCGATGGCGACCTCGGATGACAGGCTCCTGACCATGAAAACTGCCTTCCTGGTAGCGGTGACCTCAGTGAGGCGAGCGGGTGAGATCACAGCTCTTCGGTCCAATGAGCCCTTCATGGTCTTCCACAGGGACAAGGTGGTTCTGAGACCTGACATCTCATTCCTGCCAAAGGTGGTGTCCAGTTTCCATCTCAACCAGGACATCATCCTGCCTGCCTTCTTCCCGAACCCGACGACACCGTTGGAGCGGTCCCTCTATTCCCTGGACGTGCGTCGGGCCTTGGCCTTCTACAAGGACAGGACTGCTTCCTTCCGACAGACGCCGCATCTCTTTGTTTGCTATGGGCGACGTCGGAAGGACCTCAAAGTGTCCACCCAGCGCTTCTCCAAGTGGGTGGTGTGGACTATTGAACTGGCGTATGAGCTCGCGAGGAAGCCTCCACCAGTCCTGCTTCGAGCCCACTCCACCAGAGCTGTGGCTACTTCTGCGGCCCTCCTGCGAGGAGTTGACCTGCATGAACTCTGCCGTGTGGCGACCTGGTCCCAACCATCGACCTTCGTGCGCCACTACAGGCTCGACTGCCGGTCGCGCAGAGATGCCCGGTTTGGACGTGAGGTGCTGGCTTCCGTGCTGTAGGACCTGACCCGCCATCCGACCGGTAAGCTACACAGTCTCCTAGTGTATGAAGGCACAGAGACCACGAAGAAGAAGAACAGGTCGCTTACCTGTAACTGTGGTTCTTCGAGTGGTCATCTGTGCCATCATACACACCCGCCCTTTCCTCCCCTCTTCTCAGGTTCCTGTAGGTTCTACGGCAGACGACAGAACTGAGGAGAGACCGTTCTTGGCGGGAGGAGCATGCGCAGTACCGGCGTGGGGGAGGGGTTCTCGCCAAGCGAACAAGCTCTAGAAGTTTCCGAACGCTACCGCGCAGGCGCTAAAGCTCCTAGTGTATGATGGCACAGATGACCACTCGAAGAACCACAGTTACAGGTAAGCAACCTGTTCATTTCAACATAAAACAGTTATCCAGAGATGGCCTGCCTGAACGGAAGCCAGCCTGTTCTGGGGCCAGCAATGCATGCTCTTCCACCCAATCCTCCAACGTATCTAGAAGAAACCTGGCATAAATTTTCCCAGAAACATCCAAGAGACTAATGGGCCTATAATTTTCTGGATCATTTCTAGGACCCTTTTTTGTAGATTGGAACTACAATAGCTGATGACCAATTAGGTGGTGTAACTCCTGCATTATTAATTAAAGAAAATAGTGAAGCAAAATTTGGGGACCCCACTAGTCAGAAAATGCAATATAAAAGTCTGATGGAAGGCCATCTTCACCAGGTGCTTTACCTTTCTTTAGACTTAGTATTAATGAATTAGTCCTATCATAGAAATATTTTCCCAGCTATGTTCCCATCTAGGTCCAGTATAGTCCGGGGGAATAATCTTAAGATGGTCTAAATCATTAAATATTTTTCCAAAATAGCTTTCCCAGTTGTTTTTAGAAATAGTTCCTTCTAAAATTGGAGATGACCATTTTTCAACCTTGCAATTGTATCCCAGAATTTCGATGGATTCTTTTGCAGGAGTGCTAGGCTTAGCTCCTTCCACTGTGCCTTGTAATTATCCTTTTTTCCCTCACTAATTAATCTTTTATATTTTTTATGAAGATCATAAAAATGTGAGGAAATTTCAGAAGAGTTAGTGGATCGGTATAATTTGATGGTTTTTCCCCCTTTTTCCCTTTTTTAAATTTTCCCTGCCTTTTTTGTAAAACCAAGCATTATTGCTTTGGTTTGACGATTTTTTTTTTTTTATTAAAATTTATCGAAATTCCATCATATAAAATAAACATATATAATTGTACATATCATTGAATTATTTCTGCTAATCTTTCACCCCTCACTAGATTTCAGTTTTTTTCTATATAATCAACATGTTAAAGTTAAAATGTACCACACTACCAAATGATAATACTTCATGATAGATCCCTGCAATACATCAGATACAGTATATTATGACATAATATCCATCCTTCCATCCAATTGCATTTTCTTAATATACAGTCTATACGTTTTTACATTAAGCATTGTCATCTGGTAATAATTACCCAACACTTTTTCCCCATTCTTTCTTAATCTCTTTTTTCGTTTCCCCTTTAACCTCTGCGAGACTATATCTGTGTTTCTGTTTTCAATAAAAGTTGCCCACCATTGATCAATTGTGGGAGTTTGCTGGGCTTTCCATAGTCTTGCAAACTAAATTTTGAGTTTTGCTGTGATCATATACAATATTGTTCGTCAATATTTCTTTTGAATAATAACATCAATCATATATGTCATATTCAACAAATACATTTCTGGTGTTTTATCAAATTGTACCTTAAATATTGTACAGATCTTATTATCTATTTCCCCCCCCAATATTTCTTTGCTTTGGGACATGACCACCACATATGAAACATCGTACCAACCTCCTTTTGACATTTCCAACACTGTCCTGTTCCTTTTTTGTAAAATCTCAATTTTCTGGTGTCATATACCATCTATGAAACATTTTGTAATAATTTTCTTTTAAATTCTGGGAAAGTAAAATTTTCCGGGTTCTTTTCCAACTCTGTTCCCAGGTCTCAAACTGAATTGAATGTCCTACATTTTGAGCCCATAAAATAATTGTAGACTTGATTGTTTCCTCTTCCCTCTTTTTTGCTGTAACATTTCCTGATATATACGAGATAATAAATGGGGGGGTTTTTCAAATAGCCATTTTATCACTCCTTCTCTTCTTTTAGTTCAATTCCGTGGGTTTTTTTACATCTATCTGAAATCTTTCAGTTAGTTGTCTGTAGGGGAACCAATTAATTTTATTCCTTCTTTTTCCCAAAATTTTTCTCTTGTTTTAATCTTAGTTATATTTCCAGCTGACTTTTCTATTATATCCTCATATCTAAGCCATTTTTCTGTTTCCATCCATCTTCCAAAAAAAGCCTCTTGAGGGGAAACCCATGATGGGGGGGCTGCCTTATGTTTTTAGCTTTGTATTCGTTCCATATTTTCAGTAATGATTTTCTTAAAAAATGATGCGAAAATTCTTTGTCAATCTCCACTTTATTATAAAACGTAATAGGCATGCCCCTCCATTCTCAAGTCTGCTCCTTCAAGTGTAAGCATTCTCATATTTTTAATTAACCCATTCTTTTATCCAAGTCATTGCCGCTGCTTTTCAATATATCTAAAAATGGTAGTCCCAATCCTCCTCTTAATGTTAAATCAGTCAAAATATTCCATTTTATCCTAGGTTTATTTCCTTGCCAAAAAATTTTTAAAGACAACTCTCTCTCTTCCACTGTATAAAAGGCTTACTATTCATAATGATAGGGAGATTTTGAAAAAGAAAATTCATTTTGGAAGTACATTCATTTTTACATTTGCTATTTGCCCATTAGTGATAACCTATACGTAACCAATTTTCCAAGTCCTTTGTTATTTCTTTCCATTTTTTTTCATAATTATTTTGAAATAGTTCATAGTTTTTTTTTGGCAATCCAGATACCTAGATATTTTCCCTTTCTGTCCTTTATTAAAACCTGTTATCTGTGTTAATTCCTTTTCTTCTTTGTCACTCATGTTCTTTGTTTAAAAAAACTGTTTTTTCTTGTTAATCTTAAAATGGAAATTTTCCCCATATAAGTGTATTATATCAGTCAGATATTTTATACTACCAAGCAGGTCATCCAAAAACAACACCAGATCATCAGCGAAAGCTTTAAGTTTGTATTGATATTTTTTAATCTGGACTCCTCTGATAGCTTTGTCTCCTCTAATTGTCTTATTAAGTATTCCCAGCATCATTATAAATAGTAAAGGAGACAGAGGACATTTCTGTCTTGTCCCTCTATGTAGCTCAATCCGTTTCGTTTTTTTTCCATTAATCACTGATTGAGCTTGTTGTTGATTATATATTGCTTCCAGCTTCTGTTTTTTTTACTACCATCTTCAAAAAGGCCCACTTAATCATGTCAAAGGCTTTCTCTGCATCAGCAAATATCATTGCCAATTTATGTTCGTTATGTTTTTCATAATGTTCAATTTATATTAAGCACCGTTCTAATATTGTCTTTCAAAAATCTCTTTGGGGGAAAGCCATTTTGATCTTCAGTAAGATTCTTAAAGAGCCCTTTTGAGCCTCTCTGCTAGAATTGCAGCAAAAATTTTATAATCTGTATTTAGAAGTGAAATTGGTCTTTTAATTCTTAACATCAGTTAAATCTCTACCTTCTTTTTGGATCAACTTAGCTTCTTTCCAGGTATCTGGTATGCCAACATTTAATATTTCATTTATTGTGTTTTGTAAAGGGGAGGATAATTCATGCTCAAAAATTTTGTAGTATCTCGCCGTAAAGCTGTCTGGTCCAGGAGCTTTATCATTCTTTAAATTCCTGATTGCTTCAGATATTTCCATCATTGAAATTGGTTTATTTAAAGCTGTTCTATGATCGTCTGAAAATCTAATTTTTACATTTTTTCCAAATAGTCATTTATTTCATGCTCTTTTTTCAATGCTAAACCCTTTACCCAACAGCTTCCTTTTAGTATTTATAAAATGCTTGTTTTATCGCTTCCTGTTTTGTAATTCTTTTTATCAATTTTTAGCTCTATATTTCTTGTCCTTTTACACAATCTGTTAGCCAGTAACTTAGAAGGGTTATTAGCCTGTTCAAAAAAATTGCACTTCATTCTCCATATTTTTTTTCAATTTCATTCAGATTTAATTGATTTAACTCAACTTGATATACCTTCATCTGTAATCTAATCTTATTGTCCGATGGGTTTTTCCTCATCTGTTTTTTTAATCTCTTTCATTTTTTCTAAAAAATTTTTGCTCATCATGTCGCTTTTCTTTATTTCAGCGGACCATCTGATAAAGTTCCCACGCATCACGGTTTTTTCTTTCATCCCAGATAATTTTCATAGGTAAATCTGGGGTTTTTGGTTTCCTTGAAATAATTGTTTATCTCCATTCTTGCTTCTGCAATGCCCCCCTTTTTTATGCAATACCTCATCATTCAATCTCCAAAATCTTTCTCTGTCTTTAATATTTCACACACACATGGCAATGGATTATGATCAGAACATAAGTTGGGAAGAATATCTATCTTGGTAGTCTTTTGTCAATAATTCTTTAGTTGTCAGCACCATATCAATTCTTGACATTGACTTATTTTGGGTTAAAAAAAAGAATGTATGTCCATCTGATTGTCCATTTTTATATCTCCAAACATCAAACAAGTTTAGGTCATCAATCATATTGAAGAAACTCTTAGGTAATTTTCTGTTTCGCGGTATTAATTTTTGTGTCATTCTATCAAATCTTGGATTTATAACTCCATTAAAATCACCTGCAATAATGATATTTGAATTTCCTGCTTCCTGTAAATATTTCTGTATTTCTTTATGTATTGTGGGGGGTTATTTAGCTCCGTTTGGCCAAATTCCAACCATTAGTATTTTGTCTTGTTTTGTGGTCACTTTTTATCCCCAAAAAAAAACCCCTTCTTATCATGGAATATTTCCTGTGCGCCCAATCTTGAATTCATATATATCAAAACTCCCCTTTTCTTCTTGTCAATTGTAGCTGCGACACAACTGCCGAGTTTCAAATTACGGACATTTTTTCAAATCTTGAGTCCTAATTCGGACTTTTGCAAACATGTTATATCCAAATTTTGTTTCTCCAAATAATGAAATATTTGTCTTCTTTTGTATTCAGAGTTAAATCCTTTAATTTTTAAGAGTATATCTTCAGTCCCATTTTGCCAGAAATATATTAAATATATATATGTATTGCTTATTTAATTTTCCTTTTAAAATTTTTCCTTCTAGATCCCCTTCTTCCAATATTTCCTGTTCATCTTCCCCGTTTCCATCTTCTTCTACAGAAACTGCTATTTCTCCTTTTTTTTTTTTTTGTTCTTTGTCAAGTATAGTATCTTGTCCTTGTTCTTCAACTCCCTCTTCTTCCGGGTTTTTCGCAAATCCTTCTTCAATTTCTCAATCATCTCTTTTTTCGGTATGAATTGATCTTGTATCTTTGTTGCTTATATGTGAAAGAGATACCCTAATTTTCTCCCATCTTTAATTGATCTGATTTTTGGCCAAAAGGCTTGCCAATGGTTTATGATCTTGTCTCTTCTTTAGTATTTGATACGGTATGTCTTTAAAAATTTTGATGTCTTTATCATCAATCTTCAACACTCCATCGTAGCTTTGTTGTAATATTTTATCTCTAGTCACTGTCCTTGTAAAGATAACTATTATATTTCTTGGTAATTTCTGTTCTCTAGCCACTCTCGAGGGTCTGAAGATTCTGTCTATGTTTGCTTCCATCTTTTCTTCTTCAACATCTATATAGTCTGCCAAAGCCGGGATAATTTTTTCATACAAATTCTCTGCACTGCTCTCAGTTTAAGGCATCTCTCTCCAAATGTAATTCTTGCATTGTTATCTGAGATTCATCCTCTGTTTGCTTCACCTTTAATTCAATCACCTCTGTTTCCACAATTTTTTTAAATTGCTCTTTAGTGTCAGTTTTCAATCTGGTTACATCCTTTGTTATGTTTTCAAGTTTCTTCCCCAATTTATCTATTTCATGTTTCATATCAGTTCTCATTTCATGTCTTGTTTCCTTTTTAAATCCTGTCTGATCTCATCTCTGATATTTTTTTATCTCTTCCATCATCTGCAATGTGATATCTTAAAAATTTGGGGGATATCTATTGATGTTTTTTACTTTTTTTGAGTAGTTGCTAAAGGGAGCTGCAGCTGCAGGTCCTTTTCTTGTTCTGGGCTCTATATTAGTATTTACCAGCAGATGGCAGTATTTTCACACTTTCCCCAACCCGAGCCCCCCTTTTTTTCTCACTTCTCTCAACTTATGTCTTTTTGGCTTTTTATAAATGTATGAATCTTGGTACCATAAAGTATAGCAAATAATATACCGTTCAACTTTTCTATACAATAAATTAAAAAAAATATGCAAGTCAATTCTTTCCATATATATTCAAATCATTTGATAATCAATTCTTTCTAAATGGTAAATATTTTTGAATTAAACATAAAAATATTCTTATATTTGCACAATCTATTTATATTTTTAAGAATAACTAATGGGAGACTATAATTTCAACATCTAAAAACAGTTATGTATATGTATATAAGTAGATGAATTTATAAGATTTATATTAACAAGAAATAGTAATATTTGATTTACCAGCAGTTAGACTTAATACTGGGAAAAAATTAAACAGAAAACCCTTAAACTCCCTCCTCCCAGATCAAAAGAAGAACCAGCCTCTTGCTATTTTTACCAGCTTGCCTCAAAACAACAGCAAAGTCCTTGACTTGAAAGTTTATTGCCCCGAAGTTCTCTGTCGTTGCTATGGATACCAGAAGCTGGAACAGAATGAAACGTGGGAGAGTCGCTCTATCTCAGTCTTATCCTTATGCTTCCGCTGGCCCAACAAAAGTTCTCTTATTGCCAATGTTAGCGCTATACCACAGGTCCAAAATAAAAGTTTCCAAAAGTCCACCTCCTGCACTTGTTCTTCTTAAAAGTCTTTAAAGTTCATCTTAAAAATTCATCCATACATTGTGATCCCTCCCTCGGCACCATTAATTCTCATTCACCGATCTAGTCCTCCATTGTCTCTACAGATGCAAATGTCCCCTCCCATATAAACTTAATTGTCCATATATGTTTATAATAGTAAAAAATATAAAAATTTCAAAGTTATAAAATGTAAAAATGTAAATTGCAAAAAGAAAATATTTTGAAATCAAATGTCCTTGGTACCAAAATAAATCTAAAAAGGAAATCCATCAAAAATGTAATGAGAAAATAGTCCACACGTCTCCCAGAAAAAGGAAGACTGCTGTGCTTTAAAAATATTACTTATTGCCTCCGTCAAATCAAATATAATGCCAAACCTAGTCCAAACAGCTCCAAATGATATTATCTTAATACCACATTAACTCCAAATTGATTCAAAAATTAACTACAGTCTTGTAATGTAAAAAATTCAAAACTTTTAAAAATCCTCTCGATTATCCTTAAAAAAATCTCCCAGACAAAACAAATCCTGCCGCTCAGCACGAAAGTTCGATTCATTATGCTTTATAATCCCAATGATAGCTTCTTAAACATCAATATTTAAACTTGTAGATTACCCGGGCTTCAGGACAGGTGTAGTATTACCCAAACCAACAACTCCTCTAAAAATCCCTCTATCCCACTCCAACCTTTATTTCTCTAGTTATCTGAGTGAGTGTGCTGCATACACTGTTTGGTTGTATTCTAATGAAGGTTACAATTATTATTTCACTTTTGTTTGCTCCTTGACTTGGCCTGACCCCGTAGACATTGGGTGAAAGATCTCGCTCCGTTGCCCTGCCTTTCATATTGCTAGCTTGTGCTCTTTGCCTAATTTCCCCAACTTGTATAATTTGGAGTGCATTTAGGTGTCCCTCACGGGACCCCCAGAAATCAGCGTAACAGAGTGGTGGAGCAACGTGGGCAACCCCTGTACCCCTAATTTGAGTAAGTTGCAAACCTTCTCAAATCAGGCTGGCATAGACTTAGGGAACGGCTGGTCAAGTCGCTAGAATGCTGTCAGGCAGGGACACATGTGTGCATGTGTGAAATCTGTGTGCTTGAGCTCCAGGAGCTATTCTATCTGTGCTGGAAATCTGATCCCCTTTCTTGCTTGGTTTGTGTATGTCAGCCACCCCGGCATGGTCATTGCTGGCCCTTGGGCAGTGAATCATTGTCCAATAGCAAGGGGTGTGCACAAGCTGTCCTGGGAATCACATCCTTAACTTGGGGTCTATCATGGGCTGAGATCCAAAGTGCTAGGGCGTTCGGGCGTTCACACTCACTCAACATGTTAGTGGCTAGGCAATAGCACTTAGGGAAGAAATTTCCCCTACTCTGGTCTACTCTGGGGGGGGGATACAGGTGTGTCCCGTTCCTTAGTGTGAAGCACGTTTGTTATAGTTTTGAAAGTGTGGATGCATCCCGGCTGTTTAAATTTCTGCTGGCAAAGTAGGTGTGGGTGGTGATTCCCGACCTAGCATAGGGTTTCATAAGGTTTAGCCCGAGGTGTAGGAAGGTACCCCTCACTCAAAAAACTGTTAGGGATGGTTCAGTCTTGGTTCCTTGCCCCTTTCCCCCTGCTGCTTGGCCAGGCGGCGCTGTAAGTTCCACTGGGTTCATTTCCCCCCTTCAGTGGCAGGCAGAGTACTCCTGAAGGTTTCCCCCGGAGTCTAGGTGACTCTCTCTGTCCCTGAACCATTTCCTCATCCTTTTGTCCCTAAGCTGTCGAGGTGGAAGGCCAGGCTTAGGTGTAAAAATGTGACCCTTGTTAGGCAGGCTGGAGTTAGGTTCCGTTCCCTCTTCCCTCACGTAGTTCTGCAGTGTTCGTTTCCCTAGAATCCCCCAGGGGTCTTGGTGATCCTACCATTCCCTCCAGATCCTGGTCCTTTTGTATTGTAGTTGGTAGTTTGAGAATGGCAGAGAGCAGCAAGGTTGTGGTTAAGGACCTCATGTTAGAGACAGAGGTCTGAGGGAAGCTTGAGAAGTGGGTCCTCGGCAAGGGGAAATGTCCCTAGAAGGAGTCTAGCTTCCAGACGACAGATCTCTTTGCCACGTTAAGGGAGGTGTATGCTCAGGCACGCCAGTCAAAGAACCCGTTTGGGCCGTCAAAGGATGCTTTGGCTGCCTGGGGACTTTGGATGACTGCCAGAGATGCCTCAAAAGCCCTGGTTGAGACCAGAGACAAGTTAGGAAAGGTTGAAAAGGAGAATGCCCGGCTTCATGCCGAGATGGATGCTCTGCGCGCGGACAAGGTAATGTTCGCGTCTGTCGCGCAGGCCACCTCACAAAAACTGAGTGCTGCCACCTTGTAGACTCAGACATGGGAGGAGAAGGCTTATGCCTTAGAGGCTGAGCTTGCTCACGCCAGGTCTGCAGCCAAGTTTATGGTGGGCCAAGTGAAGGAACAGCATGAGGATGTCAATCACGAGGCCTGCCATAGACAGATAGAGGTGCTGGAGAGTCAGCTCCACACCCGCAGAACATTGATCTCTGTGGTGTGCCCTGAACTTCTCCCCTCATTCACCCACGAGGAGCCACTGCCAGAGGACGCTTTGGCCACCCTTCCCCACAACCCAGACTGGAGCAACCACAGGGTCCCAGTCCAGCCTGTGGAAACACCGTCAATGACAAAGAGGATAACCCCTTCAGGAGAGGGAGGTGCAGATAGGACAGAGGTGCGGGGGACCCAAGAAATTAAGTTGAGGGTCCCCTGGTAGAGTAAGTATCCTGTTTGATTTTTGTAGTTCAAAATGTTTCCTCTTTTTACTTGCCTATATGGCTCATGTTCCTTTTGACTTTCTGGTTGAAGTCTTTCCTTTTGTATATTGCCCTTAGAGCTATACCTGTGTTTGCTCTTTTCTCTTTTTAAATAGGCTAAAAGAATTATTCTAATGATCCATTTGTTTTCGGAATTTCTATCTCACCATAAATTGGGTAGCAGAGTAGTTGGTCAAGTGGGTGGCTAAGTATTTTGCTCAATAGTTTGGTTAAACAGTTTGGTTAAACAGCTTGGTAAAAGAATAGCCCAGTAAAGCAAACTTTTGGAAGAGAGGACCAAAGAAAGTGATTTTTCAGCATACAATTTTGTTTCCACCATGAAAGAGATGACTTTTATGTTGTGTTTGGCTAGAATTCTTGAACAGAGCAATTTTTCATGGCAGGAAATTTTTGAGTAATGAAATAATTTTTCTCTAGCAGAGGAATTTTTCTGGCAAAGTTCTCAATATCATTATTAGGAAGAAACCCCATCTATAAAGAAAAGAAGTATGCTCTATGTTCAAGGATTGGGCATATTGCTACATACTGTTGATTTAAAGTTGTCCAAGAGAAGCCTAACTCTTTCTCTTCCGTTTGAAAGCCTGTCTTTAATTTCAGTTCACTCCTTTCTTCACCAGTGTTCCATTCCTCATGTCCTGGTAGTCCTGTTTTGGAAAAGTGCCTGCATAGATGAAGTACAACCTGATTGAATCTGGACAGGATTGACAGCTTCAGTCCCCATAGGGTTAATGGTCTGTCAGTCAGAGATTGAGAGCTTTCAGCTTTAGATGTTATTTGAAGCAGCTGTGAAACCTGTATAAAAGCCAAGTTTTCTTCAGTGAGTTTATCTCCTCTGCTCTTGCTGTGGGTCCTGGTAGAGTAAGTATCTTGTTTGATTTTTGTAGTTCAAGATGTTTCGTACTCCTTGCCTTTCTCTCTCCTTGCCTCTCATCTTTCTTTTGACTTTCTGGTTGAAGTCTTTCCTTTTCTATATTGTCCTTAGCGCTATACCTGTGTTTGCTCTTTTCACCTTTTAAATAGGCTAAAAGGGTTATTTTTCTTATCCATTTGTCTTCTGAATTTCTATGTCACCACAAATTGGGTAGCTTTGTAGTGGGTCACGTCGGTGGCTAAGCATTTCGCTCAATACTTTGGTTAAACAGTTTGGTAAAAGAATAGCCCAGTAAAGCAAAGTTTTGGAAGAGAGGACCAAAGAAAGTGATTTTTCAGCTTACAATTTTGCTTCCACGATGAAAGAGATGACTTTTCTTTTTCTTTTTTTCTTTTTGAATTTTTTAAAACAACTTTATTTTTTAAAATTACACAAACAGTAAACAGTAAAACAGCCAAAAACAAGAAAAGAAAGAAAAAATTAAAAAAAAGACAAAATCGTACAATTATACAATACAAATACATACAGTTGTACAATACATATACATACAGAAACTTTAACTTACTTACGCTTATGCTAAAATGCTTTCCCTTCATACTTTCAACTTTGGCCTTAGAATCGATTATAATTTACTCTACTTCTATCTTGGTTCTTCTTTTTCCTTCTATTATAACTCTTCATCCTTAAGTATTCTTTCAAAATTCTATTTTAACTGTTTCACTATCATACCAAGAATTCATGCGTTTTTCCCATTGTTTCGTAAAATTTTCTTTACTCTCCCGTTTCAATATACATGTTAATTTATCCATTTGGATTATATCCAGTAATTTCATTTCCCATTCTTCTATTGAAGGCATCATATTCCCCTTCTATCTATATGGTAGAACCGTCCTTGCTGCTACCATCAAATAGAACAATTGCTTCCCCACTTTTTTTCAAGGTTGTTTTGCAGCATTGATAACATGTATTTTTCCAGAGACATGTTAAATTTTATATCTAATATTATTTCTATTCGTCTATGAATCTGTTTCCAAAACCTCTTCACTATTTTACATGACCACCAAGTATGATAAAAAGAGCCTCTCTCTTCTCCACATTTCCAGCACTTATTAGAGCACTTATTTGTCATTTTCGCTAATTTTTGGGTTGTTAGATACCAATGAAGATACATTTTGAACAAATTTTCCCTGATATCTTGACGTGTTGTGTATTTTATAGTTTTTAACCAGAGTTTTTCCCATTGCTCCATCGAAATTGAATGGGAGAAATTCTGGGCCCATTTTATCATTTAATTTAACTGTTTCTTCTTCTGTATACCATTTTAGCAAAATCTTATAAACAGAGGAGATGGCTTTGGGTTTTCCTGAACAGAGTATCACATTTAATTCCTCTTCTTTTATTTGATATTCATTGAGTTTGATGTCATTTTTTAATTTTTCTCTGTGTAAAAGCCAATGACATTTTATACCCGATTCATTCATTTCTAATTGAGATTTAATTTTAATTTGTTTTTGTTGTATTTCCACCATGTCTTCATATTTTATCCACTTATCGAATAAAATGTTTTCTTTCTTAAAAAAGGCTTCATGAGAAAATATCCATTTTGGGGTTTTTACACAGGCTCTTATAATATATTTTTCCATACTTTTAATAGAGCTTTTCTTAAATAATGATGATTAAACTCTTTATTATTTCTCCCTTTATTATACCACAAGTAATAATGCGAGCCTGACCCTAGTCCATCTCCCTCTATTTTTAATAATTTCGTATTTTCTAATTTAATCCAATCTTGTATCCAATTTAATCCACATGCATGATAATATAAAGTCAAATTTGGTAATACTAATCCACTTCTTTCTTTGGCATTTTCCAATATTTTCATTTTAACTCTTGGCTTCTTACCTCCCCGTATAATTTACAGATTTCTTTTTGGCAATCTTTGATAACCTTTTCATTTTGAATAATGGGGATAGTTTGGTATAAATATAACATTTTCGGAAGTATTGCCATCTTAACTGTTGCGATTTTTCCCAACCAAGATATTTTTAAATTACTCCAATTTTTTAAATCTTTTGCGATAGATTTCCACACTTTCAGATAATTATTCTTGAAGAGATCAAAGGTCTTATTTGTAACTGTGATTCCCAGATATTTAACTTTTGATGCCAATATATAACCTGTGCTTTGTGCCACTCTGTATCTTTCAGAATCTGTCATATTTTTCATCAATATCATGGTTTTTGTTTGCTAATTTTCAGACCGGAATATTTACCAAAATTGTTGAAGACGTTTTTTAAGGCATTTAAGTACCCATCTTCATACTCCAAAGTTATTGCTAGCTCATCTGCAAATGCCCTTATCTTATATTCCTTATCATGCACCTTAACTCTTTTAATTGTATTGTGACCTTTTATCTTTAATATTAAAACTTCTATTACTAATAGGAATAACAATGGGGATAATAGGCATCCCTGGCGTGTACCTCTTTGCATTTTAAATTTTTCAACTTTTTGACCGTTAATAATTATTTGAGCGTATTGTGTTGAGTAAATTGTTTTTAACCAATTTATAAAATTTGTTCCCAGACACATTTTTTGACACACTTTGATTAAAAATGTCCAATTTACCGTATCAAAGGCCTTTTCAATATCTAGAAATAAAGCAATGTTTTCTCTGAGGATGGTTCTCACAAAATTCTAAAATGTTAATTACATTTCTCATATTATCCTTTATTTGTCTTCCAGGAAGGAATCCGGCTTGTTCCTCTGAGATTAATTCCTTTAATATTTCTTTTAATCTATTAGCTAATATTGCTGTAAATAATTTATAATCTGAGTTCAAAAGTGAAATTGGACAATAATTTTTAATATCCATTGGATCTTTTCCTTTATGGATTAAAGTTATATTGGCCTCTTTCCATGTGTCTGGGATATTTCCTTTTAATGCTTTGTTCATAGTTGTTTGTAATATAGGCGTGAGTTCTTGTTGAAAAGTTTTATAAAATTGAGTTGTGTATCCATCTGATCCCGGTTACTTCCCTTTTTTTGCTTTTTGGATTACCTCTAACACCTCTGTTAACGTGATTGGTTTATTTAATTTCTCTCGTTGTTCTTCCGTTAATATTGCTAAATCTTGGTCTGCTATATATGCTTCTATCGATTTATCTTGGAGTTCTTGACCTTTATATAGCATCGCATAGTAGTTCGTCACAATTTTTTTGATCTGTTGGAAATCTGTATATACTAACTCTCTGCTCTTTAGCTTAGTAATCAACGTTCTCTCCTTTCTTTCCTTCAATCTACACACCAGCCATTTCCCTGCTTTATTAGCCCATTCAAAATAATATTGTCTTGTATAAATCATTTTCTCATTAAGTTCTGTTTCTACTTCCATCTCTACTTGTTTCCATATTATTTTGATTTCCCTTTGCGTTCTTTTATTTGTTGGGTCTTCTTTCAGTCTTTCTTCTTTCTTTTTCAAATCCTCATCCAATTTTTGAAGATTCTCTCTTTTCTTCCTGTTAATTTCCACATTACGTTGGATAAAGAGCCCCCTGGTCACCGCCTTGGCCGCGTCCCATACTATTGCCAAATTAACTCCTTTACCAAGATTTTCCTCAAAATACATTTTTAACTGTTTTTTAACTTTACTTACAAATTTCTCTTCGAGCAATAATTTCTCCTTTAATTTCCAATTAAATGATTCATCTGACCTTTGTTTTAGCAACAATATAATTGGATTATGGTCAGAAAAATTTCGGGGTAGTATCTTTTGTTTAACAACCATTTTAGCCAATGAATTAGAAATCAAAAACATATCGATTTGAGATAGCAAGGCATGGGGTTCATAATAGAATGTGTATTCTTTAGTTACTCCATATTTGTATCTCCATGTGTCAATTAAATCTAGATAAACCATCATGTTATCGAATGATCCGGGAAGTTTACCTTGTTTTTCCTTTGTTTTTTTCTTTGATTTCCTATCCAGTTTTGGATTAATCTCCCCATTCCAATCACCTAAAAAAATTAATTTACTATATTCTAAATCTACAATTTTCCTATTCAATTCTTTATAAAAGTTTTCTTGTTTCCTATGTGGTTCATAAATGCCAATTACTAATATTTTTTTATTCTGCCAATTAATTTCTACAGCGATAAATTGACCTTCTTCATCTTTTAATATTTCTTTGGAGCGTAATCTAAAATTTATATATAGCACTACCCCGCTTTTCTTTACATTTGGAGCTGCTTCGTACTCATTTCCTAACTTTTTATTACATACCAGATGAACTTTCTCATCTTGTATGCAAATTTCTTGTAAATATATTATGTCCAATTTCTTCTTCTCAATATAATGAAATATTTTCCTTCTTTTTTGGGGTGTTGCAATACCTTTAATATTCCAAGAGACATTTTTCAAATTCATTGTATGAGAGTTTACAGTTTAATTTCAGTTAGTTATTTTCTTCCCCAGAAACTGAGTTTTCTTCGTTCTTCGATTCATTCCCTGTAGCTTCTTCCTCTTCTTCACTTTTCCGTTCTTGGGTATCTTCCATTCTACTCTCCTATTGTCGCTCTTCTCTATCATCCTCATGGTGTCGCTTTTGTCTCCATTGTTCCTTCCCATATCTTCTCATAAATATTTTAGCTTCCTGGACCGTGTCTATCTTGAATTGTTTCTCTCGAAACCGGAAGCTAAGGCCTTCTAGTTTCCCCCATCTGTATGGTATGTTTTGGAATTTTAAAAACATTATTATAAATCTGTATTCATTTCTTTTTCTTAAGATCCGTGACGGTATGTCTTTATAAATATATACCTTGGTTTTGTCGATTATCAAATCAATCTCCAGGCTTTTTTGGATTATTTCTTCTCTTGTCTTCTTACGAACCAATTGTATCATTACATCCTGTGGGAGTTTTTTCTCTTTCGCTATTCTTGACTCCATCCTGTATATTTTATCAGTCTCCCACTCCATCTTTTCCATCAATATATTTAAATATTCTGCTAGGGGCGGAATTAATCTCTCATACAGATTTTCTTCTCTACATTCTGCCAAGCCTCTTATTTTTATATAGTTTTCTCTTGCTTTTAAGTCCGCCAAAGCTTTCTCGTCCAGGAACCGATCCTGTTGTCTTGTCAAATTTTTTATTGTTTCTTCTATCTCTTTCATTTTCATCTCTAATACTGTTACTCGATCTTGTGTGCTCTTTAAATCTTCTTGCAATCCTCCTAGTGCCATTTTTATTCCTTTCAGTTCATTGTTGAAGTCTTGTTTCATCTCACATCTGAGGTCTTTTATTTCTTGTCTAATTTCCAATTTTATATTTCTTATTTCCTCTAGTAAAGTCGATTGGTATTTATCTGCTTTATTTTGTTCAGGTTTTGATATTGGTTCCAATGATAATTTCCATTGATTAGTATTTGTAGTCATCTTAGATGTCTTTGATGTCCTCCTAGTGTCCATGAAGTTATCCCACATTGGTAAAATTGGTACTGGCAACTTAATGGGTTTCAGGAGTTCTTTTATCATAGATTATTCTATACACACTATATTAACTATAAGCATCAAATTGTTGTTTTCCCCCCCATGAGCTCTTTAAGCTTAATCAAATATCTCTAAGTTCAATCAGTACCAGTATATATCTTCTAATCAGTGTTCAAATATCTGCTTATCAATTCATCAGATATCAAAAATCACACCCAGTACTCAAATATTATCAAAATCAAGATATATCAGTTCATATGTCATCAAATTCAATTCCCTATTATTTATGATACTATTCTATCAATAGTAATCTATAATAACCTAATCAAATTTATATTTATATTAATTATATTATAGTACGGATAACGATAAATACCTATCAATAAAGTGAAATTTGATACCACTTAGTAATGGTCTATAGATTTATCTATCAGTTTAAGAAAATTGAATATAATATACAGTGCTTTAAATCATTAATATTTATAGTCTTTTACTGTCACGTGGTGTTGCTCCACTTAAATCCTGACACGCTATTAATGGCAACTTGTTTCTCACTTTCCGTTCCAGTCCTCTTTCCATCTTACTCTACCATTTTGTTCTTGTGCTGTGTTCTTTCTTCCACTTCTTCAGTCCTTAGTTAAATTTTATCCCTTGCTCTTCTTGCCCTTCGCTTCCTCGATCTTATCAAACTCTGTCCCCAGGTCTATACACAGTCTCTTTTCTTCCTTTATTTTTTCTCCTATTCAGCGCTGTCTACAAAGGTTTCCCCAGTCTTTGGCGTTTGGAATTGTAATCTGCTCGGTTTTAATATGTTTCAGATCTCTCCTTCACCATCGCCATTAAAATCCCTTGACCACACTCTTGCTTGGGCACAGCAACCCTTCTCTGCCTTTCTCTTTCAAATATCAAGATGCAAAACTATCAAACCAAAGTTTTACTTCCACATAAGAGACAAATCATCCACCCAAACTGTTCAAACTCATGTTACTTGCATGGAGGTGGGTTAGGCTTAAAAGTCAAAAGTTTTCCGCTAGCTTTCAATAATGGCTCCCAAAGCATGTGTTCTGCCCGCTAGCGTTTGTTATAACTTCCCCACCTTCTGGTCTCCCATCATTTTCTAATTAGCTAGGTTACTTTTTCTGAATTCCTTACCCTCAAGATCTTCTAATGGTTTTAGATCTCTATCGGGATGAGATGTTAAACCTTGAAGTTTCTCTTCAGCCAAACTTCTTTAAAACAGTTTGCAGGTGCTGCTTGTATCCCTAAGCGATGAGAGATGGCCGTGGCTGCTCCGATCTGCTTCACCCCATCTGCTGCCATCTTGAGTGATTGCTCGCTTGGAGGGTAGCTGAGAGACGCATCCAGATCTCCAGAACCTCTTTTCAATCTCCCTATACCAAGAGGGTTCTTTAGCTGGTTCCCTGAAGTCACCAGCTGTATTCTGCCATCTGATAAAGGTTCCCCTCGCGCGGAGCTTGACAGAGAACCTTATCGTGATGCCATTGCCAAACCAGAATTCGGCTAGCATTTTTCAACAGAGCAAATTTTCATGGCAGGAAATTTTTGAGTAAGGAAATAATTTTTCTCTAGCTGAGCAATTTTTCTAGCAAAGTTCTCAATGTGAGTATTGAGAAGAAGCCCCAACTGTACAGAAAGGAAATGTGCTCTATGTTCAAGGGTTGGGCATATTGCTAAATACTGTTGATTTAAAGGTGTCCAATAGAAACGTAACTCTTCCCTTTCCGCTTTAAAGCCTGTCTTTAATATCCGTTCACTCCTTTCTTCACCAGTGGTCCATTCCCCATGTCCTAGTAGTCCTGTTTTGGAAAGTGCCTGCATAGATGAAGTACAACCTGTTGGAATCTGGACAGGATTGACAGCTTCAGTCCTCATAGGGTTAATAGTGTGTTAGTCAGAGATTGAGACCCTTCAGCTTTAAATGTTATTTGGAATTATTTTTATTATCCATTTCTCTTCTGAATTTCTATCTCACCACAAATTGGGTAGCAGAGTAGTTGGTTAAGTGGGTGGCTAAGTATTTGGCTCACTAGTTTGGTTAAACAGTTTGGTAAAAGAATAGCCCAGTAAAGCAAACTTTTGGAAGAGAGGACCAAAGAAAGTGATTTTTCAGCTTACAATTTTGTTTCCCCAACGAAAGAGATTACTTTTCATCAAAATGTGTTATGCTAGACTGGAATTCTTGAACAGAGCAGTTTTCCATGGCAGGAAATTTTTGAGTAATGAAATAATTTTTTTCTAGCTGAGGAATTTTTCTTGCAAAGTTCTCAATGACAGTATTGAGAAGAAGCCCCAACCATAAAGAAAGGAAATGTGCGCTGTCATAGAATTGTAGAATCATAGAAATGCAGAGTTGGAAGAGACCACACAGGCCATCCAGTCCAACCCCCTGCCATGCAGGAACACCCTCAAAGCACTCCCGACAGATGGCCATCAAGCCTCTGCTTAAAAACCTTCAAGGAAGGAGACTCCACTACACTCCAAGGCAGCACATTCCACTGCCAGACAGCCCTGACTGTCAGGAAGTTCTTCCTGAGGTTCAGGTGGAATCTCCTTTCCTGCATGTTTCCCATACTCCGTGCATTGGTGTAGAGTACCCAGCTTGTTGGGGGCATGTATAGAAAAATGTTTCGAAATACATGCTAAGTTGTTCGCCGCCTCGATCCATATGGAGAGGCGGGATACAAATAAATAAATAAATAAAAATAAATAAATAAATAAATTGGTGTAGAGACACTTAAGTCCCCGGGCCCTTCCTGCAAGTCCTGTACTATTGTTTCTACTCCTCCCACCATTGGCCGCTTGTACTACTTGTCCAGTATCATTTGGGCCTTTTCCCCCTGCACTCGCCGAGTCCTTGCCCTGAATTATATTGTCTCCCTCCCCAGTGGAACTTAGTTTAAAGACCTCTTAATCCTCCTTGCGAGACTGTTTGCAAAAACATTCCTGCCAAGTTTTGTGAGGTGCAGCCCATCCCTCGCCAGAAGGCCACGTTCATGGAAATTCAGGCCATGTTCCAAAAACTCAAACTGTTGCCGGCG
Source organism: Ctenosaura bakeri (assembly GCA_948474755.1). Taxonomy (NCBI): domain Eukaryota; kingdom Metazoa; phylum Chordata; class Lepidosauria; order Squamata; family Iguanidae; genus Ctenosaura; species Ctenosaura bakeri. The sequence goes on from CAOLHI010001360.1 coordinate 191,193, forward strand.
GCATCACATGCGGAGCCAGTTGTTGACCTCTGCTATTGCCCTTTCTCTACGTGCACCATATCTTTGAACAGGGAGGAGAGACGAAATGACCACCTGCACACCAAGGTCCTTAAGCTTCATCCCCATACGCTCATAGTCCTTTGCGATGTGGTAGAAGCTGCTCCTCACAGTGTAATTGGTTCCAACATGAACCAAAATGAGGGGCTTATGGTCAGTGGGTTTGACCAGCCTGGTTAGCCTCTCCGTTACGTGGTTGATCCTGGCCCCAGGAAGACAGCAGACCTCTTGACTGAGCTTTTTCGGTTTGCAAATTGCCGTTTCAGTTCCTCTGAGCAAAGAGTCCCCAACAACCAGAACTCGCCTCCTCTGAGACTTGTCCTGGGCTCCTCGATGAGCATGTTCTACTAGGGCTGCCTGGGCGTTCTGTTGAGGCTGGGAGCATTGATCTAGTTCCTGTTGCCGAAGTTGGATTCCTTCGTGTTGACATTCTGTTCCCTCCACATGGTACTCCTCTTTGTTCATCAGGCCAAGTACTTTGAAGCGATTGTGTAGGTTAAGAGTCTCTGTTGTCTTCTTGGTCCTTTTACTCCTCCGTGTGACATTCACCCAAGCCTCTGTTTCCTGGCATAGTGGGCTGACTTCCTGATCTGGCAGCTCCTCTGCGCATTCGGTCTTCCGGTAGGTCTTCTCTGCCCTATCCAAAAACTCCTCCCCTTCCCTAATAAGCTGAAGATCAGAAACTTGTGCCTCCAGCTGGAGAACCTTCTCCTCCAAGAAGGTGACCAGCTTGCACTTGGTGCAGGTGTACCTGAGAACATCTTGTGGCAAGAAAAGGAACATCCCACAAGTGTTACAGGTGACCACGGCAGCTCCCTATGATAACGGGTTGGCAATCTTGCTACATACTGTTGATTTAAAGGTGTACAATGCAAGACTAACTGTTTCCTCTCCTCTTGAAAGCCTGTCTTTAATATCAGTTCATCCTTTCTTCACCAGTGGTCCATTCCCCATGCCCTAGTAGTCTGTTTTCGAAAGTGCCTGCATAGATGAAGTACAACCTGTTGGAATCTGGACAGGATTGACAGCTTCATTCCTCATAGGGTTAATGGTGTGTTAGTCAGAGACTGAGACCCTTCAGCTTTAAATGTTATTTGGAGCAGCTTTGAAGCCTGTATAAAAGCAGGGTTTTCTTCAATGAGTTTATCTCCTCTGCTCTTGCTGATGGTCCTGGTAGAATAGGTATATGGTTTGATTTTTGTAGTTCAAGATGTTTCTTACTTCTCTTTCCCTATATTGCTCATCTTCCTTTTGACTTTCTGGTTGAAGTCTTTCCTTTTGTATATTTTCCATAGAACTATAGCTATGTTTGCTCTTTTCTCCCTTTAAATAGGCTAAAAGAATTATTTTTATTATCCATTTGTCTTCTCAATTTCTATCTCACCACAAATTGGGTAGCAGAGTAGTTGCTCAAGTGGGTGGCTAAGTATTTGGCTCAATACTTTGGTTAAACAGTTTGGTAAAAGAATACCCAGTAAAGCAAGCTTTTGGAAGAGAGGATGAAAGAAAGTGATTTTTCAGCTTACAATTTTGTTTCCACGATGAAAGACATGACTTTTCATCAAAATGTGTTGTGTATGGCTAGAATGCTTGAACAGAGCAATTTGTCATGGCAGGATATTTTTGAGTAATAATCTCAGTATTGAGAAGAATCCCCAACCGTAAAGAAAGGAAATGTGCTCTATACAGTGGTGAAGCCTGTATAAAAGTACAGTTTTCTTCAGTGAGTTTAGGTTGCTTGGAAGAATTAGGCATCTGAATTGAACAGCTGGAGTTTTTGCGTTTGAGTATAGAGTGGACGTTTGAACTGATAATCCAATGGGAAAAAAACGCCAGAGATCTAGCCCATGTCATCCTTTGGCTAAAGCACTGAAGCAGTTGAAGATTGATGAACTTCTAACAGCTAACTGTCCTGTGAGTAATTTGCCTATTTCATCTACCATTACTCTAAATAACAGGTTTGCTGCACTGAGTAATGAAAGCCCAGAGTTAACTCAGGAGAATTGTGATTCCTCAGTCATTCTTACACCCCTTATCTCAGAAGATGATTTTAATTTCCCAAAGAACTCCAACCCTAATTATTTAGCTGAAAAATGTCTGTTAACTGCTCATACGGTGACAGCAATATTTGAAAGTTTGCAAAGGGTTTGTAATAAAATGAATGCTGTGGAATGTGCATTAGGGGAACTTACAAGGACTCTATCTCAACCTAAGAGTATTTCCCAGGTAGGGAGTAATATGGGAGAGAAGGCTAGTAGATTCAAGGGTGATACTGAATTGCAGAACATCTTGCAACTACAATCAGTTTCTCAACTGGAGGAAAAACCTTGTAGCTCAAGGATCTTCCAGCCCACTCAGGATATTCTACAAGTCGCTCCGACTAAAATTAGAGTGAGATGGGATTCACGCAGAGCAGTAAAGACCTCTTTAAGACAATTGTTAAATATAGAACCTCAGAAGTTAGACTTGAAGGAAATCCACTGGTTGCCAGATGTAAGTGGTCAAAAAAGAGTACATCTCACTTTTGAGCATGCTGTGATCCCACTCATGTTATTTAAAATGAAGACTTTACTGGCTAATTTCCAGATTTCTCCTACAAGAGTCTTCTTAGAAACAACACTTCAACCCTTGTTTCATAGAAGGACAGTATCACAGGCCCCTGAAAACACTTCTCAGAAAGTCAACAAGATAGATCTATAAGCAAAGTATGGAACAAATGGCAATATGACAGTAGATACACAAACAAATAACAAACCAATGCTTCATCATGCATCAGAATATAGAGATAACCACTCTAACAGCAGTGGTACTTTAACTCCTCTGGTTGAATTTAACACCCAATGGGAGGAGGTTGGAACAAACTTGACTTCCCTATATGACAAAATTGAATCACTGAGAGACTATCTTAAGAAGGACAACATAATTTCTCAGGATAAAGGAGATTCTCTCACTCCAGGCTCAACAGTAAGCAAAAATGCTCAGTTAGTAGAAAATTTAAACCAGCTGATGGAATGTCAACAAGGAAATTTAATCTGCTTGGATCCAGAAAACACTGAAGGCTGTCTTAAACAAGATCTACAAATTGCAGAAGCACAAACTGTATCCAAACCCCTGACAACATTGGGTCTTGAGCAGGACTTGGCATGTCATTCTTTACCTTCAAATATTACTTCTCAGTCTGTCTTATTTCAACAGAATGCAATACACTCTGCTCCCACTCAACAGCTTTTTATTATGCCCAATGGTATATCTACTAGAATGGACAGGGTGGAGGATACTCAGGTACCTATATCACCTTTGGTGCTAACGGATTGACTCACAGATTCTCAGGACTATATTTCTGTACTGTCATGGAACATTGCAGGATGGAATGCTAAATACAGAGACCCCTCTTTTGTGGAGTATCTCTCAAAGTTTGATATTTTAATGCTGCAAGAAACTTGGGCTTCGGAGGTAATAGAAGGAAATGGTTTTATTGCATATCAGTTATTTGCCACGCCTAGTAAAAGAAGGGTAGATCAAAGGGTGGCTTATTTACACTTATTTCAAATAAACTTTGTATGACATCATGTAAGCTTTCTACTTATGATCAATATGCAATAGCAGTGATGGTAAAATTCAACAAATGTTCAATATTGTTTATAAATGTATATTTCCCTCCTCAGCAATTGCATGCCCAGATTCACTTAATCTGGCAAGGTTTTGAAAATTATATTGAAGAGTCTCATCTAGCTCTCCCTTTGTCTCAGATAGTTATTGGGGATGATTTTAATGCTAGACTGGGGGTAAATGATACTGTTCTTTATGCTGCCCATCACATCTGTTCTCCAGAAAAAACACCTTTTATTTCAGGAAATATGCGCTGCTCAAAAGATACTGTTAGCAACTATTCAGGTCTTAATTTGGCACAGATGGCACACAGGTACCTATCTTGAATGGGAACGTTACTGGGGACATACCAGGGGAATTTACATTCTGGTCAGGAACTAGGATGAGCACCATTGATTATATGATTGTTAGCCAGGGTCTACTGAATCCCTCTATAAAAATGGTAATAGATAATAGGTTGGAAAGTGATCGCCTGCCCTTAAACTTGTATTTGAAGGTATCTGATAATCATACCCATATCATAAATATCTTAAAAACAAACCCAGGGGTGATAGTTACTAATAAAAGGATCAAGTGGTCACAAAAGTCTGCAGGGTTCTTTTTGGAGCTGTTTAACACTAGTCAGTTCTCTAATATCCATTCTACCTGCCTGGCAATAGGTTCAAATAATGGGATTATTGAGCAATATGAAATATTGATCAAAAATTAGTTGATTTATTTTTAGCTACCAATTCTGAAAGAGTTTATACTAGAAAGTTTAGGTCAAAGGATTGGTTTGATTGTGAGTGTAGGGATGCTAAGAAACTGCTTATTTCTAAATTCAAACTTCATAAGGAAAACCCAGAAGATGTGAGGATAGAGGAGCTGTTGCAATTAAAAAAAGAATACAAGAAATTGATTAAGGTTAAAAAGAGTTGTGCACAACAAGCATTATGGGAATAACTTATTAATGCAGTAAGGATGAAAGATATGAAAACCTTTTGGCAGCTCACATCAACTGCAACCAAAAGTTACACCACATGGGCAGATTGTCATATCCCCTCTGGAGTTTGGGAAGCTTATTTTTATGAGTCATATGCCATTAAAGAACCCCCTACTTTTCAAGTGAATCGTATTACCAGGAATTTGCCAGAATGGCAACCAGTATCAATTGCTGAAGTGACAGAGCTAGTAAACCAACTTAATCCAGGCAAGGCCCCAGGGGATGATGGTATTCCTCTTGAGCTAATCAAATGCAACATAGATTGGTGGGCCCCAGTTTTGGCAAATATTTTTACATATATTGATAAGAATGCCCACATGCCATCTGATTGGAATACAGCTATTATTATTCCAATCTTTAAGAAAGGTAAGAAGGATAATCCAGCAAATTATCACCCAGTTAGTTTGTTATCTATAATTAGTAAAATCTATGCTAGACACTTATACTGGAAATTGCAATATTGGATGGACATAAAAAATGTTCTGGCTGAGGAGCAAGCAGGTTTTAGACCAGGAAGATCTACTTTGGACCAGGCCCTTATCCTACAACATCTGGTGGAAAAATACTCTAGTAAAGCTAAAGGGTCCTTGTTTACAGCTTTTATTGACCTTAAATCTGCCTTTGATTCTATCGCTAGAGATAGATTGTGGCACATACTAGAAGCCTCTTCAGTAGATCGTTGCTTATTTACAAGCTACATGAAAAAACAGCCTTGAAAATAAGATGTAACTTGGAAGGTCAGCTGTCCAATAAAGTCTTAACACATAATGGGGTTAAGCAAGGATATATACTAGTCCCATTGTTATTTAATTTTTATATTAACTCAATGGTTGCTGCTCTTAGTTAGTTAGATTTTCACCCTCCCAAGTTAGCGGGTAGGCATCTTTCAGTGTTGCTATATGCAGACGATGCAGTAATACTGTCGCAAACACCCATTGGTTTACAGAGAGCGTTGCATGCTCTAACACAATATAGCCAAGAGGAAGGACTCCAAATAAATTATGAGAAAACTAAAATTATGGTGTTTGCAAAAAGACCAAAGCTGTATAAATGGACGATAAATGAACATAGGATTGAACAAATAAGGACCTTTAAGTATCTTGGTGGTGTATTCCAGTCAAATGGAAATCATAAGGTACATGCAGAATATGTTGCACAAGTAGCACAGAGATCCACATCCGTAATTCAAAAAATTTCTATACTAAAGGAGGGCAATATATTCCAGCTGCCCTAAGGTTGTTTCAGGCCAAACCTATTAGTCAACTACTTTATGGTGCTCAACTAGGTCCTTATTCTTTTTTCACTACCTTAGAAATAGTTCAATCAAAATTTCTGAGGTCCATCCTGCAAGTACCACGTTGGGTCTGCAATGCAGCTTTGCGGTTGGAGGTGGGCTTCCTGAAAGTTGAATCTAGGGCTTGGTTAGCTATTTTTAGTTTTTAGCTGAAATTAAGTTTTCGACTAAGTGGTTTAGCTTCCTTAGTATTTCAAGATAATTTCCGATCAGTATGGAAAAAAGCCATATCTGCTAAGATTTTATGGTTTTTCTGAGGAGTACTTTTTACATGTGGGATTTGACGTAGCTAGCGAAACGCTTAGACAGCGAATTATGGATATGGAGAGGCAGCATGATTTAAAGGTTCAAATAATATGTTAATTGACACTGCACTGATACCCTACAAGCCAGCTAAGTATTTTTATCTACTTTTAATATCAAATCAATGTAGAGCTTTTACTCTTGCTGGATTAAATGCTTTACCATCAACAATACCAGAAGGGAAGTTTAAAAAGATTCCATATGATCAACATAAATGCCCCTGCAATTCTGGTGAAATTGAAACAATAACTCATGTTCTTCTGTACTGCCCTTATTATCTTGAAATCCGGGAAGCACTTATTGAACCATATATAAAGGCATTCCCTGGTCGTTCACAGGCCTCTTATACTTTCTTACTGATGTCCGGGCAAAATACAGGGATGTTGACCAAAATAGCAAAATTTTGTGCTGATGCAATTAAAATTCGTAAAAATAAGGTTTTAGTAAATGGTTAGGTTTTATTATAGGAATATGTAACTATATTTTATGTTTTATATTACATATTTTATACCACTTATGTTTATATTTATACTTTGCTAATGCTGATGTATGTATATCATGTATGTAGATGAATTTTTGAATAGGGTCATTGACTGCAATAAAATTATTGATTGATTGATTGATTGATCAGTGAGTTTATCCCCTCTATTCTTGCTGTTGGTCCTGGTAGAGTAAGTATCTTGTTTGATTTTTATAGTTCAAGATGTTTCCTACTTCTCCTTCCCTATATTGCTGATCTTTCTTTTGACTTTCTGGTTCAAGTCTTTCGTTTGTATATTGTCCATAGTGCTATACCTATGCTTGCTCTTTTCTCCTTTTAAATAAGCTAAAAGAGTTATTTTTATTATCCATTTGTCTTCTGAATTTCTATCTCACCACAAATTGGGTAGCAGAATAGTTAGTCAAGTGGGTGGCTAAGTATTTGGCTCAATAGTCTGGTTAAACAGTTTAGTAAAAGAATAGCACAGTAAAGCAAACCTTTGGAAGAGAGGACCAAAGAAAGTGATTTTTCAGCTTACAATTTTGTTTCCATGATGAAAGAGATGACTTTTCATCAAAATGTATTTTGATGTTTGTTTTGTGTTTGGCTACAATTCTTGAACAGAGCAATTTTTCATGGCAGGAAAATTTTCAGTAATAATTTTTTTCAAGCACAAGAGTTTTTCTGGCAAAGTTCTGTACTTCTCCTTGCCTAAATTGCTCATTCTCCTTCTGATTCCCTGGTTGAAGTCTTTCCTTTTGTATATTGTCCTTAGAGTAATACCTATGTTTGCTCTTTTCTCCCTTTAAATAAGGTAAAGGAATTTTTGTTATTTTCCATTTGTCTTCTTAATTTCTATCTCACCACAAATTGGGTAAGAGAGTAGTAGTTGGTCCAGTGGGTGGCTAATTATTTGGCTCAATACTTTGACTCAACAGTTTGTTGAAGGAAGAGCACAGTAAAGCAAGCTTTTGGAAGGGAGGACCAAAGAAAGTGATTTTTCAGCATACAATTTTGTTTCCATGACGAAAGAGATGACTTTTCATCAAAGGGTGTTGTGTTTGGCTAGAATTCTTGGACAGAGCAATTTTTCATGGCAGGAAATTTTTCAGTAATTAAATAATTTTTTTCCAGCAGAAGAATTTTTCTTGCAAAGTTCTCAATGTCAGTATTGAGAAGAAGCCCCAACTCTAAATAAAGGAAATGTGCTCTGTGTTCAAGGGTTGGGCATATTGCTCGATACTGTTGATTTAAAGGTCTCCAACAGAAGCCTAACTGTTCCCTCGCCGCTTAGAAGCCTCTCTTTAATTTCAGTTCCTGGCTTTACCAGTGGTCCATTCCCTATGTCCTGGTAGTCCTGTTTTGGAAAGCGCCTGCATAGATGCAGTACAACTTGTTAGGACAGGATTGCCAGCTTCACTCTTCAGAGGGTTAATGGTGTGTTAGTCAGAGATTGAGAGCCTTCATCTGTAAATGTTATTTGGAGCCATTGTGAAGGAAATAAAGACAAGGATCACTTTAGATGAAGTTAAAGAGAGTCAGGGGGAAGGTAGAGAAGGAATGTGCAATTTGGAATAAGTAGTTCTATAACATATAACTATTGATAAGAATTTTATACAATTTTCTTCAATTCGTAAATAGAAATACTGCATAGTTTATGTAAATTATAAGACTTTAATAAAAATAATTTTTAAAAAAGATAGTTCTTCGTGTATAATTTTGTTTCCATGACGAAAGAGATGACTTTTCGTCAAAGGGTGTTATGTTTCAAGTTCAAAATGCATTCGTTCTGGGGACATTCCAATTTTTTTTTAATAGCCTATACTGTCTGATATTGTAATTTCTTGTCGTCTCCCTTTATTTCTTCTACCTTCTTAGTTGTACCAAGATTTTAGAAACAATCATGATCATTATTATATTTTATCTAATCAGGATAATTATATATCTTAATTTTTGGATAATTCTCTTCTGTCTTTTCTTTCAAACTCCATATGCAAGCTATCTTCCTAGTGTTTTTGCTTGTTCATTAATCTATCACAGAAATGTTTTCTTTTTAACATCATCCATAGTCAACATTGATAATTTTCACATTAATCTTATTTGCTTCAAAAGCGCTAATTAAATTACTAAATTACTAAAAAAAATTTAGTAAATTTTTTACTAATTTTTTTTTGTCTTTCTTCTGAATACGGGTCTCTTGCAAAAAATGACCAATTTGACCAAAGTTGTTTAAGTAATCAAATATATTCTTTTTCTTTATTCCATTCAAGGCTAAAATTTTCTGATGTATTTGTATAAGGAAATCCAATTCAAATATCTATATATTTTGTTGCTAAGTCCTAATCTTTATCTCCAGCACCTAACACGATTGTTCCCATTTTATCAAAACCTTTCACTCCTCTAGTGAATCTTGTTGTTCCATTTCTTCACCAAAATAATTTTCATCCCATAAGTAAAAATCACTCTTTCCAACTTCTCCTGGAATAGATTATACGGATTATATTAGAATATAAACTTTTAGAAGGTGACACTGACATTTACTGTAGTGCTATGGTCGTTTCAAGCATTATGGCTGATAGTTTTCTCTGCAACTTTTCCTCTCAGTCTTTACTTTACCGAACTAACTTTAACACGGCTACATGACAGGGAAGCCCATTCTGCTCAACAGGGGGCAGTGACTTAATATAAGTAAGCTTCACTAATTTGAGTAAACGTAAGTATAACTGACTAACTGGCGGTAATAGTAAAAATACAGTAAATACAATTGCATTGTTCTTTTCTCAGGTGATTGAAGAAATTGAAGTGATGATGCAAAATTCCCCAGATCCAGAAGAGGAAGAAGAGATATTGGAAGATGATGGAGAAGAATCCAGCAATCAGACTGATTCAGTCCTTCTACAGGAGATGCAGGCTTTGTCACAAAACCTGAACAACAATTGGTCCTATGAAGGTGAGGTGGTCAGGAAAAGGGAGGATGGGAGTGTCCCTGTTTGCTCAGAAGATCTGGGGACATGTACATGACCCCACCAATATTTTAGGGAGAAGTGGTCAGCCTTCTTTTTTCTCTATAAAAAGCACTATTTCCTGTGTGTCTTCTCAGTATTTCTGTCTATTTATATGTCCAACTCTATCTCCTGCGTAAAATGAACCAGTCCAATGAAACCATTATTTAATCTACTGAATATATCAATGGCATCTGGATTTTTTTCCTTTACATTTAATAAAGCAATGGAGTGACTTGTGGTTTAACTGCTGGAGACGCAAGGTGCTTCACTTGGCTATCCTAGCCAGACTGGTTTGCACCATTGGTGGAGAGAAACAAAGGACATCATTATGCCAACCGCAATATGTGAATAGTTTAAGTGCATGTTTTCAGAAACAGCTTTTAATGGAGCAGACTTTTGTGAATGGAGCAGACTTTTTCTTCCTTTCCTTCCTTTGCTGTAGAATTTGGAAAAAAAGTGTTACAAGGTTTCTCCAGATGCCCTGGTTCCTTGATGGAAAGTTCAAAGTGCTTTAGAAAAAAATGGAGGTTTATTTTAGAAAAACCATACATGCCACTGATCATTCTACTTAATTGCTAGATGAATTTCTGTGGAGGTTCTTAGAAGAGGACCCCCACGAAAAATAAATATATATGCCCTCAAACCAAACATTTAATACTTTCCTCATACCAAATGCAGGAGGAAAATAATAATACAACATTGTATTCTTTTGAAGATTCTGTCACAGAAGCATTAGACCTATTTAGGAATGCACACAGGACACAATAAAATTCATTTTGTATTTCAAAAGGTTATGAAAAAAAAATTGGTTTAAAGAGTATTTGAAAGTTTTGGGTGAGCTTCATAATTCTATATTGTTCTATCAACATTTTTTTTTTTTGGAAGTCCTGATTCAATCAGTGTAAAACCAGAATGCTTTATTTTCTGCGTGGTTGTAACTTTAACATTTTGAAAGCGCTTAATGGACTAAATTGGAGCCTTTGGTTTATTGAGATGCATTTTTTAAAAATAATATTTTTAATGAATGCATTTCCAAAAATTTCAGATGGCAAGCATAGTCTGTAGCCTTGATTTGATGCCAGACAATTTCAATAAATAGCAAAAAAAATTTTGTAGCAACTTATTATTTTATTTAGCTGCTTTGATTGCTTGACGTTGGTTTTTAGCACTATCTTAAAAATTCAGATGGTGTGAACTACGTATGGCCCTTTCCTGCTCTCTTATGCAAATAGATTCTTTCTCTCCCCCCGCTCATGTAAAACTATCAATCAAGTAATTTTACTAAAATATAATTCCAAAATGTCTCCAAGCAATAGTCCTAGAATTAGTCTCTAAAATTTTAGAAGAGCACACTGTTCAGTAAATGCATACCTGCTTGGCAGAACTTAATTTTCATAAGAGCATGCCATAAAAGATTTTATACAGCTTTAAACAACAGACTTTATACAATTTTAACAGGGTTTTGTTGTAACAAAAAGGTGTTTTCTTTGGTGTCAGCATTTTTACTGCCCAGTGACGGAAGGAAAGTGCTTGTGAAAATTTTTCCACATGTATCCATGCATTTCAGGGGGCATTTTGCCACTGTGTTTCATCAGGCGAAGTATCTTGTTTTATTAAATCCTTCCACTCTCCTTTGTCCATATGATCTATTGAGATGTCTATTTCTTCCCATTCTCCAAAGGCTTGGAGCACATGTCAATCTTAGAGCTCTCAGAGCTACTGAATCAAGTACAGGGAGCTATCAGGGACTACTCAGAAGAGCTGGTACAACAACTGGCTAGACGGGACGAGCTGGAATTTGAAAAAGAGGTGAAGAACTCATTTATTACCGTATTGATTGAAGTCCAGAACAAACAGAAAGAGCACAGAGAGATGATGAAAAAAAAGAGAAAAGAAAAGGGGATGAGTTTACAGAGCAGCCGAATAGAAAGGGCAACCCAAATGCCTCTCAAGGTGCGTTAAACTTTACAAAATGTATCAGTGTTCCGAATTGGTGTTTAATTCTGATGTAGATCCCTCTATCATGGAAGGAATCAGCTGATGGCTTTATTACTATCCGTGTGTATGTGTGTCGCAAAAATAACATTAGTGTTTGTATGTTTCAATTAATGGTATGCATATCCCAAAGGAATTGCTGCCACCCCTTATCTGTCATCTCTTGCATAGCATAATGTAATCTTTGCACAATTAGTCTAGGTTGCATTAAAAAACAAAAATCTCCCCCCAAAAATAACTAAACCCCAAATTTTGCTGTAAAAAAATAAATAATCAAAACTCAACAGGAATAATTTATGGTTAAAATATCTTTTAGACTGTTATTCAGGCTTTATAGAACTGAACTGGGCTTCGTTGTACAAAAGAAGAATAAGAGAAAGAAAAATAGAAAAATTAGGGCAATATTGTTGGCATAAGAGATAGCATAATGAATTAATTCTTGGATGATTAAAATGTATACTTGAGTCCCCTTATGAGGGGGATCAGCTGACTACAAGCTTGTCTGTATAATTATTCTGAAAAACTATTACTGTCCCTGTGCTACATATGACTTCAATGTTAATGCAGCTTATTAATGCATGAAATTGTGCTGTAAAATACACATTTATGTGTTTCTTATGATTGTATTATGAATACAAAAAGCACAATCCATTACCACCATGGATTGGCAAGTGTGACTTGCCATAAGTTGGGCACAAGGGCTCCCAGAATCCCTGATCATTGGCTATCTTGGGTGGATATTCTTGAACTTTTAAGTCCAAAATATCTGGTCAGTGCAGTCATCCCTTCTCCCCACTTTAGAAAATTAAGAGCATTATCTACTCAGCAACAGATTATCTAAGATCTGTGGTGTTATGTTTTCATATCTCTGTAGCGATTCAGTATGGAAGGGATCTCAAATATTCTGCAGACTGGTATCCGGCAGACATTTGGGAACCCAGCAATGGATAAGCAGGCAAGTATAATTTTGACTGGAATGACGACACATGTATTATTTCCTGAGAAGTACCTTTGTTGATGTAAACAAAATGTTATCAAACTTTCTAAGGTTTCCAAAGGGTCCAAGAGAATTGTTGGAGTTGTCAAAAAAGTAACTTTTCCAAACTCAGTATTGGCAGTCAGGGTAACCCGAAGCCCACTATATAGGAGAAATGCTAAGCAAAACACAAAGGAGAAGAAAGCATGCTGAATTGCCGTACCAAGACTGTTAATTTGTCATTGTCAGTTGAGACATGGACATTCAAAACTGGGGACCAAACCAGTCATATGAAATGATGCACTTGAAATCTGACTTTTTTCAGTAATTTTTTGCTATGTGAATACACTGATTAACATCACTGTAGGATGCGAGACATTCGCAAGAAAGATTGATTGATAGGAAAGGTGTTTCAGCCTTTCCAGTTCCTCTTTCAGGTGCTGGCCTTCCCCCCATTTGCTTTTGATCTTTGGTCTTTCTTGTAAAGGAATGCATTTAAAAATGTTAATTAGACCAGGAAAAATCATGACTAGTATGTAGGAGAAAAGTTATCTTCATGAAGGCTTGAAGTACATCCCTTGCAGTTTCTTCCTGATTAGGAGTACACAGAACACAGAAAAAAACCTGCTTATCCCTTTTGCTGTGTAATTCTTGACTGGGTTAACGTGGATGGATTATTGTATGTCCTTAAACGTACGTCAAAACGTTTACAAGCAGATTTGTCACATTGAATAGCAAGTTATTTTGATAGCATTTCATTAAGAAAAAATAGAGGCAAGACCACGCAACACAGGCTGCAAAATTTCATGGTGTCACATCACAGAAAAAATATACCATGCTATACAGTTGTGATGATCCACACCACAACATCATGCAAGGTATTTAATATTACCAGTGACATTCTCATTATGTTTACATGTCATGTGCACTTCCCTCAGGACACTTGTGAAAGGCCACAGTCCTGGTTTTACTTAAGCTTTAGTCCTAATAACATATCCCTATCTTCATGTTTCTCTCAAGAATAAGAACATTCAGCTACATCACAACTCAAGTTTACATTATCATGTCACACAATAACATCACTTCCTAAAGGGTGCCATATAAAGAAATCAATGTTGCTTGAATAAATTTGTAACCTTTGTTTTGGGGGCAAATTAGCTGTGGTTCCTTTTGATTATGGTATTAATAACAAAGATGATGTTCTTTCTCAGTATTTGAACACTGTTATTCCGTATGAAAAGAAAGGAGTGCCTCCTTCAGTTGAAGACTTACAAATGCTTACAAACAGTAAGTTCCTTGCATTGACATATTGTGGCATATAGTGTATAGTGTAATAGTATAGTGTATAGTATAGTGTAATGTAGTGTATGTATAATAAATTGGAAATAATTTTTGATGTCAGCCACAAAAAATTTATATAAATATATTTTTATAAATATATAAAGTATATTTACCCTATATACAACCCAATTAGATAATACTGAGAAGTTAAGTCTCACTGAGGAGGTAAAATTGTAAAGAACATTTATAAAATTATTTTAAAAAAAATACCATTATAATGTTATTATAAATAGTTATAAAGATAGCAGATGACATTTTTATTGCCTGATTTTATATTATAAAATGTATATTATAAAATGTATATTATAATAATTATATTATAACATCAGATAATATAATATTATATTATGTTTATGCATATATTTATATATTTTGTAATATATTACTAGCTTTTTTGTACTATATTAATAGCATATTCTTTTTTCTATTGCTAGACATACAGCACATGCAGCAAAAGCATCTTCAAAATGCCTAAAATAACCTGTTACTTTTCTCCAGAAATATTTTTGTGCGAAGTTGAATGAGATTGTGTCAGAAACAGAACTGCTATAGTGATGAAAACAGTTTTTAAGCTGGTTGGATTTCGGTTCATTCATTTTACTCAAGGATTAGCTGTATGAATAAAACTGTCAGAAGTTATTGGTTGGATTTTGGGTCATTCACTTTATTCAAGGAGAAACCTCCTATAGTAAAATGAATAAGAGCCAAAAATCCAACAATCCCTCAAAACACAAAAACATTCTCATTGGTATCCAGGTTGCCACCACAGAATTACATAGTTACGTCTGACAGTTTTATTTTTCCTGCATTATGAATAAGTAGAGGCAAATCAATTTCCAATCCACTTTACTTACATATCATTTTTTTCTGATTTCTTCAACCAAAAAACAATATGATGGTCATTCCCTTAGTTTTCAATGTGTATGTATCACAAATTTTAAAGTACTGAAATTACTATGCTTAGGCAATTGTAAGACCACAGAAAATAAAGTTTTGAGTGTGGTCACTGAATACTTGCATTTAACTGAATTTATCTCAAAAGCATTCTTTCCACCATAACATTGTCTACATGGGTGTCTTGGACTGTCCTGCAAGGGAGAACCCCTGCTGAAATTCAGAAGCATCTGACATTCTTTCTAACTCTGGAATTATTGCGAAATCACCAGCAACTGAACTGCCACTCTATGTATTCTTTTGTGTCGGAAAGAAATGGCTTTTTTTTTTAAGTGCTGTTCCTGTTTTTGATTTTTAACAACCTAGTTTGGGTGACAGGACAGGATCATACCGGAAAAGATATTTACAAGCTGCAAGCAATTAGTCAACTAGTCTCCTCTCATTGAGCCACACAGATAAAAAGTTAGCTTCTGTAGCATCCTGTAGCATCTACTGTCACAGTTCATGGGCAGGCACATTGATAGATTCCTGCAAAATGACACACTAATTCTTGTTTTTTCTTCAGTTCTTTTTGCAATGAAAGAAGACAATGAGAAGGTGCCTACATTGCTAACTGATTACATTCTAAAAGGTAATTATCAATAGAAGCAAAGGAAACTGCCTTCTGTTGAGTCAGCCTGTTAGTGCAACCACACCTCTAATCCACATGGCAGGAACTCTCCTGGTCACTGATAAAAGTTTTCTAAGCACCACCTGGATTATATATTTAGTTGGAAGTGTAATGAATCAACTGGGAACCTTTTGCATGCATTGGGGAACCATGCCTCCATAAGGATTAGATACTATTACAATTATTGCAATAACTAGATTAATGAGGGTACTCTGTACTAGCTCCTTTCTTGTGAAATTCCTATCCCAAATATATATGATAATATATGATAATTCACATATTGTTTTTTCATGCATTTTTTTTTAAATAAGGGGAATTTTATCAATATTTTTTAAATGGGCGTTTTGATGGCACATATCACATGTGAAGGGGCTACAGAGAAGAATGCTTTTTCGTTTTCCTGGGCCCTGGTCTTAACTTTTGATGGTGGGAAACCAACAGTGTTGCTTCCAGACTCAATACCCAAAAGGTGATTTCAGAAGGTGAAAAGTGAAATTTCAGAAGGTGAAATTTCCCATAGTGTGCTGATTTTGGTGCCAGGAGTAGAAATTTCAAGCATCTGGTTCTCATGTGTTAATTCAGTCAGTAGCTGAACCTAGGCTTCACAAACAAAGTGAAACTGTCACAATCTAAAGATTATGCCTTCCAGATGATTTCAGAATTCAGATCCATTGCCATTCCCCATAGATGGATCTTTCATGAGCTGCAGTGTAAAACATGAAGTGATAAACATGTAAAGTGATATAAAAGGGGAAAGGCAACTTATTCCAGACGCTGTTGCTAAGGCTCTAATATTGCATTTCCTGTTTACCATTTATGACTTAAATTGTCCTGTTCCTTCCCTCCTTCTTCTTTCAGTTCTCTGTCCTACCTAAACTCCCCGCTCTGCGAATCACGAAGAGGAGACAATGACCAGTGTGTCATTCTATCAGAGAGACTGCATGTCATAATATAACTTTTTCAACTGTATAATTAAAGAAGTATAGTATTAACCTGGATTAAACATAAACTGTTTGCTGTCTGTTTCTAGTCATAGTAAAAATTTGACTGCATGAGTGGAGACACAGGCTTCTCTTTCAAATCTCCATCTTGGAGGAAGCGGTATGTCACCATATATCAGCCCATCTCTTTGGAACTAATTTGACTACTGAAATAAACTTTCATTTAATTAAAAAATTGTTACATTTCCTGAAGAGCTGCTTCATTTTGTGCAAAAAATGACTGCAAGTAATAATGGTTTGATAGTTGTTTTTCTCTGTAATTGTAAAACAAAACCAATTTGATGCTATTACAAGTTGATTCATTTGAGATACGATATTTAGTGAGGACATTAACCCAATGCATTCTAACAGGCAATGCTGACAACCTCTGGTATTCTGCATTTCCTACTTTTTAAATTATTGGATGGACAGACTTTTTTTTTGTCACATCCATGATAAAAAAACTTTCCATCAATCCTATGAATAAATCTGAGAATTTTTTTTAAAATCAAAACCAAAACCTTAGCTACTTGTCATTGAAATTTATGATTTTTCTTCATGTGGCCAGATCAGTCAGAAGGCCTGAGGTTTCCTAGACTGAGCTGAGAATGGGGATGGATCCTACTGATGTAATTGTATAACGCATAAAGTGCCAACTGTAGTTACTGGCCTGTCATTCAAACACAGAGAGAACATATTTTCCTATATATATATAAGGTGAAATGAGGCAACTCCTTCCTAATTAGGGAGTTGTGATAAGGAATAGTAATCTAGTCTCCCTGGTAGTCTAGGCAGCAGGCGAGGTAGAGCAGTCACAATGAGCTTTGTAACACAATGTTTTTAGAGTTTTTGCAGGTTCCTTCAATGTATTAGTTAAACTGTACAAATTATAGCTAGGTTCAACTTCAATACACAAGTTTTGTCTCGAACTGAGCATTCCAAATCTGAAAGATTTGTACCCTTATCACCTACCTGGAGATACTTCATAAAGAGTAGAGATTCAGAAACCAGGTTGTGAGATCTGACAACTCTAATGTGTAGCATGACATCTTGTAGCTTCCTGATACATCTGATGGTATTATCAAATTTTGGAAATCTGCAAAAAGCCGGAATTGCAGAGAACATGTGGAATGCTCTGTGACTGAGATCTGCTGTTTGTTTGCATACATAATTATAACCACCATTAGAAGGAACAAGCAATACATGGAGGAAAAGAAAGTAATTGGAGTGGTTTCTTCTACACCCTCTTTCAGAATACATCCTTTAGTTCTTCTCATAATTCCTGTTTATATTCCCCCCTACAGCCCATATTTTATATTACCATAGGTCTCAAAACATAACAGGGCTATTTCCTCCCTCTTGAGAGTTTAAACGAATTAAAACACTTTGATACCTAGCTATGTTTTATAGCATATTGTTCCTCAATCTTGTTTACACAGTAATAAGTTATAATTATGATTGGAAATGACCATCATAGACTAATTCTTGTGAGAAAGTTGGACAAATTTTCTTCCATTCAGTTAATTAGATTTTCGTGGTACACTGACCTCCTAAACTGTGGTTAAGCCTATCTACTCTTGGTAAAGTGATGGTTGACTAGATTAAAACAAATGATAGCTAAGATTGTGTGTAAAGTGCAGGTGACACAAGCTGTAGTTAGTTAAAATAAAATGGACATCTGCACTGTCATCACTAGTGCAGTTAGGGCAGCATGATGCACAAGTCTGAGACCTGCACAGGCTTAATCATAGTAAACCATAATTTATTATAATATCTGAACACAGTCATTGCATAAATTATCTTGAAATGGAAATTGACTTGTTTGGGTATGTTACATTCTCAATTTACAGTGTCTCTTCAGTGGACATTGTTTCCTCTTTAATTCAATTTTTCTTTAAATATCAAGAATGTTAAATAAAAACAAAATGAAGCTGGAAAACCTCATCTGGTAGCACTTTATAATAAATGGACATTAATACTAAATTACAATGAATTTTTTATGAAATTACATATTACATTCATGCCATATCAGTATTCAAAACAGGGGCCTTTTTTAATTCCCAATACTTCCAATACATTCTTGTAGAATTATCAATTCAACCCTTAATGTAAAATGATTGATTAAAAATCTCAACTCCTCAAAGAGTCAAAGGAAGGAGCAATTTTATAACTGTGCTTTGTGAATGAGAAGAAAGGAATTATTTGAAACAAACCTTCTATATGCTAGAAAATGGGCAAAACCCTTGTCTGGAAGTTCAGGATTTGTTTGATGGATGTGCTGAGGAAGTATTGGAAAAGGCAGAGAGCTTTGAAAGGGAGCTGGTGGTCTGTGAGTATTAATTTTCTTCTCCTAAGAAGACAGACCAAATAGGGAACATTTCCTTCCCCATATGTTGGAAAAATTAATCACTTTGTAATTTCACTATCAAACTGGGATGGAATACATTTATATTTATTGGTAGGAACTTGTATAATCTTCACATATGGTGATATGCAGTGAGTCCTACTTACTGGGAAGCAGCCACTGAGATCCATGCAGTCCCCTTTTACTCAGGAAGCAACTGGTGACTCTTTTCATCCTCTCCTATGTACATTGTCTCCTGTGTACAATGTCCATTGATCTCAGCTTGCTGCTTCCTAGTTGGGGACTTTCATGGTCCCCATATATCCCACATGGTTAGAACGTTCACTTCCTTCCTCAGCCATGGAAACCCACTGGGTGACCTTGGGGACGTATCATACAATCTCAACCCCAGAAAACTCTGTGATAGGTTTGCCATGTTGGAAATTTGAAGGCACAGAACAACACAGCCCTTAAACTAGGGATTGTGAATACTGAGCGTTCACACAAACTGCATACATCCAGGTCATGCATTTGTAACTGCTATAGAATCCTTTCTAGCCAACGATTACTGGAGCCTCATGTTGAAACATGAAACGTTAGCTTTTTCCATGGAGAAATACATTAATTCACAGAAAATAGACAATCTGCTAATCCAGAGAGACTCAATTGTTGTTCACAATAATCTGATAAATGAGTGAATTATTTTTTTTTTTTACACTATAGACATTTTTCTAAGAATGTACCAAAAAAACCAAAACCAAAACCCAAAACGGATAGCAATTTAAAATATCACTCAAGGACCAAGCAATAAAATGTCACCCTATCAAGCAGTACTGGGAGGGGAAAAGACAGAGCAAGAAGACTAATTTAGATGGATGGCAGAAGTTTTCTTTGGTCCAGAAGAATTTGTTTTTCCTGGCTTCACAGTTCCAAACTGTGATACGATGATCCATCTGACAACTCAGGGCATATTAAGCGCTGGGACAATTGCCCCTTACTGGAAACTGGGGGAATGATGGGTGCATAGCACACTCTTCAATATTTCACAGATGAAAAGTGGGACATACAAAGTCAAACAATATCATGGTGTGACAGAGGAGAGGGTGCAAGCAATTTGCTTTTGTCTGAGCCTATTGAGAAGGGCAAATCTTGTCTTTTTCTTTCTCCTTTGCTCATGGATTGCAAACTACTTTTGCAGTGGTAGTGGAAAGAAAAGCAGGGGCATTTTTAAAGCAGTGGGAAAAGTGAGATGACATTTGGTGAATCAGTGTTCCTATCAATCCAGAAAAGTTGTGCCATAGAATTTACCAAGAATGGTGCTTGCATGAAGGGTTGGAAGCATTGTTACCTGTGGAAATCTAAAGACCATTTTCTGCAGGATGATTTTGGTCCACTTTCTGAAGCCCTTCTTCTTTTTGCTGCTTTGCTGTTTTGATTATGCTCTCCAAGAGGGGTGGGAGGAAAATCATTAATCATTACATATTTCCCCCCAGGAAATGAGCTCTAGAGGAAAGCATGTATTTGGACTAAAGCAACCATGCTGCCAAAGGGCAGCAATACCCAGTCACGTAGAGGGTCTAGTAACAGCAACTTTCTGAAGATATGCTCACCGACATAAGTGGTCGGGCAGTTCTCTGTGCAGTCAGATTCAGCAGAGTGTTGTTGGCTTTTAAAAAATCTAGCTCCCCTTGAAAGGTCCCTTTTTAATATTGGTGTCTAGGAAAACCACATCAGCACACAAATTAACCACCATCATTATTTTTACCCAGGACTGTGTTAAGACTGTAACAGTACATGATGCATGGGGTAAGTCTATACATGTCTTACTTCTGTGTATACGTAAGTTGGAATCAGGTACATGCATATGTCCAATTTTGTTACATGCACATGTTTGAATGTTGGTCAGGGTACTATTTACTAACTGCTTATTCAGAGTGGAATCTTGTTAGTCATAATGAAAGACTTTAACTTAATTGTTAATCAGCACATTGGTAAAGCCAATTGATTCAATAGGTCTGGTCTAGACTATAATAAGATTTAAGCCACTATGTGCAAATATTACCTCTCCAGTAGCTGTCAAGACCTGGGGCATTATGGCTATTTAATGGGAGAGGGGAACAAGAGAGGAGGCAACCTGTCAGCACTTGGCCCAGCTGCAGTAAATGGCCCTAGCAATGCTCCTAGGGTCTGTCAGTTTCCCTGGGATGTGGGAGGTTGCAGAAGGGCACACAAATGTGTGTGCAAATTGCTATGCTCCACATGCTCTCATCTTGAATCTTGGTCCTCTTTAGTGCTCAGCTGTACTTTCATAGTAGTGAGATAAATACTGACTCGATGTACTTTGACATTCTTTAGAGAAATCAGCTCACATTAATTCCTCCCCTCCTTCTAGCTCGTTGTAGAAGTACAATAGAGGCACTGAGATGTATGGCAGCTTGCAGAAACCTGGTATTGGTGTAACTACATGCATAACCCTTACAAAGAGCTTTTCATGCATGTTGAAAATGCATATCATAATGCTCAATGAAATGTCTAAAGCCCAATTTTCTAATGTCAGAAAGGCCTTTCTTTCCAGGATGAACTGTAGCTCCTTACATATTTCTTTGATATGTTCAATACAGGCGCTAGCTCCTTTTGCAGCTTTTAAATCAACATGGACTGCTTGGAGTGAAATGAGCCATTTGTATATGCAGGCCTCAACACTATATGCATTTCTACATTTCCCCCAGGCCAGTTGACCTTAATTCTAAAACTAGAATCCTAACCTTTGATTAAACTAGCATATGTACTTTTTGCGAACGAATTATCAGATTTCAGTCACAGACCAGAATATACTTGGGCATTGTGGAAGGCGCTATCTTGTACCTCCTACCATAGTGCCTTCCAAATGTGACATTCCAGGGGGAGTTACTCCTATGTCTCCTTTCATAATGCGGTTTGCCCCAGGTGCACCACAGCAACTAGGATGCTTGTGAGTCGGAGCTGTCCATTCCTCTTGCACACACCAAAACAAGGAGTGTTAGCATTACAAGAACATGCCTGGATATATATCCAAAGCTCAACATTTTTGCCAGGGCTGCTGCCTCAAGAAGATGCTGGTGGAGACTTACACTCTACTAATTTGTGTGCTTGTTGGATCTTGGCTACCATTCTAGCAATTTTTGTTTGAATTGCTGCTGCTTGAGAATCAATGTTGAGTTTAAAAGTGGAAAACAAAAAGGCCAGTGTTTATATTATACCTGACACATGGAAGCCGCTTTAAAGTCTCATTACAAGTTAAGCTGTTCCTGCATAGCAGTTCACTACACGGACTAGTTGCTTCCTCCCCCACACATGGATTAGTTGCTTCCTCCCTCACACAATGTTAAAATTGGCTTTTGAAAAAGATGACAGCAGCAGGGTGGCAAATATCATACAAGCTGAGTATCAGCTGCTGGATGCATCTGGCTCTTGAGCAATGACTTAAAGCCTAGAGCAATGACCTATACCTAGATCAGGGGAATAAGAGTTGTCAGTGGGACGACAGGGAAGTGGTGAAGGTGATGTCTATGCTAAATAAAACATATCCTGCTGAATGTTGTTCTTTGGAGTCTTTTTTATTTAAAGGCTCCAGGGCTAGCAAAGTAATAGGGGATAAAAAGTGACTGGTGAAGATGGCGCCATCTGGATAGTAGTTCCACAGAGCTCCAGAATCATTCTTTCCTTTCCATGGAAATCTGTGAATTCTCTGTAAGTCAGCAAGGGCACTTTGCCAATGCAAACATTTGGAACCCTACATTCAACTAATGCAGAAAGCCATAATAATTCATTCTCAGGTTAAAATCCTCTAAAGAATTAACCTAATAATTTAGGGGTATTCTCACTGGACTAGCTAACGCTATCTCCTGAAACAGGTAACCAAACCAGACCATATTATTATCACAACGCCCCATTCAGAAGGTTAAAACTTTCCAGTTCTCCTTTCAGAATGGTTCATGTTACAGTGCAGAATGTATTTGTCACATTATCCACAAAGTCTTCTCTGTTTGCCTTGAGATCTGGACCCACGAATTCCTGAAGCCTTGGAATCCAGTTCTTCAGAATGAGGTCTGACTCAACTTGGGTCCACCAAAAAACTCGCTCACTGTTCATTGTTATTTTTCTCTCCAAAATTTGCAAACTCTTGTTTTTTCTACATCTAAATATTTTTAATCATTGCAGTCTTTCTAAATTTTTCTTGTAAAAACCATCAATTTCTTCTCTCTTTTTTGCATCTATAAATCTCATAAAAGCAGTGAAAATGGAATTGAACTTGCCTCTCAATTGTATGTCACAAAAAGGCCATTGCATTAGAACACCCATAAAACATTCAGTCATACAGAAAACAGCTTACCCTAAAAACACCTGTTATTATCAAAAACAAAGTGAGGGAGTAGTGTGATCTGGCCACAATATGTGCCTTGTAAACTTGTGTCTTTCACTTAAATAACTGGTTTGCACTTTTGGCAAGGGCTTTTCACTATGCAGCCGTCCATTCTGGCAACTGAGAGCAGGTAAGCAGGACACTTGATAAGGATATTGTTGCTGAACTAATTATATCTTTAAGGGAACATGGGGCTTGTATATTCAGACTCTCTCTACAATGGTTGAGCAGCTTCTCAGGAGGCAACTGCTCCTCTGGTCACCATAGTTCTCTATTCAAGTGAGTCACTGTGCTCCAAGCCCAGGTTGCTAACATTTGTTGTCTGGAGTTCCTCAACATCCTCCTCCAGCTCTTCTTCCTCCTCTTCCTCCTCCTCCTCCTCTTCTTCCATTTCATCTTCCTCCTCATCTTCTGTCCCATCAAGTGAGTCATCGTGAGCTGCCATCATGGCCTGCTGCATAGCAATGGTAGCATTATCGGAAGAGAGTGACTGGAGGTTGTCTATGTTCATGGAGCCTAGGACAAAAAGCGAACAGCACACTAAGAACTCCACTTAACAACACCAGTTTGTGCAACATAAAAAGGAATGTTGTGGGGGGGGGGCAGAACTGGGCAACTTGAACAAAAAGTGGCATATCAGTGTAACAAATAAATAATACAGGTCCCATTCTAGCTCAAGTTTGGAATTAGAGCTTAAAGTACCGTCAAGGCAAATTTTCTCATTTTTTCCCTCAGTTTTTCTCAATTTTTTTCATTCTGCACAAAGGGTCCTGCTTTCCTCCAAAACACACTTTCTGAAAGTGCACGGGATTGCACACAAGCAAAAGAGCTTTGGTGAAAGCGATGCCTCTTCTGCTAATCAAGGAGCGCCATGAATGGAAGTGCATGTGAGAGACTCTCCCGCTCATGGAAGCAAACTCAAAATAGTCAAGTGGGGAGGGCAAAGAACATTTCAGGGGTGTGTGGGGAACAAGCATCAAGTTAGTGGCATACACAACTACACATCCACCTTAAAACTGTGTCCTTTTTTTGTGTGGAGGTTAGTATTCTATTCCTCTGAAACAGCCCAGTCTCCCCACAGATGACTTATATACTGCGACTTATATACTGCAACCTCTCACATGGTAGCTGGGATGAGGTTCAGGGAATATAATACGTGTCTATGTCCCCAAAAGAGAGGCAAAATTATTGCATCATCTGTTGAGATCTCTGGAGGACCATGGTGTGTGTGTCTTACTGATGATATAATCATTCTGCAATATAAGCAGGCACATGTCTTATCCCCCTGCTCTCCACCAGTCACAGAATAGACATGGGTGGGCTGCAGTGGAACAATGGTAAGTTGTGGTATAGAGTGCTGCATGCAGAACTATTAACTACACTGTCTTTGACACACAGAAAGATATTTGTATTACATGTTAGATTTCTGAAAGAAAAAAGAATGATCCTATAATGTCTTCATTCTGAATATTTTTTCTCTGAAGCAAGTCCTATTGCCTTTGATGAAATGAAAATTTCAAACAGCCTTACAGCCTCAGTTTAAGAATCCATTGTAAGCTGCATGAAAAAAAATGTCTTCCCTTCAATAAACCAAAGGTTTTGTCTTGCCAAGGACAATCTACTGGGCTGGGGACTTACACTTGCTAACCTCTCTCCTAGGTGCTACAATGAGTTTTTGCCTTAAATGCAAGCCTTGGTTTCCTGAGAGCCAGAAAGTATGAGAAAGAATTGGACTGCATGTTGTTACTACACTCAACATCCCTACTTTGACGAGTATGCTGTTTTTTTAAATTGGACTTATTTATGTCCAAAAGCATGTTTGGAGAAGTGCTGACAGCCAGGTTAGGATAACCTCAGCATGGCCAGGTCATAAGTTCAGAGAGGATTGGATGGGTAAGCCCAGCGCTGTTGGGTCAGAGATAATCCTTTCAAAAGGCTGTAAGGTACAAGCATTCCTGAAACAATAGCAGGCAAAACTAACCAGGTAAAGCAGTCAAGTACCCCTGCTGTGAGCATATCCACAGAGATCTTTCCTGTTTATCTTTCCCAACATTATGAGACTGTCAGGACTCCCATCTACAATCAGCCCATTCTGGACTCCTTTGTCAGTTTGTGGGAAAGCAATTACTGTGTTGTCCACACACCATCTTTTGGGGCAGGAAATACCTTGGCTCCAATCCAGACAATTTGTAATTCATTAGGCATCATGCTTCATGTAGTCTGTAATTCCTGCTCCTCTGTGCTACCCTTAGACTCTTGTTTGAGCCCTCCACTTCAATCTTCTGCTTCAGGACCAGTAAATATCACCTCTTCTGTCCAAAACCTCTCTCTACCCAACCTTTCTCACTTCAATAGCCTTATATGGTTCGTGGGATTGCTCAATTTCTTGTATGTATTAATTGATTAATTGTATTAATTTCCAATAAAATACTCTGTTTAACTCTGAACTGGACTCCTCTCCACAGTTAATATTGGTAAACACAGGTGAAAATATCCTGCTGTTACTCTCCTTTCACAGGTCTCCTGTGAGCTATAATTCTCCAAATTCTAAGGACTGGCACTGAGGGCAGACTTCAAAAGTCTCACACCACTTAGGGTAACAAAGGCTGAGGGGTGATGAGGAGCGGTTAAAAGACAGGCTCTGGGCATGTTCATATGATACTTGGGGAACCCTGCTAGGAAGAATAATACACCACAGAGAATTTCATACAATTTTCTCTTGCTATTTGATGTCTTCAAGTGTTGTAAAGGATTATTCTGCAGAAAAAAGACACAGATCTTTTTTGCACAAATACCTGTATTCTACACAGAAAAGGAATTTTCTGCATAGAAAATCTTGTTTCCTACACAGACCTTTTGTGTGTGTGTGTGTGTGTGTGTGTAAAATCAAAATCCTCAGAGATCCTGTATTACACATAGCTACCATGTCATACCTCTAATGTGTCTCCTGATACAACTCCCCAAACCCACCTTAACATCCAGGCAGCTGCACTGAAAGATGGAGTTCTATACTATTGGCAAGCAGGGCATTGAGGGATGACATGTCTAGCTCCCTACCACCAGTGAGCCACAGTGCGACAAGCAGAAGCAGGAAATCCTGCAAGATTATGTCACAGTTCTTCAGTGTCCTGCAATGGTGCCACAATCTTAAATATGAATATATAGCAGTTACATGGTCATAAGCTTAATTTATAACATCAAAACTGCCTAACAGGATGACAGCAAAGTATTTTTCTCTGGGGAATAATTCCCTCCACAAAACTTTAGGATGTATGAATAAAGGAGGAATCATCTTTTTTTTTTATTCATCCTTGCAAAGATTTACATCCTTAAATGTAGCCCCTCTCTGTTTTTGCATTCTTGTTGTATTTGTCAATGTTGGTAATTTCCCCATCTGCCCTTTTTTTTTTTTTTTGAAAGCACAGTTTATTACTTCTAGAGCTTTCCACTCCTACCTTTCCCCCATCTGCTGTGCTTTTAAAGTCCAGTTGTAGACCTGCTTTTTTGGCCACTGCTGCTGCTCCACTACAATATGGAAATGCGGAAGCCTCCTCCTCTAGCCTCCTCTTCCAGCAGATTTGGAGGAGGGGACACGGTGGCCGCTTATGGAAGTGGTGCATGTGTGATTTAAAATGTACGACTCAATAGATGTGTCTATATTGTGCTAATCCAACCCATACACCAAATCTTACCATCAGGGTTTGTGCCAGGGTTCCCTCCTTGTTGTTGCAGCACTCCAGCAGCAATGGAGTTGGGCCAAAACCTCTGTGTCGGCCGGTGTTGGGATTTGATCTTCTTGGCTTTGGGGGTGGGATCTGGATTGCTTGCATCAAGCATAGGCTGCAGAATACGTCTCCTGGCATTGATAAACCTTTGCATGGGGAGAGAGGAAAACAATATGAATAAGTGCATTTCTTTACACTTCAGTGTAAATTCAATGGGTGGAGTGGTCAATTTGAGGGGAAAAAAACTTGCAAATATTATTTCTCTGTTTAGAATTGGAAATAAACTAATGGTTGCATATAAATCAGAACTAGAGATATGGGCTGGAATGCTGGTGCAATGTCAAATTATATCTTCACGTGCCTTTAACTGACATTGCAGATGGAAATATTCAGCACCTCTCTGCAACAATCCCCCACTCTTCACTTATTCATCTGCTGATATGTTAACCCCATGGCCATTTAGTGGCTATGAAATGATGTAGGGTAGCCAAGCAGTGTCTGCTGTGTTGTAAGAACTGGATCCAGGAAGAAAAAGGTAGTCTCCTGGACCTCTTGGTCCTTGTAAGCATCACAGCACCTGTCTAGCCACTTCTGTGTCTGGTGTGATTGGCAGGATGAGCAGGGAGATGTTCAGCTATTTTCCTGTACCTGTGTTACTCCACCTACATGCTATGTCCTGAGGATCACAATTATTTTATATCAAACATAGTGAGCCACAGGGATCTACTGGAAGGACACATAGGCAGTGGAGCTACGGAGATAGGTCAAAGGGTAGCCCTGTTTCTTCTCACACATCCTAGGTGAATCTCAAAATGGTTCTCACATTCCATTGGAATGGATTATCAGCAAGAATAACACCAACAAGAGGCAATAGGTCTCCAGGAACAAATAAACAGTGCAAACAGCCTGGAAAGTGACACCTTAGAGGTGAGCATCCCTGGATAAGATAACCAACTTGCAGGAAACTACAAGGATGTCTGGCTGTATTTTCTTTGTAGTTCAAGCTGAAATCCATCTTCATGAAAATGCAGCCATCTGATCCCCAGGACATGTCTTCAGCTCTATAACTAACACCCCATTTCTCTTCCTTTTTTGGAGAACTCCCTGCCATGCTAGCAGACCGTCACTATGCTAGTCGAGTAACCCTCTCAGCTGTTTCTTCTCTGAGTTCATGTTTGTTTGCTGTTTCCTGGATTAAGAACTTCAGGAAAGGTGCAGTATCACTCCATCTGAAATCCCTCTTTACATCCACCTATCCAACTTTCCTCTCTTTTACTTCTCAATAGTTCTTGTGTGAGTGAGTGATTGCATTGATGCGTGAGAACATTTTCATTCAATAAAACTATTTATTTGATACGTTGTCTGGTTCTTGGCTTGGCCTGATCCCATAAAAACTGGGTAAAAGATCTCGCTAGGTTACCCTGCCTCTCGCTTTGCTATTGCTTGTGCTCCATTAATTCCCTACCCTTTTCTGATTTGGAGCACATCAAGGTGTCCCCCAAGGGACCCCCAGAAACCAGGGTAACACCTGGACATGCTGCAACAGCCATTAGCAGAGATCTCCAGTCATCCTTGTGAGGTCTCTGCAGATGACATCCTTGCCACTCTCCAACAAGAAGGGTCATATTACAGGGTCTGTGCTGATTGCAAGATAAGCTTTTTCTCCAGGGGCAGAGTCTTGGCTGTTATGTGGTTCTGACCTAAGAAATGACCATAATGAGATAAGGCTGATTTACACCATCATTATTAACTAACAAGACGCTAGTCAATAAAGAAAATCCTTCAGGTAAAATGATCCAGTAGCAGGTACTGGAGCCTGTATTTCAGAGGAAGGAACTGGCTAGACCACTTCTGAGTATTCTTCTCCTAAGAAAAATCTATGGAATCCATGGAATTGCCATAAGTTGACAGGCGACTTGCACACACACACACACACACACACACCTGAAGGGGTGCAGTTCTAATTCCAAGAAGACAAGTTTCAAAAATTCATTAATACTAACCTGTGCTTACAATAAATAGGCAGTAAAGTGAGCTATTTGAATTGATTTCAGCTTGTAAAAACTGACCCTAAAAGGAATAAATTATTTTCTTCTCCTTTGTTTTGATCTTGATATTGCAGGCCTTTCTCAATCAAGAAATAAATGGCCTATCTCTTTTCACTCTTTTCACCAGCAAGTTTCTTGCTTGTCTTGCAGAAAATTTCATGGTCCAGAAGGTGGAAGAGGCCACAAGGGGATCAAATATTCTAGATCTGATCCTGACCAACAGGGATGACCTTGTTAATGAGGTAGAAGTGATTGGATCTTTAGGGGGGAGTGACCATGCCCTATTGGAATTTGGCATTCAGTGGGAAGGACAAGGTAAGTGTAGCCAGACACTCATCTTAGACTTTAAAAAGCTGACTTCTGTAAACTTAGGGAGCTGCTGGCTGCAATTCCATGGTCAAGAATAGTGAAAGGGAAAGGAGTTCAGGAGGCATGGGAGTTTCTTAAAAGGGAGATACTGAAGGCACAGTCTAAAACTGTGCCAATAAGGAGGAAAAATGGAAGGCATCTGAAGAAACCAGAATGGTTGACTAAAGAACTCTCAGCTGAGCTAAGTGTAAAGAGAAACATGTATAGGAAATGGAAGAAGGGGGAAACCACCAAAGAAGAATTTAAACAAGTAACCAGGAGATGTAGGGAGGAGGTAAGAAAGGCTAAAGCACAGAATGAACTTAGGCTGGCCAGAGACATTAAAAACAATAAAAAGAGCTTTTTAAAATATGTCCGCAGCAAAAGAAAAAAGAAGGAGACGATAGGGTCACTCTGCAGAGAAGATGGCAAATTACTAACAGGGGGAAGAGAAAAGAACTACTTAACACCTTCTTTGTCTCAGTTTTTTCCCAGAAAGATACAAGCTCTCAACCTGGTGGTTGGGGAGCAGGTGAGGAAGCAGGGGAAATGAGGCACATAATAGGTAGAGAGGTTCTACAGGAATACCTGGCCACACTGGATGAATTCAAGTCTCCAGGGCCAAATGAATTGCATCCTAGGATATTAAAAGTGGTCATTTTGGAACCGCTTGCTATAATCTTTGAGAAATCTTGGAGGACAGGAGAAGTTCCAGCAGACTGGAAGAAAGCAAATGTTATCCCCATCTTCAAGAAGGGGGAAAAAGAGGACCCAAATAATTATCGCCCAGTCAGCCTGACATCAGTACCCAGAAAGATCCTGGAGCAGATCATTAAGCAGTCAGTTTCTAGTCACTTAGAAAGCAACGCGGTAATCACGAGAAGTCAACATGATTTCTCAAAATAAGTCATGCCAGACTAATCTTATCTCTTTTTATGATAGAGTTACTAGCTTGATGGATGAAGGGAATGCTGCAGATGCAGCATATCTCAATTTCAGTAAGGCCTTTGACAAAGTTCCCCATGACCTTCTTGCAATGAAGCTAGTAAAATGTGGGCTGGACAGGGCTACTGTTAGTTGGATTTGTAATTGGTTGACCAACCGAACCCAAAGGGTGATCACGAATGGCTGCTTTT
Organism: Ctenosaura bakeri; assembly: GCA_948474755.1. Classification (NCBI taxonomy): domain Eukaryota; kingdom Metazoa; phylum Chordata; class Lepidosauria; order Squamata; family Iguanidae; genus Ctenosaura; species Ctenosaura bakeri. The sequence continues at coordinate 221,783 of CAOLHI010001360.1, forward strand.
CATCCTGGAGAGAAGTGACTAGTGGGGTGCCACAGGGTTCAGTCCTGGGCCCAGCGCTGTTCAATATTTTTATCAACTACTTGGATGAAGGAACAGAGGGCATGCTCATCAAATTTGCAGATGACACCAAATTGGGAAGAGTTGCTAATATGCCAGAGGGCAAGATCAAAATTCAAAATGACCTGGATAGATTGGAGAGCTGGACCAAGGCGAACAAAATGAAATTCAACAGAGAGAAGTGTAAGGTCCTACACTTAGGTAGAAAAAATGGAATACAGAAATATAGGATGGGGACACGTGGCTGGACAGCAGTACGTGTGAAAGGGATCTGGGAGTCTTAATAGCCCACAAGCTGAACATGGGTCAGCAGTGTGATGTGGCAGCCAATGCAATTCTCGGCTGCATCAACAGGAGTATGGTGTCTAGATCGAGGGAGGTACTGGTACCACTCTACTCTGCTCTGGTTAGACCTCATCTTGAATACTGTGTCCAGTTCTGGGCACCTCAATTCAAGAAGGACATGGTCAAGCTGCAGCATGTCCAGAGGACAGTGACCAAAATGGTGAGAGGCCTGGAAGCCATGCCGTAGGAGGATAGACTTGGAGAGCTAGGTATGTTTAGTCTGCAGAAGAGAAGGTTAAGAGGGGACATGATAGCCATGTTTAAATATTTGAAGGGATGCCAGTAGAGGAAGGAGAGGGCTTGTTTTCTGCTGCTCCAGAGACCATAGAAGCAATGGATTCAAGCTGCAGGAAAGGAGATTCCACCTGAACCTCAGGAAGAACTTCCTGACAATCAGGGCTGTCCGGCAGTGGAATATGCTGCCTCGGAGTGTAGTGGAGTCTCCTTCTTTGTAAGTTTTTAAGCAGAGGCTAGATGGCCATCTGTTGGGAGTGCTTTGAGGGTGTTCCTGCATGGCAGAGGGTTGGACTGGATGGCCCGTGAGGTCTCTTCCAACTCTACATTTCTATGATTCTATGATTCACCTTGCTCAATAAGAACATACTTATTTTTCTGCTGGTATGAAGCACCAGCAGAGTCAGCATGCTGCAGTAGTTGGACTACAATTCTGGAGACCAGGGTTTGAATCTGTGCCCAGACATGGACACTCACTGGGTGACCGGGAGGGAGGGGGTGATAACCTCAGAAGAAAGTGAAGGCAAACTTACTCAGAACAATTCTTGTCAAGAAAACCCTGTGATAGGTTTGCCTTAGGATTGCCATAAGTTGGAAACAACTTGAAGGCAGGCAACAACAATGAAGCACCAGCGGTGAGATTGCTACTTTGCAATTTTTGATTGTTTACATCATTTAAAAAGACCTACACATCACATTTAGAAAAAAACAGAATGACTTTTTCTGTCATTTTTGTACAAGTGCCTTTCTTTTCCTAATATGCTGTTATCTCACTGGTAAACCCTGTCCTGGGGTCTACAATTTTGATATTAAAATATGATTCAATGTGGCTGAGAGGTCGCCCGGATGGGCACATAGGCAGCAATGGTCGAATGATCGAAAACTAGATCAGGCCAAGTAAAATCCCCAGTCATGGAGGAGACCTGGGGAGGAGACCTCAAGCTGTGCAAACCCACAGTAAACAAAGGATCCTCAGCCACTGAGGAGCCAACTTGAGGGGATTAGTGTCTTTTCCCCAAGTTGAGCACTGACAGCAATAAAATCCTGTCAGGCAAGGGCTATTCACATAAAGTCACACCACCACCCAATGCAACCAAAGATCCTGAGACTTTGTCAACACCTTGTAATCTCATCATGCAAAGGGAAGTTACCACTGTGGAGCTTCTTTCTCGTTGTGACACTCAATGTTCTCCCCGGGAAAGGATTAGCCCTCCAGGTACATTTTCCCCTACAAATAGTCCCAGTTTTTGAGCGGTCCTTTGGATCACTCCTGGTCATCCCAGCAGACAGTTTCTCCATCTGTTGAATAATCCCCTCAGCCCTCTCCGTGCTGAGCTCCACTTCTTCACTGTTTTTCCTGGACCAAGGACTTCAGGAAAAGGTAAAGTATTACCCCAGCTACAATCCCCTATCCAGTTTCCAATATTCCCCCTATCCAGTTTCCTCTCTTTTGCTTCTTAATAGGTCTTGAGTGAGTGTGTGAGTGATTGCGTTGGTGTGTGAGACTTTCATTCAATAAAATCATTTTATTGGACATCCTCCTTTGATTTTTGGCTTGGCCTGACACCGCAAAAACTGGGTAAAAAGACCTCGCTAGGTTACTCTGCCACTTGCATTGCTATTGCTCGTGCTCTGGCTAGTTTCCATTCCCCATCACATGGAGCACATTCCCCAAGGGACCCCAGAAATCAGGGTAACAATGCCCCCCATGTGGTTCGATCTGGAACTGATAATGTTCTGAAGATCTGCACAAATGTGGAATTATTTATTGCTCCAAGGGATAATATAGAGGGAAACAGCTAAAACTGGACTAAACTTCACCTCCAATTAAGTTTTCTAAAAATATTTTAGCCCTTTGAATATGGAGGCCATTTTTAAAAACTGATTTTTATGAGTGTTTTATGAGTATTTGAGTTTAAGGTATTGTGTGCAAATTACCACAATAAACCTTATGATTGATTTTTACCCGGCTAGTAGTTTGTGAAAGAATGTCCACATCTCTCACAGGTGTGCAAGATTTTGCAATTGGTCAGTGACTGCATCTTCCAGAGTGCCTATAATTTTCTTCTTCTAGAATGTCTGATAAAAACAACATAACCTTCTCTCAGTACTTTTTAAACGTATTAATAGGTTTACCACTTAATAACGTTGTCAACTTATCCATCTCTGCCATATCTAAAAGTTTCAAAAGCCACTCTTCTTGGGGTAGCATTGTATTATTCTTCTAGTACTTATCATATACAATTCTTGCTGTTGCCATTCTATATTGAGTAACTTTCACACAGTCTTTAGGAATTTTATCATCGGTCATTCCTAACAGGAATAGTTCTATCTTGATTTTTAGGGAAAAGGGCTTTTTAATGGTTCTAGTTCTGATTCATTAGGATTGTGGCCCTACTGTTAGGGAGAGTGTGATAGCATCCTCAAGTGAAAGATGATGGAAGTGTTTGAAACCTGTACCATACATACAGCCTATCCTGTGAAGTGGAAGCCAGTTGCATCTAAGTCAGAGGTACAATGAATGCACTCTGGGTTTTGCTCCAGACTTTAAAGGAGTTATCCCCAATGAAGAATCCTATCCCCAGAATAGGTTTGGCACCTTGCATCAGCCCTGTAAAGCCTAGAATAACATCTGGCACCTGTTTATACTACATAATTATTACAGTGTCATTCTAAGTCAACTGACATGGTTCCATCATCTGCAGACCCAGGTCTGCAGTTTAGGGATGGGTAGTTAGAATTCCCAGCCAGTAAGATCTAGTGCCTCAACAAACTACAAATGCAAAGATTTCATAGGATTTAGCTATGGAAGTTAAAGTGGAATCACTGTGCTGTTCAGTGTGAAAAGGTCTTGAAAGAGGATTCCTTGCACAGAAACCACTGGCTGCCTCTGATCCTCTGCCTTTTGAGCTTGCCTGATGCCCTCAGGGGCAATGATCACTTATTATCACTGTTGAAATTAACTTCAGCTGCCAATCCAATCAGCTTCTGTATCTCCAAAGGGTAGGGTGACAATGTCTTGGGCTGCTCCTTTCTCCTGTGCATATTGATTTTCCTCTATAAATGCCACAGTGCTTGACATAACCATAGAAAGAAAGAAAACATTTGGTCTTGATGAAATGACAGAAGGAAATGCAAAGAAAAGAGAAGGGGGAATCAACTTGAATGCCATGTAATACCAGAGTGAATAAAAAATACAAAAAGAACTGGTTTGAGCTGGCCTATAGAGGCCTGCACACTGTAGCAAAAGGTTACATAAGATAGAGGACCAATTGAAGTCAAGCTAGAAGTTTTGCTGAAAAGTTATAAAAGAGCTGTATACGTTGTTTTGGGTGTTGAACTTGCTTTGTGAGCTAACACCAGGTTGCACCTGGCCGCACAGACAACATAAAGCTGTCTCTGTTGTGAACTCTACTGTGGTGTGGTGATTGGTTTATTGCGCTGGGCAAGCAAACTTTGCTTTTCTGTGGCAACAATCTGACACATGGTACTCTGTACCACTTTTATGGGACTTGGTGGAATTTTCTTTACAAAAAGAAAATCAGGCACGTCTATCCTTATTGTAATATTTCTAAAATGATCATATACTTTTTAAGTGTTTTATTGTATTCTAATATGATAGCCTGCTTAATTTTATTTTAACTTTTTTATCATCAGGTTTTTAGCAATATCTTTAATCTGGTTATAAGTCAGCTTGGGTTCCATGCTGTGAGAAAGTTGGAATATAAAATAGATAGATACAGAGAGAAAGAAAGGTGGCCAGATACATCAGTGCAATCTCCAATCTTTCTTTCTATAACCTCCTCTTAAGCCTGTCATTAGAAATTTGGGGAGTGGGACAAGTAGGGCTAAAAGGAGTAGGGAATAACAGCAGGCCTTCCAGAAATTAAATACTGAGAGTTTGCAAAGGTGTTTCATTACATTAAATATCAAAAATACATGGCTGGCATCCTATCAGAGTTCTGTGCCCATGCAAGTTTCCTTTGGCAAGCAATTGTACTTTTTGGCCATGGTGTACCATCTCTATTCAGTTCACAGCTGCATAAACAGATTCCCATAAGTGTAACTGTTGCACATGTGCAGTTGTGGGTTCTTAGATGCCACATAATTACTAATAAGTGCCTTCAATGTACCACTTGATTCACTGCGACTGTGGAAACAGCAAGCACATTCACAGATACACAATTGGTCAAACAATGTTGGAATTCAGAAGAAGGATAGTGTAGAACAACCCTCACTTAACTCCACAAGTGCAGATTTCAGCTATGCAAGCATAATGTAAGCTCTCAGCTATATATTGAAAAAATCACCAACATGGACTGAGGGGCTGTTCTTTATTTAAGTGATTTTGAATTAACTGGCAAAAACAATTGAAGCCCAAACAAAGTTTACATGTTTCCACAATCAAAGGGAAAGAGACTATTTGTGATGTAAGTCTACTGTAAAGGGAGCTTATGAGCCTTCCTGAGATTTACGATCTTCAGCACAGAGTTTTCTCTTCATCCCACCATCCTTCCAGGTTCATCTGTTAGACAGAGCCTTCTTGGTGGCTGCTCCTAAGCTATGGAAACCCTTCCAAAGGGTGGTTTGGTTTGTACCCTCTTTGCAATCTCTTTTCACTGGCAGGAAAAAACTTCCCCACTAAAAATATCTTTAATCTGGTTACACTGATTGAAGTAAAGGAACATGCAATTAGATGTACTGCTTTTAATACGTAGTATGTATTTCATGTGTTTTATTTTTTTAAAATTAAGTAGTGTTTTAATTGACGGTTTAATGCATTTAATTTTTTTCTAAGTATTATTTTAGCTCCTTTGTTTCAACTTGCATTGTAAACTGCTTTGAGTCTCATACTAAGTGCCTATTGAGTCCCATACTAAGTCACTATACTAAGTGAAAACTGAGAAATAAATCAAATAAATAAATACTTAAAAAACCCAAAAATCCTGAAATATTTAGGGAGCGTAAACTTGCTTCACTGTTAAATGCCAGCAACAGCAGCCACAGAAGTAAGATCTAGAGAGCAGAATCTAGAACAGTGTTCCCCAAACTTTGGTCTTTCAGGTATTTTGTACTTCAGCTCCTAGAATTCCTGTCTGTTGCCAAGCTGGCTGGGGCTTCTAGGAGTTGAAGTCCCAAACTGCTGCAGGACTAAATTCTGGTAAACTGCTGGTCTGGAATGTCCTTGAGGGATCAGTCCCATGTCACGCTCTCAGTTCTTAGCAGCTATTTCCAACTTTCTTCACTCTAAATGGATCATGGCTGCCCTGCCCACAGAAGTCAACACTATTCTCTGGTAGATGGCTACAGCCCGGTTCGCTCCCTGGAAGAATGGAGAACTTCTGTTTGTGTGTCTTCATTTTAAAAATGTGAAATGTTCCTGAACCTTGAAAGATTTTTTTTTAATCACAAGTTCAGCTTCTTTCAATCTTTGACTTTTTTTTAATGTTTCAGTAATTGCATTTTTGTACCAGTGTTATGCTACATGCACTCTTTTTGTGAGCAGTTTTCAATATATCTATATCTATATCATCTATATCTATATAATGCCTTGCAATATGATTTTAATGAATACATGCGTTGTTTGTGTGCATCTTCCACTCAAATACATCTTTGTACACGTATTTTGTGGTTAGAAAATTCCTTTGCAAAATCCATAAAAGCATGTAAGTCAAAGGACAGCTGCCTTTTTGGACTGCATAGTTTGGAATCCCTGATTCAGATTGCATAATTTGAAAGCACCAAATTAGGTTAATAGAAATGAATTGCTCTCATATCCATAGTTTGTTCTATTCAAATGTACATTTTCAATGGATGGAAATGTGAACCAAGAGAATGCATATCAATGTGGTTCTGAAACTACTTTCTTTTTCTTTTTCTTTTTTTGTAGAGAAAACAACCATTTCTACCTTGAGTGTTTCTGAGTTTGAGAAGGGAGAGGTCAAGATTTTACTTATTAGTTTGACCAAAAAATAGATTGTGAAGGTTGCTGAGTTAGCCCAGCTTGCCAAACTAACTTAGGCTTTAAAGGATAAGTCAATTGAAGATTTGAAGAAAGATTGGAAAGCATTTATAGACTTTTTGTTTTATTTCTCTTTCTCTCATTACAGTTTGGCTTGTGAGGTCAGAGTCCTTCTGTGTTATACTAGCTTAGTGTTTAGTATTTTAGTTAGTTTAGTTAGTGTTCAGTGTTTTAGTTTAAATGTGTTGGTATTTGTTTTAATTTCTTTTTTCTTTTCTTTGAAAATATTTCTTTTTGATTGTAACTCTGATTCTACCTGTGAATGTAACTGTTTGTTTTTAAAACTAATTAATTAATAACTTAAAAGAAGATTTCACTCACCAGTTGTTGACTTGCAAGAGTGTGAGGTTTGTCTGGGCTGCTATTTGCCTCTTCTCATCCTCTGTTGGATAAGGGTGCTGAAGAGAGAAAGAAGGAACATTATGGATGATACTATAGACAACCTGAGGTATATCTAGAGCAATTCTGTGTAAAGGCTAAATAGTATCATCTGGACTAATTTGCAAAACAGTCGGCACCTCAAGATGGCACAAAGGTTTCAAGTTGGCTGGAAGTTGCAGTATTTGTTGTGGCAGTTCTTAAGTTTTTCAACAATATACAAATTATAATTCTGTCTTCTTGAATGGTTTTCTAGCAACTTCTAGTCAAAACGTATTATTCCTACATTTGAGTAGGTTTGTTTTTAATTCTGAGATATATCAGAACAAAAAAGTATCCTTTTCTTCCCCTTTTTTCCTTTTTTAAAAACTTTTAAAGAAACAGTTACAGTGCTTTATTGCGCTAGTGAAATGTCACTACTACACTATAACAGCATGACTGATATCCATACATAAGATTCCCTTATGCCTGTGTATGTCCTTTTTGTGGTGCTGAGGAGGCTGGCATTCCCTTTCTCCCTCTGCAATGCCCAAAGCACTTCTCTCGACTTACTGTATGGCATCTGAAGGCTCTTCTGCACAGCTATTGTATGTCTTATGGAGAGCAGGCAGGACTGGAGAAGTATCTGGTTATGTCTCTGTCTCCAGATGCAAAATTATTATAGCAGTTAGTTACTTTTGGGAAGGCTCAGTGCTGAGAGTCCACAGGACCTTGATGCGCTAATGTAATTATTTCACACTTGACCACAGGAACATAGTCCAATGCTGGTCAGATTCTGCTTGCCCCCCAGAAGGACTGGAATAACAGTGTGTGCAAGGCCAACTCAGAGGCTTTAAGATAAATCTGGGGAGTATATGGTTCATCTTATCATAGGTCTATATAGGAAACTATTACACTATACTGAACAATACAGAATTTTGCCTATAGTGGGCATCCTACTAGTGTCTTACACATGCTTAAGTGTTTATCCATGTAGTTGTATGCTCAATGTTTGTATTGGTCTATGTGTAATGTATGTATTTAATTGAAAGTTATGAAGATGGAGTTACTCATGCAATGCCATTGCACATTAGTGTGCACCATGTATTGCACACTCTGCACCGCTGCATGTTGTGCACTGATGGCATTACATATCAATGTAATTACATTACATATCAATGCACATTGGTTTTGCCACATCAAAATTGTGTAAACTAGATAGTGTAGTGCAACTGAGGTGCAATTCCATGAACTAGATTTGTATGGGACAAAGTCTCTGTAGGTAGATGATTATTCGTACCTGTTGCTGTTGCTTACTAAGAAACAAGATTTTTATAGCTCATCACCATGCCAACTTCAGTACTCCTATAGATTCCCTTGCCAAACTATAAATAAATTCCAACAGTAACATGGATCTAAGCTGAGGCAGATCTAGCAGACCTTAAAAACATCATTTAGGATTTAGTTTGCAAAGTGTATTCAGTTTCATTGAAAACTCAAGACCTTTAACCTACATCCTTCATGCAAACAAATATAATAGATAAATGCAACCAGCCTCAGGATGGGACCAATGACAATTAAAGGCCCTGAATCAATGCCTCATTGAGAGGTAATACACTATGATGTCCACTGGGAGAAAAAAAGCAAGAGAATGAGAGGCAATGTCAGTTTCTTTCTTGCCATTTTTTGGTGAGGGAAGCGGGGGAAGCACATAGCCAACCAAACTTGTCCCAGTTTAGGCTGAGGTCAGTGCTTGCAAAGTTAGTTTTAAAAAAGTAACTGATAACAGTTATAATTCCAGGCTCCCCAAGACATTACCATAAAGTTACACATCTTAAAAATAACTCCCTGCCTTCCCAGAAGTAACTAAAATAGTCATCCCTTTAGTTATTTTCTACAAGAACTCAGAAAGTAATAAGTCATTGGCCCTGTGGAACAAAGCACATTGTCTTCCATCTCCTTCATCATCACCTTGTTGTGAAGAACAGAGCACAAATGCACAGAAGGAGGCAGTTTCTGAAGCAGGTAGAAGTCAACCTTCACCATGCCCACACTCCTACAGACTATGGAAGCAAGTAACAAGTTTCAACAACTTTCAGTGATACCCTGAGTAAGGGTTGTTGATAAGCAGGGGCTCTGGGAGGTCTCTCTTTCATACGTTAAAATCAACTTGGCAACAATAACAATAAGAAGTTTCAGGCATAAGGACACTTGATTATTGGGAACTTGATTATTCTTATTATTGGGAACAAGAATTAATTTCAAACAACTAATTACTTATAAGCAGTTATTTTCAGAGGGCCAGCATGACATTGTGGTTTGAGTATCAGTGATCAGCATGTGAATACACACTGGGCCATGGAAACCCACTGGCAAGTCACACTCTCCAAGTCTCAAAGGAAGGCAATGGCAAACCTCTGTAAACAAATCTTGTCAAGAAAACCCCATAATAGGTTCATCTTAAGGTTGCCATAAGTCATAAATGACTTGAAGGTACACAATAACAACAAAGTAATTTCCAAGCACAGCTCAGCTTCTTCATGCAGACCACTGTCTAATACTTCTCTCTGCAACCTTTCTTCTTTTCTAAACTTTTATCTTGCTATCATCTCTCCTTCCAAACAGCTGCCATTGGACTAGATGGCCCCTGTGGTCTCTTCCAACTCTACATTTCTATGATTGCCACCACCATTGTTACATACACTCCAATTGTTCTTGTGGGTTTTTCGGGCTTTGAGACCGTGTTCTGGTTGTATTTTCTCTTGACGTTTCACCTGCATCTGTGGCTGGCATCTTCAGAGGAACTCCTCTGAAGATGCCAGCCACAGATGCAGGCGAAACATCAGGAGAAAATACAACCAGAACACGGTCTCAAAGCCCGAAAAACCCACAAGAACCAATGGATTCTGGCTGTGAAAGCCTTCGACTCTACATATACTGTAATCTCTGGCCTGGCACCCTGGGTGAGGACCCCTAGATATCACTTTGATATCATCTAATTCGGCCTTAGCTGGACCTGCTTTCAGTCACCTCACTCCACGTGTTTGTGAGTTCTCCGGACAAGTACAGACATGAGTGCGGCCGCTAATTGCTTTCACATTCCAGACTCTTTTAAGGCCAGCAACCTAAGCTTTGCTCCCAGCTTCAGGGAACTTCCACGTGCAAACTTCACAATAGCTGCGCGGCTCTCAGCAGAGCCAGCCTGGTAAACAAGGCATTTACATATTGGCTATACTATTGTCATCGAGTGTTAAGCTCATCATGTTAAGGCTGACCTTTCTAAATCCTTTGTCCAGCGCCAAAACTCCTTTTGTTCTCTCCTGGCTTGCCATAGCCAAAGGGTACGAACTCCCCTATAAAAACCCCTCACTTTCAAACGGTCTTCGGATCACTTTGGACTGCCATCCTGCCCTGCTGCTGGTCGTCTAAGGAACTCCCCTCAGTTCTCCACAACTGAGTCTGCCTCTCTTCTTCGGAACACCATCTCTCTTTCTCCAAGGACAACGAGACTAGGAGTCGTATTGCCTACCCTTAAGCTCTCCAATTCCGTTCCCCAGTTAGTTAGTGTGTGTGTGTGTATTATTTATTTCTGTTGCTTTTCAATAAAACTGTTATTTTTGGTTACTTTAAACTTGTGTGCCTGTTCCTAGCAAGAGGCAGGGTAACTTTGCAAGGATCTTTAAACCTGAAGCTGTAGACATTGGGTTTAAAGATCCTTGCAAAGTTACCCTGCCTCTTGCTAGCCAAAAGAGTGCTCCAGCTAATTTTCCCCCAATTGGTATTTTATTTGGCAATCTGGGCACCCCTCCCAGGACCCCCCCAAAACACAGGGTAACAATACACTCCAATATTTCACAGATGAAACTAGGACACCTGAGGCCAAGCAACATCAGAATGCAGTCAAGATGGCAAAAGTTATTAAAGATGAAGAACACATAATATAGGACAGACTACAGTGGTTTCCCTTAGCTTGAGGCAACAGGAAGGACATCTCTGTGCTGGGGTGTAGGATTCATTTATGAGATGTGGGGAAACATCCTGATGAAAAGACATCTCTTTGGCCTCCTGGGCGGCATCTCTCTGCCAAGATATCACCTTCAGTCAGCAACCAACCTCTGCAATGCAAACTTACAAAGGGACTCTTGTTTAATAAAAGTTGCTCTTGATTTAAAGCTCCTCTGAGAAGCTACAACATCTGAGCCAAAATCTATGGCAAATGATAATATTGGAACAATTTTGCTTGCCTATGACGCTTTCCTGATGGGTTATTTCTGTCAAAGCAGAAAACAAAAGTGCTCATTGGGCATTTAAAGCCATTGCTCACAGTTAACTTGAGTTATTACTGCAGTAAACTAAATTCCAAGGCTGTGAGCTGAGAACTGAGGAGTTTAAGGAACTGCACACAAAAGCCTAATTTAAAAAAAAAAAACACTCTTGTGGATTAATAGATTTTTATTTTTTTGTTAAAGAAAGTTGGCTATGGGAATTTGTTGGTAGATTTCTAGTAATGTCCATTGCTTAGAGCAGAAGTATTTGCAGCAGTGAATTTTTTTCTGGCTTTTCTTATGTACTTCAAATGTTTTTTGTTTGTAGCCAATTCTGAATCATTTAAAAAATATACTGTATGATATAAATACTTAAACTACAATAATAAGATAAAGCTTGCTTTTACATTGATATTAGGTGCTTTTTACCAGGCTTGGCTGATTCCATGCTCTCCAACTATCCTGATTAGGAAGGGACAGTCCTGATTAATCCTCTGTTATCTATATGCTCAGCAATCAGGTGGTATTATAGCATTAAACCTACTGTGATACTCATGCACATGTAATAATACACAATGTGGTAAAATAATATGACATCATATAACTGTATTCATACCACAATACCATTATGGAAAGAGCTACAATGAATCAGAGCATACAAATCATTAAACAGGACCAGCACTAACAAACCACAATAGAACCAATTAAAATACTAGGCATAGTTTGTACATTAAATTTAAACGCTATAACCTGTATCCACTGATTAGCATGTGCAGATATCCAAGGCAGCAAAAATATACAGTCCATCTGCAAAAACAGAAGAAAGCAACTTTTCCTCTGTGAAAATTACAAAGAAGCAAAAGCAAGAAGGACAGTTCTCTTTTGATAATATAGAATTGTTTTGTCTTCTTTAGCGACTTCCTCAGCTTCTCAAGCCTCTGTTTGAAAATAATCCAGCCTTGTAAATGCAAAGTTGGTAAACATTGCCTAGATAACTAATTGAACTACTTATTACTTACTGTTAATGAACTGTTTCATTCCTGGCTCCAAATGTAACAAACATATTCTTCTTTTCTCAGTGGTATCTATTGTAAGGTTGGTAATTCTTCAACTACTAAGTAGTAACTTGCTCATGACCTGATTGCTTCAGGGTTCCCAGCTGCAGGCTAATTAAGTATCATGTTCCAGTGTCTTTCCAAGACTATTTCTCCTTAAAGTAATATAACCATGAAAATCACTAATGATAGATATTGTGCACCAGGACTGTTCCTACTAGAAATAATATCCCTGCAAAAAACATCGATACTGAATGTTTGTATTTAAACCAAAAGGTGCGTAAGTCTTTAAGTAATGAATCCAAAAGGCTTCCCGATGGAGTAATTGTAATGAATTTTCAGTGTATGCAGCTTGTGGTCCTACTTCTATAACAAAAAATCTGAGAGAGTCTGGAGAATGGTTAAAGGTATGAGAGTGTTTCCCTAAAGGTGAATCCAAAGTTTTGCTTCAAATTCTACTTTTGTGCTTACTAAATCTAGCTCTTATAAGTCTACTCGTTTGGTCTACATATAGTAATTTCCAAGGTCATATAATGACACACATAACATCAGCTGTCTGATAGCTTGAGTAATTTCTTGGTTTCACATATTTATTCAAGGTTACATGTTGGAATACCTTGATTGTGATTGTGCACAACATTTACATCTCTCACATTTGTAGTGATCACTGAGAATAGGGTTCCATTTTATAATCCTGTTAAAGTCACTATCCTTGGTGCTGTGGGTCCTACAATGAGCTATAATAAGGGGGTTTGAACAACCTGGTATGCTGTTTAGAATATGCCAATGTTTGAGAACAATTTTCCTAATACTGTATGAAAAACTATTAAACACAAGTGACCAAACAATCCTCTTCTGCATAGTACTTTGATGTGGGGTAAACAGGTCTTTCCTAGAAAAGCTCTTTCAAAGGATTGTGTGATGACCTGTTTGGGATATCCCTTGTTAATTAGTTTAATATCCAATAATTTTGTCTTTATTTCTTGGCATTTTATTTGGACCATTTTTTGTCTCCCTTGGCAGTGAAAACACCATCTTTGTTTAAACATATTTCTAACACAGGCTGATTGTCCCAACGCTCAAGTCCTGCTTTGAAAGCATTTTTGAAAAGTTGGAAAACCAGGAATTTGTTATGGATTTAAGCACTTGTTTGTTTAGACAGATCTTGGGAAGGCTATCATCTCTCATTTGGGTTAACTTGATCCAGAAATTAAATAATCTAAGAAGGCACAGATCTGAAACAGCAACCATTCCAAATTCATCTCTGACTGCCTGGGCTGGAGAATATCTTGGTACTTCCAATATCAGCATTAGAAATTTATTATAGACTGTTTCAATATTCTTGTTTGTAGTAAATCCCCAAATTTCTGATCCAAAGATTAACATTGGCAGCACCTTAGCCTTACATTTATGATTGGGTGAAGCGAACCAGGGTACTTATAATTAAGTAACTTATTCAAAGAATGGACACTGGCAGAAGCTTTCAATTCATTTTGCTGGCAGTAAATACTAAACTTTCTATGTGCAGACCTACCAGAGTTGTAGAAAGAAGAATCATATTGTCTGCATACAAGAGCACATTACCAGGTTTGTCCAGGACTTTGGGCATAGGAAAGTTGGGTCTGTACATAGCTGAAACTATGTCATTAATATAAAAATTAAAAAGGAGCGGAGCCAAAATACAGCCCTGGTGCACTCCTTTAAATGTGGGGATCTTGTTAGTTAAAGACTATTCTGATCTGTAAATGATTAAAATTGGTGATCACTTTTTGTAGCAAATCTCACAATTTTGTTATCCACTGAACAAAGCACTTGCTTTTGCATACTTTCCAACTGTCCTAGTTTGGCAGGGACAGGCTCAATTAATTCTTTGCCATAATACTCTTTCAACTGCTTTAAAAATGTCCCAGTTTCTCTCTCCTCCTGCCACTTTCTCTTTTCATCCTCAGCTTATAGCTTGGCCCTCCAAATTCACTAGTGTTAGGGGCACAGGATCCCCTCAGAAGTGGAAAAAACACAAATATCAAAACATCTGTGTGTCTGTGGGAAGGGGCTGAGGTACATTGGAAGGTATAATTTTGTCATGAAACTGGTGCTGGGACAGTGAATGCGACCTTGCTGTTCCTTCATTCATTTGTTGTATAGTAGCCCCTCCACATCCATGAGGGTTCTGGGTGCAGAACCCTGATGAAAATGGAAAAATTGTGAGTACCTCGTTACGATCTCCCTTCCATTCCTTTCTGGGGCTCTGGCATGGGAGCTTTCCTTCTTCAAGTCAGGGCCAGAGGCAAGGGAGTGGGAGCAGGGAGCTCTGGAGGGGAGAAGTAAGGAGGACATGTGCCCCTCATTGCCTTACCTTTTGCCTCAGCATGAGGCATCAGAGCAGAAGCAAAGCAGTGGGAGGGGAGAGCTCTGGAGAAATGAAGGAGTGCACATGCATGCATCTCTGCCCCCCACTGCCTTATCTTTTGCATTGGCGCAAGCTCTCAGCACCAGGGCAGAGACAAAGTAATTGAAGGGGAGAGGTCTGGAGGGATGAAGGCAAGTGAGTGCGCATCTACTCCCCTATTTTGCCTCAGTGTGAGTTCTCAGAGCCAGGACAGAGGCAAAGTGATGGGGAGAGCTCCAGAGGGCACAAGGAAAACACACACACATCTTCCCTCCATTGTCTTACCTTTTGCCTCTGGGGCAGAGACAAGGGAATGGGAGAGGAGAGCTCTGGAGGGCATCATCCCCCCTTCCCTTTGGCTTACTTTTTGCCTCGGCACACTTGCTTTCTTTTTCTGCTCAAGGGAATGGGGGGAGGAGGAGGAGGCAGCATGTGAATAATCAAATTCATGAAAGTCAAATTCACAAATGTGGAGGGAGGACTATATACTCTTTGAAGATAGTATGAAATGGAGTTTCCCCTAATGTTATCACCCACAAATGTCAGGGATGGGATATTATAAATTCATATAAGATCAGTACTGACAAAGAAATAGAAATAATAACGTACAGTTTTCATAGAAAATTTTGAAACTTGTGGAAATTTCCAGCCAGATCAACTTCTGGAACATTTTCTTTTCTTGTCCCTTTGGAATATCTGCCTGGCAAAAATATTGCATAGAGAAATGAGACAGTGTTGTCACTATGCCCTGAAAAAGAGTACATTGCATTGATGGTTAAATGAGTATGCACGTGCATGCATCTGCACACGTGCATGTGAGCACACATTCTTTCCAAGTAGCAATATGAGAAACATTTGGATTAAAACTCACCATATTTATCCTGGCCTGCAGCTTCAGGGATAATTGAGACAAGAAGCCTAGAATGCTCCAGAGTCTCTTTCTACAGCTGTTAATTACAGAAATCTGAATTAATTGCTGTGTGCAAAATAGTATTCAGGAAAGCCTGGCAAATGCCCTTTAATTTTCTGTGAAGTTGGAGTTAACTGTTGTAAATGAACGATGTGGAAATGCAGCCCTAAAAGCAGGATCTGTACTGAAAGAGATGAGTCATGGAGAAGGACAAACCATGCAAATCAGGTTGCAACTAGCTGTTCAGTCAGTAGCCGGAGGAGGCCCAGAGATAGGTTTTTAAAGGGCTGATTGGAGCCACTGAGAGGGAAGGTTCCAGCAGAGAAGAAGCACTTGGGGTGAGGGGGCAGGAGTTGGAGAAACTTGCTGATAATCAAATCCATGAAAGTGAAACAAATGAAAGTGCAGCAAATGTGGAGTGCTGACTGTATTCAATTGCTGAAAACTGAATTCAAAGTGCAAATGTCAATTAACTCAGTATGGGGAGAGATGGGGTGGATTCTTGCCTTTACCAATAGGCTAAGGCAAAAGCAAACTATTGTAGCCTCTCCTAGTTTGTGTGTTCTTCCTCATTAATAACTTTTGCAATCTTGATCACACTTTTGATGATGTTTGGCCACACATATCACATTTTTTATCTGTGAAATTTTGGAAGGTATACTTTTGTCATGACATTGGTGCTGGGACAGGGGATGTGACTCTGTCGTTCCTCCATTCATTTTGTTGCAAACTGTTTGAAAATGGCAGGAAATGCAGTTTCTTCTAATGTTAAAACACTTAGCAACTTACAAATCAAAAAAATGGGTCATGGAGAAGGACAGACCATGCAAGATCACATACACCTCTGCCACGTTTAACGCCAGATTGCTTCCTCTATTACAATTGATCTTCCACATTTGTGAGTTTCAGTTTCTTGGACCTGATTCTTTGAAAATTTCTCCAAGGCTCTCTACTATCACCTTTGCTACTTATCCTCGTGTGGGAAATTTCTAATCATGTGGTCCATAAACATATGGGACCAAAATCAACTACAAGGAGTTAAAATTGGTAAAGAAGAATATAAAACCAAAGCATTTGCTGACGATATGGTAATTTTCTTGGAAGAACATAAAAGCTAAAGAAAAAGAACAGCTTGAGAAGAAATCAGAATTGTTATGTGTTAATAAAGTTAAATTCTGAGGTAGCAAACTGATGGCCAATATTAATTATTTCAAAATAATTATTTGAAAGTATGGAAATCAATACAAAAGAACTTGGCAGAAAATGAATATATCTCTATTAGGAAGAGTCTTGGTTATAAAAATGAATGTGTTACCAAAAGTTTTGTATTTGTTCCAAATGATCCCAGTTGTAATAACCATATAATGGTTTATGCAATGTAAAAAAAAAGAAAAAGAAAAAGACATAACTGAGTTTATTTGGAGGGGGAAGAAACCAAGAATAAGATACAAACCTATGATGGACATTAGAAGCAAAGGGGAGTATGCTGCTCTGGATTTGAATTTGTATTATGATGCTGCCTATTTAGTATGGCTATGATCTCGGATTTTGTTGAATAATCCTAGATTCTTATTATTAGCAGGTCATGATCTACATTTTGGTGGCATGCCTTATTATGATACAATAAAGCTAAGGTCCAGAAATCACTTTCCAATCATGTAGTCTATAAAGCACTATATAAGATCTGGGACAACTACAAATTGTTACTATACAATAAAAAACACCATCTTGGCTTTCCCCCTGGAGGTGCTCTCTATAAAAGAATTTAGGGGATATTGTACTTGGATAGCCTATAGAGATCTTTTAATATTGCATGGAGATTCATATCAATTAAAAGATAGACAGTAACTATTGGAAGGAGGACCTAATATTCAATGGTTTTCATACCTGCAGATAACAGAAAGGTTTAAGGCTGATATGAAGACTGGTGGTGTGGATTTATGAATAATAGAATTTAAAGAATATCAACGCAAAAGTGAAAAGCATTTATTGTCTACCTTCTTTGGACTACTTTTGAAATTCAAGCTGGAGGATGAAATGATCAAAGATTGTATGGTAAAATGGGGAAATGATCTGGAGCACAATAAACTTTTGGGATACTGAGAGAAAGTATGGATACCTAATCAGTCATACACAATTTGGGAGAAAATTGTATGAAAATGATGTATAGATAGCTGGTATCTCCCTCCGGATAGAACTGCTAGAATATACAAAGGAACAAACAAACTTTGTTGGAAATGTAGTAAAGAAACTGTAACTTTATTTCATATATGGTGAGGATGCCAAGAAATTCTGGTATAGGATCAGAACAAAAACCAACAAACAAACCCCTTATAGATCAAGATTGATTTAAACCCAGAACTTTTTCTATTAAGCCTTTCCAAATTTGATAAAAAGATAAAAAAGAGATTGGAAGACACGGTTACTGCAGCCAGAATAGTCTTCGCTAAATACTGGAGATCGTTGCATCTTCATCAAAGAAGAGTGGATAGAAAAAATGGCCAACACTGCAAAAATGGACAAGCTTACCTACATTTTAAATGGGAAAGCCAATAGTAAATTTTATAACTATTGGGAGTTGTTTAAAGAATTCTTACAATTATGAACTTGGAAATTGTTACTGGATTTAATACTTGATCACTCAATAAATTTTCTTAAGGTTTTGGGTATTCAGTCTGGACATGCTTTATTTAATTACAATTTAGAGTCACTAATGGAATGAAATTCAACTCTTATTGATGGTATTCAATTGTACCTTCCTATACAAATCTATTCTAATTTATTTTATTTTTTTGGAAGTAGAACTTTTTTAAAACAACTCTTCACGATGCTGATACGGTTAGGGGAGGGATTATGCCCTTTCTTTATTGAGAGTTTTCACTGTAGAGAATCATGTGGACAAAAAGGAATGACCAATTAGCTCTAGTAAATGATATTATTATCATTACTGTGATACTTCATCTTTCTTTTTTTCCTTCTCTTCCTTTTTTTGATTAAGGAAGGTGGATATTGAAGTTTTTCTATTCAAGCCTATAACCTCATCATATGAGGAGGTACATTTTCTTTTTTTCTTGGTCCTTTTTGTTTCATATATGTGTTCCTAGGTTTTAGTGTTATCTTTGCTGTTTTATTTTTAATATGTTTTCTTAATTTTTTTCACGTAAAGTAAATCATAAGTCTTTCTTTTTGTTATTTTTTTGTATACAGTACTCTCTCCACATTTGAAAGGGTTAGGGGCACAGAACCCTCACAAAAGTGGAAAAACTGTGAATAACTCCCACCCCACAAGTCCTCTCCAGAGCTCCCCTTTGCAATTCCTTTGACTTTGGTCTTAGTGTTGGGGAGCAGGTGAGAAAAAGGGCAAGTAAAAGGAAAGGAAAAGAGCACTGTTCTTCCCTTCTAATTACTTCTGGCAGCCATCTTCAAAAGGGAGAAGTGGGAGCAGAGAGCACCTGATCAAATGGCAGAAGGCATAGTCACATGCGAGAGAGGACAGGCCTTCAGCAGCGGGAGGGGGGATTTGCTCACCCCAAAAGAAAAAAAACATCCATTTTAAACAGAAGCCTGGTAAGCCTTGGGTGAGGAATGCAAGGGAATGGGAGGAAGAAAATGGGAAGGGGTAAGCATGTGCCTAGCAAATAATCAAATTTGCAAAGGTCAAACTCGTGAATGTAGACAGAGCATAATATTATATATTTTGTACATACTTTGCTCTTATATATTTCTTTCTTTTATCTATATAAAAATAAATTTAAAAAAAAAAAGAAAGAAAAACAAAAAAAAAGAATGCTAGAACTAAATTTCTATTAAGTCAGGCTTTTGGCAATATTTTGATTTGTTTCAATGTTTGTTTTGTTTCAAGTAAAACTTTTATCTTCTTTAGGAATTAGTGTAATATTGGTTTCTTCCCATGATGATGGTTTATTTTCTAAGTTCATATCATTGATTATTTTTTGTAGTAGAGTTACAAGATGGTCTTGAAAGGTCTTATAACATAAAACGGAGAGTCTGTCCAGACAAAGAGCTTTCTACATTTTCATTCTCTTTATTGCATTCAATATTTATATTTTGGTAATTGGTTTATTTAGTCCACTCTTTTGTGTTTCTGTAATTACTGGTATCTCCATCTCATCCAAATATTTATCTTGTCTTGATTTACCTTTGTCTCTTTAAAGAACTTCTTGAAATACTATGCAATTTTTAAATTTTATTTTGTTGTCTACGAATTGTGCTTTCTTCTCTGATTTCCAAGATCAAACATTTTCCTTTCTCTTTTCTTAGTCTGTAAGCATGCCACTTGTCTGTCTTGTTAGCATGTTCAAAATATTTTTATTTTGCAAATTTCAATTTTTCAATCTTGATAATTGTCTCCATCAATCATCTTTGCAATGCTTTTATTTCATATTGCAATTTTGTTTTTGGGGTTTAGCTTGAGGTTTTCTTATCTCTTCTTGTATTTCCTTTTCTTTATCTTTCCTTCTTCTTTTTTAATTGCATCTCTTCTTGTATGAAGAAGCCCCTCATGCTGCCTTGCCTTTTTTCTACACTATATGGATTGACATGTATTTTTCTAGATTGTGGGGGGTTTGATTTAATTCATGTTTGGCTTTTTCAACTATCTTACCATTTTTTTTATTAGTATATCATTCAATTTCCAACTATAGTCTTGTTTTCTATTTTCCAATGTTAATAGGATTGTGGTCTGAGATTGTTCTGGGTAATACTTTTATTTTCTTTAATTTTTCTATTCAGAGATTTTGATGAAGGGCACATGTCTATATGAGACCATGTCTTATAGCTATCAGAATAAAATGTGTATTCTTTCTCTTCTCCATATATACATACATATATATATATATATATACATACATACATACACATACATACATATACAATTATCCCTTCACTTCTGTGAGTTTCTCTTTCATGAATGTGATTATTTGCAGGTTTACAGTTCCTTGTCCTCCCATCCTCTCCATCTCAGTTCCAGGAGTTCCACTTCACACCCACAGGCCTGATTCTAGCAGCCACCCAATTAAATCTGATTTTGAAAGCAGCAGCCGCTGCTGGCTTTAAGCTCCATGTTCTTTCCCTGCTAGCCTTCCCTCCACCTTGCCCTATTTATACAGATCCATCCCTTACTTTCTTTACACACCTTCCCAGACACCACATTTCTTTAGCAGTATTTAGAAGCCAAACAACTCAATGGGATTTTGAAGGCAGTCACCTGGGGATCCTCCACCCCTTCCCCTCTTTGCTTCCGCTCCATTTATACAGATCCATCTCTTAACCCCTTTACAAGACACACACATTTCCTTTGCAGCATTTAAAGCCAAACAACTCAATGGGATTTTGAAGGCAACTGCCCGGGTTCTCCACCCCATTCCCCTACTCCCCCCTCTCTCTCCATCTCACATTGTTTATACAGATCCATCTCCTACCTTCTTTACACACATTTCCAGACACCCCCCTTTTATCCAACATTTAGAAGCTACACAACTCAACAGGATCTATTTAAATAATGTTAGGTGGAGGGAAAGTGAGGAGGAGATTGGGGTAGAGGACTCCTGGCAACTGGGCAGGATAAGTAGGTGGTGGTGGATCATGGTGGCTGCTGCCTCCATCTCCTTAATACCGTTCTGAGTTTGCCCCCTATGACAATCTAGGTGTTTTTTGGCAGGTGGGGAGATAGGAAGGATTTGGGGAGGAGACATTTGGAGAGGCACTGGATCACAATGGCTGTTGGTGATATCTTTAATACCAATCTCAGTTTGTGTGCCCCGACAATCTGGGACAAGCAGGGGTGTGGAGTAAATGTGGTAGGCTGCATGACTTTTCAGAGGAGAGGAAGGGAGGGCAGCATAAGTACTGTAGGAAGAGGTGATGGATTGTGGTGGCTGCTGCTGGCATCTTTAATACTGGTTTGAGTTTGCCTCTTCTTAGAATTTGGGAGATGTGTGAACTTGCTCAGGTCTGCAGTAAGTGAAGTTGAGGGGAGTGTCTTTTTGGAAAACACAAGACAGGTGGGAAGAGGGGGAGGAGGAGAGGAGCTGGATCAGCTACTGCTGCAGCAAGCGGCGGCTTATAAAATCAGATCCATTTTACAAGTACAAGTATTCATGATTTTTTTTTATTTTTGCAGGGGTCTTGTGCCCCTAATTCTTGTGAATGTTGAGGGACAACTTTACCTCTATATATCCATCAAAGACTGATGGTCTTAAGTTAAAGAAAGGTTTTGGAAGTTTTCCTTGATTTTTCTTTTCTTTGTTATCCACTGTTCCATCTCTATTTGGACTTATAACTCCATATCAATTTCCCATTATGATTATTTCTTGATAGTCAACTTTCAAGATCTTTTGTGATATTTTCTCATAGAAATTGCTTTTGTTTTCTAATGAGCCACAGATTCCCATGACCAAAATTTTTGATTCTAACATATCTACTTCAGATCTTTAATTAATTCTTTAGCATTGTATTTTTTATGCACGTAAATTATCACTCCTTTTTTTTTGAGAAAATGTTTTTTTCCCAGTTTGATTTTTTAAAAGTATTTTAAATCCTTACTTCTTATATGTGTTTCTTGTAAACATATTGTGTCCAGTTTTTGCTCTTCCAGGTAATTAATTTTTTTCCTTTTATAAGGTGAATTAAATCTCTAATATTCCATGATAGGATCTTTATCTTCATATTTTAATTTTTTATTCTCTAATTTGTTTAATTATTCTTTCTCTGATCCTAATTCCTGCTCTTGATCCAAATATATTTCTCCTTCTGATTGTTGGTATTCTTCTGATGTGTCTCTTGTTATTTGTTCTGTTTCTTCTGAATCTTCTGTTCCTAAATCTTTTTCTACATCTTCTTTTATCTCTTTTATCTTGTCCCTTATTTTCATTTTACTATGTTTGGATTCTATTTTATTTAAGCCTTTGTGTTTGTTTAACCAATCCTTTGCTTCTGTAACAGTGTTCAGTAGAACAGGTTGCTTACCTGTAACTGTGGTTCTTCGAGTGGTCATCTGTGCCCTCACACATTAGGAGCTTTCACGCGTGCACGGTAGCGTTCGGAAGATTCTAGAGCTTAGTAGCTTGGCGGGAACCCCTCCCCCATGCCGGTACTACACATACTCCTCCCGCTGAGCAACGGTCTCTCCTCAGTTCTGTAGTCCGCTGTAGAAACCACAGGGACCTGAAAAGAGGGGATGGAAGGGTGGGTATGTGTGAGGGCACAGATAACCACTCAAAGAACCACAGTTACAGGTAAGCAACCTATTCTTCTTCTTTGTGGTCTCTGTGCCTCACACATTAGGAGACTGTGTAGCTCACCGGTTGGATGGTGGGTCAGATCCTAGAGAACGGAAGCCAGCATAGTACGTCCAAACTGAGCATCTCTGCGGGACCGGCAGTCAAGCCTGTAGTGGTGCACAAAGGTCGATGGCTGAGACCAGGTCGCCACACGGCAGAGTTCTTGCAGGTCTACTCCTCGCAGGAGGGCTGCAGATTTTGCAACAGCTCTGGTTCAATGAGCTCTGAGGAACGCTGGCATCTTGGCAAGCTCATACTCCAGCAGGATTGTCCCAGCCACCCATTTAGAAAAAAGTTGGGTGGACACTTTGTGGCCTCTTTGACGCTTGCTGTAGCACACAAAAAGGTGCAGAGTTTGTCGAAAAGAGGCAGTCTTGTCCTTGTAGAAGGCCAAGGCCCGACGAACATCCAAGGAATGAAGGGATCGTTCCAACGGTGTCGTTGGGTCTGGGTAGAAGGTTGGTAAGATGATGTCTTGGCCGAGATGGAAATTTGACACCACCTTCGGCAGAAATGAAATGTCCAGTCGAAGGACCACCTTGTCTCTGTGGAAGACGAGGTAGGGCTCGTCAGACCTTAGAGCTGTCAGTTCTCCCGCTCGCCTGGCCGAGGTGACGGCCACGAGGAAGGCAGTCTTCATAGAAAGCAGCCTCTCATCAGCAGTTGCCATGGGCTCAAAGGGTGGTCTCGTCAGCTGCGATAACACCAGGGATAAGGAGCACAGCGGTAGCGGCGGCGATACTGGCAGGTACAGGTGTTGCAGGCCCTTCATAAACTGCTTGACGGTACCGTCTCAAAAGAAAGCTGCCGACGGAGATCGTGGGGGTTGGTATGCCACGATAGCGGCGAGATACACCTTCAGAGACGGGAAGGCTAGACCCTGCTGCTGGAGGTGCAAGAGAAAGTGGAGCACGGTAGGCAAGTTGACAGGCACTACTGGCTCCTGTCTTTCCTCAGCAAAGGCGATGAAGCGCCGCCACTTGTAATGATAGTTGTGGCGTGTCGACTCCTTCCTGGCCGTGGTCAAGACGTTACCGATGACGAGATCATCTACGGCGATATCCTCCAGGCATGGAGGGCCAAGAGCGGCAGGTCTTGGTGGAGTACGAGGCCACCGGAGTGCGACAGTAGGTCCGGGATTGTCGGGAACCTGAGCAGTTGACTGTGTGAAGCCTCGAGCAGGGGTCTGAACCAGTGCTGCCTCGGCCAGTACGGGGCCACTAGGATGGCATCGGCTCGGTTGGCGACGATCTTCAATATCACCTGTCCCGGTAGGGGGAAAGGAGGGAACACGTAGAGAAGCCCCTCGTTCCACCGGAACTGGAAGGCATTGCCGATGGAACCTGGATCGTGACCGGCCCTCAAGCAGTACCGACTGCACTTCGCATTCTGACTGGTGGCGAAGAGGTTGATCGTTGGCTTGCCCCACCGGTCCTGGATCATCTGGAACGCCCTGTCGGAGAGGGGCCACTCATGGTGGCAAGAGGTGTTCCTGTTGAGGGCGTCTGCTGTGGTGTTCTCTTGCCCGGCCAGGTGAACCGCCACGGGATGGACTCCGAGTGAGAGGCACCAGTCCCAGAGGCCGAGGGCTATGTTGAGGAGGGTGGTTGAATGAGTCCCTCCTTGTCTGTTGACATAGCAGACTGCTGTCGTATTGTCCGTGAGGATCAGCACCGTGCGGTCTGTGACAAGGTGGCGGAACGCCCTCAGCGCTTTCCAGATGTCCAGGAGCTCGAGAACATTGATGTGGAGGATGGTGTCATCATCGATCCACCAGCCTTAGACTCTGAAATCTCCGCAGTGAGCTCCCCATCCGTAGAAGGAGGCGTCCGTCGTCACTGTGACCTGTGGGGCCGCCTACCGGAATGGCATTCCCGACAGGAGGTGGTTGTAGGACTGCCACCATATTAGGGAGGGACGCACCTGTGGAGGCAGCTGGAGTAGCAGTCCCTGGTCGTCCAGCAGCGGGTTGAAGGCCTGAACAAACCAGTGCTGGAGAGGCCTTGCATGAAGCCTGGAAAGGTAGGTCACAATGGTAGTGGATGCCATGTAGCCGAGGAGCTGTTGGATCCTCCTTGTCATCACCGTCGGGGCATTGTAAATGTCTGACACGGCCCGGCAAAGTGTCCGTGCACAGTCCATCGGCAGGTAGGCCCTGGCTGCTACCGAGTCGAGCATGGCACCGATGAAGTCCAGTACCCTCGCCAGCTCGAGGTGGGACTTCTTCGGGTTGACCCGGAGCCCGAGACGGGTCAGAAGTGTCAAAGTCCGGTGGATGTTGCTGTAAAGTTTCTGCCTGCAGGATGTCACCAAAAGCCAATCATCCAGGTAGGGACAGATGGAGACGCCCTTCGTCCGCAGGTATGATACCACTGGGACCATGCATTTGGTGAAGACCCTAGGCGTGGTCGAGAGTACAAGGGGGACCTTGTACTGGTAACAGGTGTCGTCAACCATGAACTGTAGGTATCATCTGTGCTGCGGGTGGATGGCGATGTGGAAATAAGCATCCTGAAGATCGATGGAGGCGAACCAGTCCCCTCAATGAAGGAAAGGCAGGATCGAGTATAGCATAACCATCTTGAACCCTTTGGGGCGGATGTAGTCGTTCACCCCTCTGAGGTCTAGGATGGGCTGCAGGGTCCCGTCTGTCTTCGGTACCGTGAAGTACTGAGAGAAGAAGCCGGTGGACTTGGCTGAAGACGTGTGAAGCAGGGACTGGATCTCTTCCAGCAGGGCCAAGCTGGCCAGGGTGGAATAGTAGACACCTCGCGGTGGAATATCTTGAAACTCTACGGCATAGCCAAGACAGATAATGGAAAGCACCCAAGAATCCGTCATGACTTGACGCCACTCTGCGAGGTGTCTGGCCAGGCTCGGCTGATCTTGAAAAGCTGCTGGCAGGCTGAAGGACGGATGCGGTGGCGACCTGGGTAGGTGGTCAAAACCAGGACTTCGCCTCGGATGAAGATTTCTTTGACAACGAGGCCAGGCGTCGTTGGAACGATCTTCGGCCAGAGGAGACAGTCGACGGTCAGGACTGGACTGACTGAGATGACCGCTGCGGGAAGGTTGAAGATGACGACCTACACCAGGACGGTCATGAAGTAAAGGACCGATGGAACTGGGATGGTTGGTTGATCCCCATCTTTTTGGTGGTCAGACGCGCCTTGACAATGCTGTCCACGGTATCGTCGATCGCCGAGTTGAAGAGCCCCTGGCCATCGAAGGGGAGGTCTTCGATCCGCCTTCGGCTGTTCTGCAGTCCTGAGGACTGTAGCCATGCATGCCTGCACAGAGCGACACAGCCCGCCATCACCCTCGAAGCAACCTCCACGGTGTGCTTCGAGGAGATAATCTGTTGGTTTGAGATGGCAACGGCCTCATTAAAAGCTGCACTGCGGTAGGGTGATTGTCCTCTGGAAGGCCTGCCAAGAGGGGGACAAAGCGGTCCAGCAGGTTGCGGAGGTAGGCCGCAAGACATGCCTGCGTGTTGGACACCCTAGTTATCAGTGAGGAGGCGGTGTAAAACCTCCTGCCGAAAGTGTCCAACTTACGTCCTTCATGGTCCGGCGGGGTGGTGTGTGCCATATTGCCACCCTTGGTTTGGGCGGACTCCACAACGATGGAGTTTGGTACTGGATGGCTGAAAAGAAACTCCGCGTTCTCATTCTGGGTCTGGTAGAGATGTTCTAGTCGGTGTGGTATGGGCTGTGCAGAAGCAGGCTTGACCCACGATTGCTTCACGGCCTTAATGAGCTTCGGCAGGATGGGCAACGGTGCGGTTGTCGGCTGCCAAGCCTCCACATATTGGAAGACTGGGTCTTCCTCCTCGGGTGCCGGTTCCGCTATCTTCAGCCCGAGGGCCATAGCCATTTGGAGGAGGATGGCCAAGAATTGCTGGACGTCTTCCGGCGCGGACTCTGGTACCGGGTCCCCGAAAGCCAAGGGAGGTGACTCGCGGGATGCTGGAGTCGAGTCCTCCGAATCCATCTCCAGACTGGGAGGACGGAGTCGGGGACCTCATGGGAGACCTGTCCCTGGATGTTCTACGGGGAGGTCGGTCCAATGTCACCGGTAGGGTCGCCGCTGGCGTCGGTACCGCTGGCGTGGTCCTCGTTGGTATCGTTGTTGCGGGCAAGGTCGCCGACAAGGTCATGGGGACAACAGCAGAGCGCACCCTGGTCGCTTGGGTGACTGTAGTCGAAGGCTGTGGCGCCAGAGTCGAGGTGGCTTCAGACACCAGGCAGGTAGCAGTCGATGTGACCCTCGGTGGAGGCGAGACAGCCCTGTAAGGAGGTGTGTGCTCCCATGATCTCCGATGGTGTGGAGAAGGGGAGCGGCTCCGCGAGCGTTGATACCGGAAGCTACACTCCTCTCTGACTGGCGAGCGGGATCGTTGGTACGAGACCCAGTGCCTGGCGTCTGGGTGGTACCGGTCCCTGTAGGATGGCGAGTATGATTGGTAAGATGGCGGATACTTGCTCCATTCGTACTCATGGCCATACCTGCTGAGGTGAGAGGCAGAAGTGTAGGCCGAGCTAGTCGAGGGACGGGAGTGTGGCATCTCTTTGTACACCTCCCAGCGGCGTGGTGATGGCGGCCTGACTCTCCGCTCCAGTGAGCGGGAGACACTCCTGGCGGAGGCTGCCGAAGGCCTGGGTGAAGGTTGGTGTTGGGCCATCACATCCTCCCGGCGGCCGACCGATTTACGGTGACTTGGCGGGGGCTCCACAGCCATCAAGATGGGTGGCTCCGAGGAAGGCAAGACCTCCACAGCCTGCTCCTCATCTGACACCTCCAAGACCTCTTCCAGTTCTGACTGCTCTCCTGGGTCCTCAGGGAGCTGGGTTGGCGGAGATGTGGGGAGGCGAACCTCCCGAGGTGGAGAGCGCCCCTTCTCCTTCTCTTTTTTTTTACTGCTATCTTGGGTAGCAGGGTGCTTCTTTTGGGCCGCGGTCGGTGGCCTACTTGACGCGGAGGCCTGCATGTCTGTGGAAACCCTCTTAGCTGTTTTGGCAGCCGCCGACAACTTAGGGATCCTTGGAAGCATGGAGATGGATGGTCTCGACGCCAGTACCAAGCCTGGTACCGAAGTGGACAGTACGGCAGCCGCTGATGCTGTTGGCGATGAAGTCGCCTGTCCGGCCGATGGTGTCTCGGACATCTCGGAGCGTGTCTTGGGCTCCTCCCTGGCCTGTAAAGACTGTTCCCAACAGTGGGATTTAAGCCTGGAGGAGCGGTTGCGCAAGGTTTGCGAGGTAAACTCCTGGCAAATTGGGCAAGCCCTGATGTTATGGGTCTTGCCCAAACAGAAGAGACACTCACGGTGTTTATCCAAGAGTGCGACTTTCCGCCCACAGGAGACACACTTCTTAAAGAGAGCAGACATATGCTAGAGTCCGAACCAGAAGAATCAAGAAGTCTGAAGAGAAGACGAGAGACGACAAAGAAGGGAGAGGGGGGAAATACCAAATCCGAATCACGTTCCAAAACCGAAGTCGAGGCCAAAATCCAAGTAGAAAAACCGTAAGAAATGCCAAGAAAAACAGCCACTAAGAAAGAACCTTCCGTTCGTCTACGGTGGACGAGAAAGAACTGAGGAGAGACTGTTGCTCGGTGGGAGGAGCACGTGCAGTACTGGCATGGGGGAGGGGTTCTCACCAAGCTACTAAGCTCTAGAATCTTCCAAACGCTACCGTGCACGCACAAAAGCTCCTAACGTGTGAGGGCACAGAGACCACGAAGAAGAATTTTTGTTTTGTTGATATGCGAAATCAATACTTCAATTTTCCATCCGTACATGTTCCCTTTTCAGTATCTGAGTTAAAATGCATATTCTTTTCTCTTCTTTAGAATATGTCTTCTGTTGTAATATTGTTTACATAATTCTGTTTTATAAACAGGTCTTTCACTCTGTCTCTTACAAAATTCGTTATGATATCTCTAAATATGTTCCTTTTTCCCCTCTATGAAAGAATTAATTCAGAAGATTGTATCAGTTTCTGAATCCATTTGTTCTGTGTTCCATTCTATAAATTCAGTCACTGAGGGCATTAATTGTTTTTATAAACCTTTTTCCTGTTTCTCCTCCAGTCCTCTGATTTTCCTGCACTTCTCTCTGTATTTCTACTCTGTAAATGTGCTTATCATTTCTTGTTCAGTTATCAGTTCTAGATCTGTTGTGTGCTTCTCTAGTTTTATTGTCTTCTCTTGTATTTCATCAATTATTTTGTTTGTTTTATGTCTTCAGTTACTGTTTCCAGTTTTTGTCCAAAATTCTCTATTTCCTTTCTCACCTCTTTTTTAATTTCAGTTATCATATCTTTTATTTTCCATCCTTATTTCTGCTCTGAGTTTTTTTATTTCTTCTATCACAAATAAATAAATATCTGATACTTTTGGCTGAAGTTCTACTGATAGTCTTCTTTGAGTTTGAGATTGTATTTGGGTCTGAGCTATTGCTCTTCTTGTTCCTGAAGTCATTGTTATTATTTTTTTATCATCTTATTTACTTAGTGTTCTTATTCTTAGTGATTTGCTTCCTTTTTCTTTTCTCAGTGATTTGTTTAAATTTTCCTTGTCTTTCCTACTATAATCTATACACAAAAGTTTTATAATAATATGTTTTCCTGATTCTTATATACAATTGATATGTTGTATCTCATTAGTTACCTGTTTATCAAAGTTATCTATTGTTTTTCACTAGATGTTACTCAGTTTAAAAATTCTTAAATAGAGAGTTACAATTACAAGATAGAATATAACAATACCACTAATTTAACTAAAATATCTCTAATAATTCTAAGATAAATATCGATCTATATTTTCAACTTTACAATTAAATGGTACAATTTCTGTAATTAACTCATTCACCACTGCTATTCCAGTATTTTTCTTGATACTGCTCAAAAGAAAAACGCTATTATCTATTTCTTACATATAGTCAAGTATAGCCTTGAGCTGTTCTTCTCTTCTTAACCTTGAGCCCAAAAAACATAACGAACTCTCTCCTGCATAGCTGTTTGCTACTCAGTAAAGGTTCTTCAAGCAGATTACTTTTGAGAGTGTCTCTTTAAAAATATCAGAAAGGTTGCTACTTTATACATAGACTGTTTCCTTTTGCTTTACTTGTGTATTGTGCTAAGAGCCCTTCCCAGAAGGGTCTTACATCTATGGTGATATCTTGCAATTATCAGTAAGGATCTAGATGCAAAAGTTTTATTACTCACCTCTTTTGGATAAAAGTGTATTTTTTTATATGTTAGTGATCTCATATCATTGACTTAAAAAGCAGTGGTGAAGTTTAATCCAATCTCGGAATTGCAACAGGGTAAAATAGTGACTCCTCGATCCCCTCAGCATAGGGTCCATGTCTAGCAGTCCTTCTCCAATGCCTTTTTCCTTCTGCTCTGGGCACTGGTCACTGGTCTTGGGACTTTCTGAGTCCCTCTGAGCAACTTTTCCCAAAGAAGCAACTTGTCCTGCTCACATAACTTTTTGCAGGCACGCAACCCTGTTCGGTGGCTGTCACTTTGACAGCTAACAAAAGGACAGCCTCTTACCTCGCCATTACTGCCAGAAGGGGATTTTTAAAGTACAGTGTGCCCTCTTGTGGCATGACCTTTGCATACACAAATATGTAGTCATGCAAAACGTCATTCCCATTATAGTCAACAGACACAGTGGACACATACCTGCACAGTCACAGGCATGTGCATGTTGTGCCCACTGACTACAATGGGACATGACACTTGAATTTTTTTGTTTGACATAGGGGTTCCTGGATAGAACCCTGGAATATACAGAGGGAGACTTGCATATTTAAAAAAAAAATCTTGTGAGCTGCTTGAATCCCAGTTTTGCAAGGAATGCAAGTTAAAGTAAATAAAGAAGTTCACACATCTTCCATACAAAGATCTATTCCTGATTATGCCAAGCTGTCCTTAATCAGTACAATTTAGGACAAGTGAGGACTCATTTTTGTTCCCTCTAACATTTCACAAATGAAAACAGACTTGTGTAGTCAAGATGGCAAAAGTTATTAAAGAGGAGATCACACAGGCTAGGAGTGGCAGTGATAGTTTGCTTTTGCCTGAGTCTACTGAGAAGGGCAAGACTCTGTACCCTGTCCTCTCTTCTCCCTCCTGAATTAAATGAGTATAAACTACTCTTGCACTTTAAACTCAGTTCACAGCAACTGAAGTAAGCTAAGAAAGAAAAGGGGAAAGTGGGCAGGGGAAAGAAATAGAACATTTTTTAAAAACAGCTGAAAAAACAGGATGTCAGAGGGTTAATTAGGATTGTCTCTGCCAGATCAGGACAGCTGGGGGGCATTATTTTGTGTCTTCTATTATTAAACAACTGGGAGAAAGAAACCCTGAGTAATCTTGGCAGACATCTACCAGGCCATCCACAGCTACCTTTTACTCATCTCTATTAGACAAGCATGCAAATTATTGAAATGGAGAAATATGAATGGATCTATCTCCACCTGAGATGGAAGGAAGACTGACCCACAATTAAGGCTGGATGATCTTGAAGCATGAAACTGGCAATTAAGTCATCACGGCAGATATCTGTAGAGACAGATGTGAGGTCATCACTCCAAACTTTGTCCAAATGAAAAAAAAGGCCACTGTACACAGAAACTCTCTCATGCACTGGTGTATATATGCCCAAAAAGTCATTAGACAGCCACTAGTTATTTGAAAACTCTGGAGTATTCTGACAGGAGTTCCTCTCTTGGGCACTAGGTGGCAGACAGAGTCCTAAATATACCTTGCTTCCAGATGTTTTTCAATATTCTTCCATCCATGCATTTTTTACCCCAAACAGAGTACCGGTGATGATGGTGGGGAGCTTAGCTGAAGGGGAAAAATTCTTTCAGTGCAGAAACTGTAGCGGCTGCAAAATCTGGGCATGCTTTATGTATTGTTGACATCGCTAAAGTAAGTGCTAATGAGTTCAAAGAAATTAGCTTCTACCTCACTTTTGGATCAGCTTAAGAACTGTGCTTTCTCTGTCTGATACAGAAATAAGTAGGACACATATGCTGTACTGAAGCAAGGGAGTGCACAGTTTAAACAATTATCTCATTTGCTTTCATGCAAAAGTGCAGTTGTCTAGCTGGATACAGGTCTCCTACTATTGGTGATGTTTATAATCATTAAGAGCACCCTTCCCCAGCTCGATGCATTTTGGTTGCTTAGTGTTTCATTTCCCAACGAAACAATCTTTTGTCCAGTAGAACACATAAATAAAATCCAGATTGTATGGAAATTCCATACAACTATTTCTACTTGCAATTATATTGTAAAACAGTAGAACTTTCTCTGAATATCTCTGAAATGTTTATAAGTTGTTTTAAATGTGCTCCTTAAACTGTAATGTTAAGCACATTTTCTTGGGAATAATGTGAATTCAGTGGGACTTCCTTCTTAGTAAATGCACATAAAAATAGTCTTCACTTGTATAGCATGAAGGCTGTATTAAGGGGGATTTAGATTTCTTTCTTAATCACCAAAGCTTTCTGAAGAGCCACTCCCTCATCATACTAGGAACCATTTTAACACTGGTGTCACCCAAATTTTCTAATATGTCCAGATGTCTGAAAAGATTTGAGACTCCTCTACCATATGGAAATCGAATTCATTCTGGAGTTTATTGGGAGCAGGGAACCGACTTAATATGAATTAGGACAGCCAGGTCAGGATTCATCTAACCTCTGAAATTCTATGGCCAAACCTACCAATGGCTGCTTGTGATGTCAGTGAGAGGCAGGCCCTGGTTATGTTGCAAGGGTGAGGTTACAAGGGACGATCTCATCATGCATGATACATTAAACAACCACAGTTGCACAGAGTGTGCCATTTGAAAATAAGTCTAAAAATGAAGAAAATACTCACATGTACCCACACTATTCAACACAGTGCTCTCATCCTGAGATTCCCCCCCCCCGAGCTGGAGAAAAGGGGTTAGGCCCTGAGATCTGGGTACTCTAATAAGAAAACTAATTTTATGCACAGATCAATTTGAGCTACAAGGCAGCCAGTATACTATAGTGGCTTGAGTGTTGGACTACACTCTGTGAGATCAGGGTCTGAATTCCTGTTCAGCCATGGGAACCAGCTTAACGGCCTTAGGCAAGTAACACTCTCCCAGCCTCAGAGAAAGGCAATAGCACCCCCGCCAAGCAAATCTTACCAATAAAACCAAAAGATAGAGTTGCTTTAATTACCACAAGATGGAAATGAAGGCACACAACAAAAAACCCAACAACATATTAGAGACACCTAAAGATGGGTTATTTGGATATAAAATTTGTTTATCTTCTCAGAAATGTAAGTTCTAGTAAATATTTTAACATTTGAGAGCCAGCATGGCATAGCTGTTGGAATGTTGGACTACAACTCTGGAGACCAGGATTCAAATTCCTGCTCAGCCATGGAAATCTACTTGATGACCTTGGGCAAGTCATACTCTTTCAGCCTCAGAGGAAGGCAAAAGCAAATTCCCTCTGAAGAAATTTTCCCAAGAAGACCTCATGATAGGTTTGCCATAAGTCAGAAACAACTTGAAGGCACAAAACAAGTTTTCAGATTTGAATGTACACATTTAAACTAGCATAGACTGCAGTAACATGCCCCCTCCATTTTGGTACTAGGTAACTGGCCAACTTGACAGGCTAGATATCTGATGAAGGCCACAACAAAAGAAATGAGAAGAGACGGATTATACTGCTCTGTACAATGTTTATTTATGTTCTAAGAATCTACTTTGCTTATTCTTGGACCTTCCTCTGTGATGTGCTTCTAAGTAAAGAAATTGTGACATGGCTATATGATCTACCAGTCTGGACCATGTTACATGTGATGAGGCAACATCTTAAGAAGGGGATCTTGAATTGACCCTTTGCTTTTCAATCTTCTGATTCACAAAGGTCTGGTACCATTTCTTTGAAAACAATGAGGAATATAAGGTATTAAGAAGACTTGAAATTCTTCTGTTATCACTAAGCCCAGCTAACTTTTGTGAGCAGGCTTTCAGACACATGAGTAGGATCAAACTGTTTAAATCATAATCAACTGAGATCATGCTACACTGATGCCTGCCTGAGGCTGAGGCTGCCACCTGCTCACACGTAACAGGAGAATGTCCAGGTTCTAAGTTTGCAGAACAGTAATAGAGCAGGGAGGAAGCATGCTGTCACCAGGTGCTTCCTGAACCAGAGTAAGACTAGTCTTAATTCAATTACATGTTAAAGAACTGTACTGCAATGCTTAAGTGTTATTACTGTGGTTAGGGAGAGGGTGGGAACAAAACCAGAATTACTTGGACCTGGTTGCCCAACGATTATCTCTGGCTCCACCTCCCATTTTCCTTATCTTTGAGATGGTTCACAGAAATCTAGAAGCTGCCCTAAATAAGGTATAAACTCTTTTTTTTATTTATCTACAGCCAAGGTGCGTATTTATTTAAAATGCCCACTATATCTTCGCTTAATACCTAGCCTTGGTCTATAAACACCCATTTTGTTTATTATTATTTTATTAATTTATTTAAAATATTTCTGTATCACCTCCCTGCCCACAAGTGCTCCTGAGGCAATAAACAGTACTAGGGTAGTCTGTCTCAGGACTTGGGGATGGACGAGAGACGAAATCATACCATAATGCTAGGACACCTTCTTGGTATGCAGAAGGTCCAATTTTTACTTCCTGGTATCTCCAATTAAAAGGATCAGTGAGTAGGAGGTGAAAAAATTCTTCTCTGCCTATGATCTGACTGTCAGAGAGAGTAGGCAATGGTAGATTCAAACAGATAAACAATCCAATCTCATACATGGCAACTTCCCAGATGAACCATCTTGATGATAAGGAGAAATTCCCTTACAAACATAGGTACTGCACTGAAGTTCCAAACGCCTAGGATTTCCCAACACTGTAATGACATTGTTATGATTTTTTGATACTCTCTTAGTGTTGATAAATTCGTAATTTGAGGACTTGCCAGGAAGACAGTTATTAGTGGATGACTACAATAATTATGCATCCTGGTAGAGCAAGGTCTTGAAGACGCTTAAAAATAAATATCTTAGCCTACTTTCCATTTTTTTTAGCTTTTGGGGAACCTTGAAACTTTATACACAAAAACTTGTTAGCAGAAATCTTAATTTTGTTATACAAATTTGATTTAAAAGCTCAGGAAGAAAAAATTTCCCATCATGGCTGATGCTGAACAATAATGAATTGCTAAAATACAGTATTGCTAAAAACTGAGGCAGTATTCTACATTGGCTACTTACCATACTTAAGTATACATAACTAAGTCAATTCTCCTGGCTTATTTTGCCCAGCAGCAGTTGCTCCGTGAGATGGTGGCCATTTCTTTTGGTGATCAGGGTGGAAGTAGATGGCATCTCCATTCCCTTCCCACCACTGAGTGAAGCTATGGCAATCAGAAGCAGAACCCCTGACTCAATTCTTTGTTTCAGCTTTGTTCTCTGGTGGGGGTGGGTGGAGATGTCATCCATCCATGCTTTAATCACCAGCAAAAAAGACCACTGTCTTTTAGAGCAGCTGCTGCCAGGTAAAGTAGATTGAGGGAATTTTTGATCATGGCAATATTTCCACAATTGTAAACACAAATACTGAACAGTTAAGAATGCATTATTTGAGCTCAACAGATGTCAGCCATATATTTAATATTTAGATGACCTAAGGTGTCATTTAAAAGAAAAAAGACTTTGCAAAAATCAATCCCAGGGGCCCCAAAACTCAGTGTGAACCCTACTTTCAGAAAAGACAGTTCTCACCACCCCCTATTTCCTCTCCTATTTCACTGAACAAGCCAAAGGATGCTCCCCTCACTAAACAGATGGGATCCCTGCTCGCTTGTGACTCTCATTTTTCAGTTCATGCCGCACTGATTCTTCCAGCTTCCCTACCAGAACAGATAAAGCAGGAAGAGTGGGAACGTGATGCACTACCACATTATCCATACCAACAGCCATTGGCTAATGTGAACCAATCGCCACTGAATGAATTACCCATCCAGCCTGTAGCCTGCAGTGCAACCGCTTGACAATCAAGTGACCAGCACAAGGTTACCCTTATGGCATGGAACATCAAGGGCTGGCACACATCTATCAGAGATTCCTGTTTCACTGACTTCCTTGCACAACATGACATCATACTGATTCAGGACTCACAGACTGCTAAGGAACTCCTACTAAATGGCTTCCACTCATTTTCAGTTGCGGCAGAACCAGGGAGAAAGCATGGAAGAGCAAGGGGAGGCTTGGGAATCCTGGTTTCCACCAGTCTACGAGCTACAACAAGGTCTCTCCCCACATTTAAAACATATGACATGGCAGTGGTAATCCAAATTAACCACTGCACTCTGCTGATAATTAATGTCTACATGCCTCCAATGAAGAAGAAATCGCAAATCAGAACCTTGTGGGCCAAAATGGAATCATACACTACTAATCTCATATTGCAGAATCCAAACGCATTTGTGGTCCTGGGGGGAGATCTGAATGCTAGATTGGGCCCCAATGATCATACTCTATACGTTCACCACAAATGCCCTCTTCCTAACTTCGAAGATGATGGAACTCACCTAACCTACTGCTCGAAAGACAAGAAATCAAATTTTGCAGGCCTCTGTTTGGCTCAGACAGTCCTCAGGTTAAATCTTCATATTCTGAATGGTGCTCTGAAAAGCAACTGTTCAGCAGAATTCACCTATCTCTCTCGGTCCAGAATGTGCGCCACTGACTACATAATCATTTCTAGAGACCTTCTTCCCTACGCTAAGAACCTAAAAGTTCTGCTGAGATTTGAAAGTGATCATTCAGCTACACCTAAGTGACTTCACTCAAGAGACACATATCAAGGACCGCTATCAACTCTCTTTGATGCCACCAGGAAGGACTTATCACCGAACTAAATGGACCCCCCAGTTAAATCGACAATAAGTGAAATATTGGCCTCGGACTGTTTTCAGCGTCTTCGGACTGTCCTGATATTATCTGAGTCCACAGATGAACTTCTGAAGACCTACAATGGTCTCACCCAAGAGCTACAACTGCATCTAAGCCACCAGAATAGTGCACATTGGAGACAACAACAGTATCACTCAAAGCCATGGTTCAACAAGGAATGTGCCAATGCAAAAAACCCCCAAAAAACTCCCACCTCTACTTACCAGGCTTATCTATCCAATACTACACCAGATGTAGCGCTAAAACTGCTCCAGCAAAAGAGAGACTACAAAAAATTGCTGGTGTATAAGAGAAAAGAAGCCATGAAGAACAATCAGACACAACTTATTCAGGCGGTCAAATCTAATAATTCAACTCTATTCTGGCATATTACATCAACTGCCGAAAGTAATGCACTAGCTATGGTGGACTGCCATATTCCCTCAGGGATCTGGGAGGATCACTTTGAAGCACACTATAAGGACACCTATCTTGTAAGGGAAGGTGCCAGCCAAAATATAGAGAACCTCCCAAAGTGGGCATCAGTGCCAGTATCAGAGATTGAGAGCCTTGTAGTGCAACTGAGAACAGGGAAAGTCCCAGGGGAAGACTTAATCCCTCCAGAAGCCGTCAAAAACAATTTGGAATTTTAGACTCCTATCTGGTCTCACTTTTCACCTGCATTGACAACTACCCAAGGACTGGGGACTTGTGATCATCGTCCCCATATACAAAAAAGGAAGGAAGGATGATCCTGCCAACTATGGCCAATCAGTCTCCTCAATACAATCAGCAAACTATACGCCAGACACTTACAGTGGAAACTTCAGACTTGGTTGGAGCAAGAAAACATACTTGCAGAGGAACAAGCTGGCTTCAGGGAAGGCCAGTCCACCACAGATCAATGTTTCGTACTCCACCACCTTATTGAAAAATATTCCTCCTGCAACACAGCCTCTCTCTTGCCTTTATAGACATTAAAGCAGCTTTTTTTTTAAAAAAATTTTTTTTATTAAAGTTTAAAGTGAAAATAACCCCCCTTCCCCACTTCCAAGCTTTTTTCCAGTTGAGTCTGCTTATTTACATTCCATTCATACATAGTTTCTCTTCAAAAGGCAATCTTACATTGTTGCCTTGTGTTACATACAATTTTGCTTTATTCTTTTCCTTTCCTTATTACTATTTCTTTATTCAATTTAAGACTTCTCTCCATTCCCTTTCAAAGTTCTGGATAGACTTATTTTTCAATGAAAATGTTAGTTTTTTTATCTCTATCATATCCAGAACTTTTAATTTCCATTCTTTTATATCAACATAGTTCCTTTCTTTCCAATATTGTGCATCTGTCAATCTTGCAGCAGTTATCAAATATAACAATATCTTCTGGTAACATCTTATCTCTCTTTGTTGCCCAACATATTTAACAGCTCTGGCTTCATTTCAAAATTTAAATTGTAAATTCTTTGAATTTCATCATGTATTTCCTTCCAAAATTTCCTTCCTATCTTACAGGTCCACCACGTATGATAAAATGACCCCACCTTTTAAAGCAGCTTTGAACTCTAGATCTAGAACCAAACTGGGGGAAAAACTGGAAGCTTCCTCAATCCATCGGCGTCTGCTTCACTTAATATGTATGCTGTATGAAGGAACTTCATTCAAAAAAAGATGTAACCCCCAGGGTAATCTCACCAATGCCATAGACACTGAGAAGGGCACCAAGCAAGGTTGCTCCACTCTTGTTCAACTTTTACATCAACTGCATGGTGGGCCTTCTTGACAACACAAGCTTCCATCCACCCAAAACAGAGGGAAGACACATTTCAGTTCTACTTTATGCCGACGATGCTGCAATACTTTCAAGAACATCCACTGGCACTAGCACAGTACTGCAAAGAGGATCAGCTAGTACTCAAATTACCAAAAAACTAAAATCATGGCATTTGCTAAAAGGCCCAAGAATTATACCTGGAGTATAGACAGACAAAAGATTGAACAGGTCTCCTGCTTCAAATATCTGGGAGTAATCTTTCATGCTACCGGTAGCAGGAAAGCACATGGAGACTATGTGGCCGGTAATGCACAGAGGAGCTCATCAGCCATCCTCAAATTTCTTAAGACAAGAGGAGGACAATACATACCCGTGGTGCTCAAACTCTTCGTAGCACAACTCCTGTATGGATCCCAATTGGGACCCTTCCCAGACCCTGCACCATTAGAACTTATGCAATCCAAATTTTTAAGATCAGCTTTCCAAGCTCCAAAATGCATCTGCAACACAACCTTGAGACTGGAGTCAGGCTTTATGAAAGTGGAGGCCAGAGTGTGGGTAACTATACTCAGCTACTGGCTTAGACTATCCTTTCCCACTGGCCTGGCTCCACTAACCTTGAGAGATGACTTCCAGTCTACGTGGAAACAGACAATGATGACTAAAATGTCATCACTAGGTTCTTCCCCAGAGCTTCTGCTCAGCATGGGATATGATAAGGTCAAAGCAGCTATCAAACAACGGGTGGTAGATACAGAGTGACAACTGGATCTAGCTAGCACCTCAACCTTTGTTGCTTCTGACCCCAACAGATATCAAGCTTCACCTATGGCATACTTAGCAAAACTAGAAGTACCTAAACACCGGAGGGCCTTTACTTTGGGATGATGTCATGCCCTCCCCTCAGCTGTCCTCGAAGGCCGATACAAGAAAATCCCCTTCTCAGACAGACTGTTCCCCTGTGGCTCTGGCCAAATTGAAACAACAGAGCATGTGCTTCTCCAGTGGTTGTACTACAGGAACATTTGCCTCAGCCTTATTTCCTCTCTCTTGCATAAATACCAAGGACACACTGGAGAATTCTACGCTTCTTCGTTACTTTCAGACACCAACCCCCATATAACATATAATGTTGCCAGATTCTGTGCAGCAGCAGTTAAAATTTGTCAGGCACTGACCTCTGCAGTAGACTAGTTCCAAGCTTGTCTTGTTATATGGGAGCTGTGCAACCTGAAGGAGAATTTCAGTGCTGTCTTTAACCTGCTTTTAACCTGTTTTTAACCTGTGTTTTTATCTTTTTATCCTTTTCTGTACCCCTTTTTACCTGTGCTGGTCTATGACTGCAATAAAGGTTCTATTCTATTCTATTCTAGCAAAAATCAAGCAGAAGAATTTCAGAAATTCAGTTTTGCAAATCTCAAACAGTGAACCAGTACTAATTTTGATTTTACTGCTACTTCCACCCCCTTTAATTTAAGACAACAAAACTTGTGATTTAACAAACCAAATGCAACTAGCCATGTCTTGTCATATGCAATGTACCTTACCAGCTGCTTGTTTTAGTAGGTACAGATAGGTTCAAGAATAAGAAGTTTATGTTAACACAAGCCATGGTTGCTGGGTGGCATTTGATTTTGTGAATTAGATGTTTTGTAGGTCTGTACTAATTTTTGACAGCTGCTCCCAATGTTCCTCTGGCTC
This sequence comes from Ctenosaura bakeri, assembly GCA_948474755.1. NCBI lineage: Eukaryota > Metazoa > Chordata > Lepidosauria > Squamata > Iguanidae > Ctenosaura > Ctenosaura bakeri. The sequence goes on from CAOLHI010001360.1 coordinate 262,180, forward strand.
TGGTTTCCTTTATTCCATTTTCTGTGCTTTCAATGCTCACTACTTATGTAAAGCTAGTAAGGCTGAGCTGCAACAGGTGGAGTTAAATTTTGTAAAACTTTTGACACACTCTTAAAGTGCTCCTGCCTTTCCTGCTTCAGTGAGTTTTAATTCATTTTTGGGTGGGTGGCTAACAACCTATTGCTACATAATTACTTTATGAAAGCACCATGCAGCTGTTCAGATTAGATATGTGGTGATGTCATGATGCCTTTAGCTATACGGTGATTTCATAATGTCACTTCCTTCAGATCAGGGAAGGAAGATGCTGTGGACAGTCCAAAATCACAAACATTGGAGGTTTTGTTCTGAAACTTGCTTTCCTTCTGTGGAATGTTTACCACTAATTGCTAAAATGTGGACTGTTCATCTGGTAATCCTGAACTGGAGTCTTGTGTTACTCTTATCTTCTAAAGTAGAATGGTGCTGTGTGGCATGATAAAGTTCATGCAGATGCAGGGTCCTTCTTTGCTACACAATTGTAGCACTAGGATCCCATGTTGATTGCCATCAGTTTTCATCTTATGAGCAACAGAATGGTGCACTGAGCCTGAAAAACTTAAGATCCTTCCAATGGATCCTGCACTTCTGACAACCCAAATCACAGAGTTGACATATTCCGAACTGTAGCAACCATTTGACTTGGAGCAGTTAAGCATCTGTTGTGTTTAAAACCCCAGGGGTCCTCTCACACTAAAAATCTATAGTAGTATGCCAGGTTTCTGTCCTGTGGATTCTTGGGATTTTCAGTGTAAAGAGGGATACTTTGAATTCTCAGCCAAGAGACCTTCTAAACTACAATCCCCAAGATTCCAAGGATGCAGCCATGGCAGTTAAAGTGGAATAATAGTGTTACAATTGTGTGTGAAAGGGCCCCCAGTGAAAGCAGCACAATTATTTGTATATGTGCATATAATATCTTGCGGGTTTATTTGCATGCATCTTGACTGAATTGCCCTTCAACGGTGGATAGTTTTAATGATAATTGCTTCTCTTGGGACTGAGACTTCCTTTCTACTAAATACTCATTTCTACACACCTCTTCTGGGTCTGCTTGTTTCTGTTGGTATAATCTGCTACTGCTTTGCCAACACTTATTGCAACAGAGAAAATATGCCTCTAAACCAAGGAGTTCTGTGGGTCCAGGTGTTCAGTTATCCTTACCATTCATATGTAAAAGTAATTCACCATTGTCACATTCACAAGATTTACCAACAACAACTTGCCTAAGTTAAAGCAGCTCCACTGGCTTCCTTTATGTAATATTATTTTTAAAATGGTAAAGGAGCTGGGTCCCTAAAAGGATGATTTGCTCTGACATCTCAATCTGCCAGTCAGTTATGCTCATGATCAGATATCCTTTGTTGGATGATCATGAGATCAGATGTCAGCTAAATGGCAAATAGGGAAAGAGTTGCACTGGCATCCTGGACTGCTGTCTCCAAGGCTACTTACTTGGCACATCTTGGTAATATAGACTAAGATGCTAAGACACTGTGTAGTATTTACTGGAGCTGTCAGATCTCTGTGCCTGGCCCTGAGTTCCAGGGCCTGGACTCTCTTCTCTAGTTTTCAGGGCCAGGGGGAACAATCTGAGAGCAAAAGCATTGCCTTGAAAGATGTACCTAGAAATCCTTTCCTGCATTGTTAAGCTTGCTACGTTTATCTGAATGGTGTACCTTACGCAACTCTGGTTGATGCTTAATATCTCATACTTAATGATGCAATGTTACTAAAACTTCTTGTGACATCACACAGGGTAGTCTCTTGAAATCTCAGCACCTGGGTTGTTATAAACCTGGTAACACTGCTGTTGAAGTTAAAAGAAGAGCATGTACTTGGTTAAAAATATTGTAGCAGCAAAATACTATCTCTTCCTGCCTATGTTAGCTCTAGAATGAGGATAATCAGTGGTCCAGCTGGTTGAAGACTTCCATGGGATCAGCTCAGAAAGCATTCCTCTTACTATCAAATCTGATCAAAGATCTAATGCTGCACACTGTTACTGATTAACTGAACTCTGACTCTGTCGGCTGAGGATGAAAACAAAGCTCTAACAGAGAGGGGAATGTCAGTAAAGTTGGGGGAGGGGAAGCAGACAAGCAATTGGGGGTGAAATGGAGTGACTGTTAAGGAGTTTTCAAGAAACATGTTGGTTCCCCTAAAAAAGTATATTTTTGAAAATAAAAATTGGTAAAATAATTGACATGTCCCAGTACCAGGGCAAAGGGCTCTTCCAGATGGGGCAAAACTTTTGGAAATTTAGGGTATTTGTTGCTGGTAGTTCTTAGGGTTTTTTAAAAAATATCTGATTTTTCTGTTGTCCTGGACTATTTTTTTTTTGCAATTCCTAGCACAAGCTGCAGCATTTTATTCCCACCCTTGATGATTTTCTTTTCAATTCTGAGACAAATTGGAACAATATGTTCTATTTCTCTTCCCTTCTTTTAAATAAATAAAAAAACTTAAAATTACAGTGAAATGGTACTTTTGTACTATTAACTTTTATAATAAAGACTTTTCATCTCCACTCCCCAGATTAATTTAAATTAACTCAGTATTTTCCAAAATTAAATGTATCTGTATTTGTATCTGTGTTTCTACTCTCTTGGAACTAACTAGATAGTCACTATGAGTAAACATAGCTGTTGTTTCCAGGACACAGATTCAACAGAGATCAAGTGAGGGACAGAGGAATATTACCATTAAAACAAAATGATCCTTGTGCTTGACTAGTGTAAGGGCACAATTCAAGCATAGCTGATCAATGGTCATAGCAATTAGCAACAGTTACTTCTGTCGAAAAGCAATAAGGCAAAAGTTACCAGAAATGCTGAGCTTCTAGAGCTACAAGTTGCAAAAACAGGAAAACCAGCTTGCTGAAACTTAGAAAAACAGGAAACTACCCAGAGCAAGGGTAGATAGAAAAGAAAGAAAATTAGAACAGTAGGTGCAAACAACTGTTTGAATGGGGTTAGCTCTGGTTTGCAGTGTCTAGAGCACCCCAAACTAGGCCAAGGGGAGGGGGAGCAACCACAGGAGCTGAACTTACAGTCACCTATAGCTCATTAAAGCTCATTATAATATTAATTTTCACACCCTCAAGGTGGGATCCAGTATTATAATTTGGGACGACCTACATGCACATGCACAATGCTTGAATGCTGACATAATAATGTATTCGTGACATAGTTTCCTATATGTATGGGTTTGGGTTAGCCAATTAATCAGCAATTTTGCTTCTGTAATCATGCTTAGCAGGATATATAGCTGCCTGCGTGGAGTCATTTCTTGGGAGTGGCTTGTCTTGGTTGCATGGGCATAGCCATTCCCCATTTGTGCAAATGAAATAAAGAACCATTTTTTTCTTTCTATCCAGGTGTCATTGATGAACCTTAATAAAGTTAAGTGCTAAAGCATTTAGCACTTTGACTATAACTTCTGAATCATCATCAATCATCATCATCTTCTCAGTGGAAAGTAGTGAAAATCAATTTCTGAAAAACTGTAGTGAGACTAGATGTGACCTGTGATCACTTGGAAAAAAGCGGGAAGCCTGGCTAATTTCAAGAAAGAAGCTGGAAGTAACTCATAAATAATCAGACATGAACAAAACAAGAACTGGAAACTCTTGGTAAATCCAGAGACTTTTTTTCCCTTCTGAGGAACTCTAAGGCTGTGCACTTCTAAAAGCCTGTGTCCACAGTTGCTCTCTCCTTCCCACCCCCACATCTGTTCTCCTTTTATCATGTTTTCTTTCTTGGGGCAAAAGCTATCTCTTTCTCTGTCTTCTCCCTGCCCCCTATCCGAACTTGTGGATATTTGTGTCCCTATTTTAAATTGGCAGTGAAGAACCTGTTTCAGCTTGAAGGCTGCATTTGGTTTCAGATAATTTCTCAAGGACCACATTCCAGTGATGGCCAGGACCAAAGAGAAAAATGTGGGGCTAAAAATACCAGCATATTTTGGCTTGAAGCATTAGAAAGGCATTTCAAAATTTTCAAACGGGAAATCCTGAGGAAGATAACATGGCTAACTGGGGAAACTGGGATCAGACTTGGAGCCATAGGTGGGGCAGATTCACTCTAGGCCTCAGGATCTTCAGGAACATTTGAACAGTGTTTGAACACATTTCCACCAGTGAGCAAAGCAGGTTTTGAACATAATTTTTCTCTATGCACTTTTCAAATGTGCATGTTTTCTTCAGAGATGCCCACAGCTATCTACTAATCTGAGAATTCCTGCGTATCAGACTGTATCAGACGGTATCAGGCTGTATCAGACTGAATCTGCACTCCTCACAAATTCCAAAAGCAGACCACATCTACGCTATTTGACAGGATTACATATCTGCTTGAGCTGCAGCAGTGCAAGTTATTTTTTGTCCTACTGCACAACTAAAGTGAATTCTTAGGGATGAGCTGCCTAATTTTATCTCAAATCCACAAGAATACTGTATATGTGCCTCAAGCTCTCCTGCATTTTCTTTGCTGGCTATTGTGAAGAGGTTTTGTGCTTATGATCCCAGATAAGCAAAGCATTTCATAAACACAAACAGCAAGCACCCTTCAAGACTGGCTTCTCCTCAATGGAAAACGATCCTAAAGGGTTAATATCTCAGACATACTTGTTGACTTCTCTCACCATAAGATGCTGAAAAAGCCAGGAGCGCATTATATTTGTAGCATGTTTTGGTAGGACTCCTCGTTTGTTCTTTGACTTTTTATCTTCACTGTCAAGAAGAGAGGTCAGATCCAGGTTAACCTACAGGGCAGGGAGAAAGAGAAAGAAAAGCTTAAACAACAAAGCAGGTAGAAAAGAAAAGAAAAGTGAAAGAGGCTGGGTTGCTATGGTGACTCCAAGAAGTTCACAACGTCAGTTCAATTTTCTGGTGACTCCATGAAGCTACAGTGGCAAATATTGTGCTATTCAGAGGCAAGAGCAAAACTAACTTATGAGGGATGGTGATATTTACTCAAAATTTGTTTTTTAAAAAGATCAATACCCCTTCTCCTGTGTCTCAAGCTAAAGTAAAGACAACTAATTCAAACTGAGGAAAGATGACATCATAGGTTTTCAGATGCAGAGCTTGGATGGATAGTGGCTTATACTCTAAGAAAGCATACTTGCCTCAAACTTAGGCTGAAAGGTTTAAGAAAAAGTGGCACACTGAGGATATAGGTGCACTTACTTTGAGCTCGGCTTAAGAAGGCTCAGCTTGAGGAGTCAGATCCAGTGCTAGGCCTTAGACCAGAAAGATGGGAGATGGTCATAGCTCAGAAAGTACCTCTATGCTTTTTTAGATAACACCTCCATCATAGTGCATTAGTAAGTATGTGGCATACCTTTCTAACTGTCCAAATTTGGCAAGGGACAGTCCTAATTAATCATGTCATGCACTTTTTCAGCTGCTTTTAAAATATCCCAGTTTGTCTCTCCCCCTCCCATCTCCTCCTTTTGTTCTGGCTTAGTTCAAAATGAATTCAGTGTGCAAACGTTTGCTCCTCATAGCAGGAGGAGGAGGAGGAGAAGAGGGGTCAGAATCATGCCCTTCCCAGCAGGCTCAGGCAAAAGCAAATGGTTGCAGCCTCTCCTAGCTTGTCTGTTTTTCCTCGTTCATTACTTTTGCCATCTTGACCACACCCTGATATTACTTGGCCAGATGTGTCCTGGTTTTAATTAGTGAAATATTGGAGGGTATGATATGGTGCAATACTCTGAAGTGTGTGGAGGCTCAAAATAACAGTTGCCCCTTTCAAGAAGTCTAGACCCATTTTGAGTTTGCTATAACCCCCTTACAAGCTGGACCTGACAATTGCATATGCATCCTTGCTGTTACCTAGTTCTCCCTTTCTAGGCATTGCTTCTGACTAAGGATGAAAAATAATTTTGTTGGATTTGATAGACTCAGCAAAGACTTCCATACCTCCTCAAACTCACTGTAAGAAGAAAACTTGAACCAATAATGTATTTATTTACAAAGTTTCCAGGGTATTGTTACCCTGTTCTCTGGGGGTCCCGGGAGGGGTGCCCAAATAACCAAAACACAAACACAATTCTGGGGAGAATTAGCTGGAGCACTCACTAAAGCTAGCAAGAAGCAGGGTAACTTAGCAGGGATCTTGCAACCCAGCGTCTACGGGGTCAGGTCAGTCAAGCAGTCAGACAGTTTTAAAATAGCAGAATTGATGTTTTATTAAAAGACAAACAGCAAAGACACCACAATCACACAGCTAACGAAAGAATTGGAAATAAGGATTTTCGGGGGAATGGGTGATACGACACCTTTCTCGTAGTCCTGAAGAAGTTGAAAATTGAGTTCGTTGGGGCGCAAAGGAGAAAGCTCAGCGCGGTTCGCTGAGGGGAGCTCGCCAGACAAAATGGCAGCAAGGCGGTCTGAAACTCGGGAGCGATCTGAACGGGGCAAGCGATCAGAGGAAGGTCTTGGAATCCAGGTCTTTTATAGGGTGAATTGTGACTGCAGGCCATGCCTTATTTGGTGAGAACAATGCGAGTTTGGAGCAGGACAAAGCTTTGGAAAAGGTCAAGTTTAACATGGTCGGCTTAGTGCTGAATCAACAATAGTGTAGCCAGTATGCAAGGTGCTATCGGTTCAGAGCTGGGCGCCTTTGTTAGTGTCGCGCTTAAGCAAAAGGGTGTTTGCAGGAGAGGTCCCTGAAGCAACAGAGTGGCTCTGTCCTGCCTGCCTAGGTGGAGAATGGAATGTCCAACAATTACTGGCCGCGCCTGTTTACGTGCTTGTCCGGAGGCCTCGCAAACACGTAGAGCGGGGTGGCAGAGGAAGGCCGAATGGGTTTTGATATCAAAAGAGATATCTAGTGCTATCACCAGGTAGGCCTGGGCCGAAGTAACAATCCCCCCCGAAAATGGGCAGTATTGGGACAATATCGGACATTTTCCAATCAAACCTTTAAAAACCAAATTTAGCGCCCAATGGAGGTCTACAGATTCCGGGGTCGTATCACTCTCGGGGGCAAGGGCTTTTTGCAACATTCCTATCTAGTAAAAAGCAGTCCTTATCTAAGAAAATTCTAAACCTAACCACATTCACACAGGCAAACACAAATTTGGCAATGGCAATAGCAATCAATAACAGCAACAACAATGAACGAATCTTCCCGCCAATGCAAAATGAAATAATCAATGAAATACTGTAAATCCAATGCAGGGTCTGGCAATGGAAGTAATCCAAGGAGCAATCCGTTCCGTGTGGATACTGGACTGAGAGTTCGTAGTCCGGGGGAGGTGAGGTACAAGCAAAAGTCTCTGCACCCCCCCCCGGGTACAGGAAAAGTCTGGTGACTGGAGCAAACAGCAAAATAAGTCCAAGTTGGGCTGGACCAATAGCAAAATGTCCAAGTCAAGATAGCCAGGGCATGCTAGCTCTTTGCAGGATGTGGTTTGCAAAAGCGGCAAGTGGAATAGTCCAAACGGTGGAAGGCTTTACAATCCATGGTAATGGCAAAACAGTTCATGAAGTCCGTTGGGGAGCGGCTGGATCACCTCATCCAGGTCCCCAACTGCGGTAACAGGAACAAGTTGTCGTTTCGGGCTTGGCCCCTTGACTGGAACAGTGGAGTCTTGGCACATCCCCCCCCACGGTGCTCGAGGATGGTGGACGAGTCTGGGTGTAGTCTCGGCTCTTCGGAACCGTGGACCTACTGCTCATGGAAGGAAGACTGACATGGGTTATAGCCAATGTATACAATCAATGCAATTAATGGCATGGAGCCTGCCAGGAGCTGGGTTCGAATCATGAAATTCAGCTCGCCATGACTGAAAGGGTTGCTAGCCGGCGGGGCTATAAATAATGACTGAGTTTAAGACTGTATTGGCTGGGGGAGGGCCATTGGTCAAGGCAGTGAGACTGCTGGTTCAGGCTCCGCATCTATCCAGTTGGTCTAACAGGGCCAATGTTACCCTCCCAGACTGCAAGAGGCCGCTCTAAAGTGCTATTCGCACTCTGGTCCGCATAACATGGGCCTGCACGCTCGCACCCCTCCCCTCTTCCAGACCAAAGCCGAAGCTCCAGGCCTGATGATGTCGCACCGAGGGCCTGGGGCGGCATAGACCAGCGGGTCAATGCTGAGCCCAAACACGCAATCCCACTACCTCACAAATATAAGCTGGACTCCGAGGGAAGACCTAAAGATTGGCCGCCCTCGGACAGGCTTTTTGAAACCAAATGGAACAGTTAAGACAAAACGCTACACTAACATTACATTATTTACAAACATTACAATATGCGCCTCGGAGCCTTTAGTAGAATCTGCCAGCTTTAAGCTGTTTCTTGGCCCACAGTGCAAGGCCAATTAAGCATACAGTGAGTATGATCTGGAATACTACCAAGATTACTAGAGGATGCATTGTGTACTGGGCGATTGCTTGTCCTGTGGATGACCAGTTAAAGACATCCCACCAGGAATGCTTCATAGCTGCTTCCAATTCCATTGAGGTCTTTACGACCACCTGAGCCAAGTGGTTAACGGTCACAGCAATCTGTTGGAGGGAGTGTGAAACCTCCTTTACTTGGTCTGCTAGGTGGCTGAGATTCCTGAGCCATAAAGACACCAGGATCTCATCGTTAAGATGGAATCCGACTAATTCAGACTCCGTAGGCATGTATTCTGTTTCCAAAATATAGTCCCGTATCTTCCGCCGGAGATAGAAGTCTTGGCCAAAACAGTCCTGCACGTGCTGGCCGCAGAAGCATGGATTGCCGGCAATGCGGTTGATCCTTACAGGGGCACCACTAGGCGATACTGTCACATTTTCACAGGGGGTACACAAACAGAAGCACTCACTGGTAATTTGGGCCATCACAATATAGTTAACTGGTACTAGAACGTATTCGGAAGTATTGCCATGACTGAAACTATCAAAGCACTGTGCCCAATATTGATGAAACAGACATCCGGACAGATCAAAGGAGTGTGTATGATTGAACCAATGGTACATCTGTTGGGGCAACAACGTGGCATTGGCGGCTATGAGGGGGAGTCCTAAGTGGGATACCGGATGCACGAATACTGGGTCCAGAATCCTCTCATGGGTGATATCCACCGTGAGACTTAGGCTCTGCCAGGCGGCGTGCTGTACCTTCGCCAAAGTGGCGGGATGTTCCAGCGATTCTGGGTAGCGCTCTCTCAACAGGCTCAGGATCTCAGGGTGCATTAATCCCATAAGGTTGGCCTGGATCACCTGAGCAGCAAAGGTGATCACGTTGCTCTGCAGTTGCGTGCACTGTATGGCAACTGACAGATCATGTGTCATGTTCTTTAGGACGCGACCAAGGTCAGAAACTATGTCGCGCTCGACGCCAACCCATTGCAGTAGCAATTGACTGATTAAATCCATGCCCTTTGCTAGGTTTGTTAAACCTGCGGTGGAGGATACTCCAACATCTTTTGTTTTGGTGCCAATTACACCTAGTTTGTTGGCTAGGACCTCATTGTTTATGGTATTGAGAAGTGCGCCGCCAGTTCCAATTCCTTCTAGTAAAGTCCCTAGGATGCTCCGCTTAGGACGAGTATGTGGGTGAGAGAAGGACAGACATTGTTTCTCCCAGTGTTCCCACTGTGTCCAAACTAGTTTCAGATAGGGCTGGCAAGTCGGAAGCACTCTAGAGATATTGACGACAGTGAAATTTAGTACCATCGTTGTGACTATGGGCTGGACGTCTGAGTATACAACCATTTCTATATCCTTATGAACCACAGAGCTACCCACATACATAGCCAATTGTCTATCTGAAGGAATGGGGGGTTGGATGGGGGTGTCAGGACACCATTTCTTCCCGCAGGAGAACTTACAGCCTGTTGGGGTCCGAGTTATGTTTGGGCACGTAAACAGAAATATCTTCCATACCCATGTAAGGCAGCATCTATTTACGGTGAAGGTAATGACGACTAAGGCTTCCTTGCGGTAATCACTCCGGACTACTCTAACAGTCATGGGAGTGGCGGCTGTTGCCATTTCTGCATTAAATGTTACATTTTTATTGGCAACTGCCATTCTTAAGCCAGTGCTAAGCCTACTGCCAGAGCATACCCGAATGTGCATGAACAACTCAAACGGATACCGTCTCTGAAACCAGGAGAACAGTTGCGTTCCGCGTAACAGGGTCTCTGCCTCTGGATAGGGGGGCCAGTGGCACACAGACTGTACATTAAACTACCAATCTGTATGCACAAAGCTGTATTCTGGGGAGACTCTGAGGACACATCCAATTAGGGAAAATAACATGGCGGTCCACAGCAACAGGCCCATTCCATCTCCCTGTAGGGAACACAGAGATGGAGCTCTGTTACTACAATTTCTAAAAATCTAAGGGAGCTGTTCACAAGGGACAGGGGAACAAGAGGAGCTGGAGCTGCCACCTCTTCATGGGAGCTGCCATCCCATGAAGGGAAGCAAAGCCCATCCTTTGCTTGGCCATACTATCGAAAGGGCTTCCCCATCTGGAGGTTTCCCTTTCCAGTCTTTGTTCTGGGTCTCTGGAATTACCGGCAAGAGCGGCAGCGCTTGCTCCTGGGTTGAGATCCACAATCTCAAATTGGTATGGAGGCCGGACTTAGACCCGTACAACTGCCTCACCAGGGATAATGGTGACCGAGATGGAGCCGTGAGCTATCCTGGCCCATTTCATGATCACCAGAGTCACAATCAGGGTGCCACCAGGGCCCACAAGGACAAAGCAGCACCAACGCGTCTGTATGGAGGGGTAGGCAGTTACCATAGTCACCTCCGCGTACAGGCATATTGGTTGCTCAATCACTAACGGGATGGGGCCGGATCTTTAATGGCGGCACCATGGTTCACGGCTGAGATTTCCTCTGGTCTCTGGTCTACCTTCCACAGAAACCCGTTCACGTAGTCAACAGTGAGCTTGTTTCCCCAAAGGAAGCTGATGCCCACAAGGCCATCGTCCTCGCCGCGGTTCTCGCAAGCCCAAAGCTGAAAACAGAATGTTTCTATGGACATCGGAATGTCCTTCCAAGCTCGGGCAAGGTGACCCCCTCACCATATCGAGAAAGCTGGACATGTTCGGGCATGGGTTCACCATGTCTAACCAATTTGGGGTGCAGCACGTTCAGTGCCACACCAGAATCCACTAGAAGAGTGGCAGGAGTCCCCCCCCCCCCCCGGTGCCTATGCCTGCCTTCACCCAGAACCTTCCCCACTTGTCCGGCTGCAACTTGGCCACAACGTTGCGGGGAAGCTTCCTGGACCGAGGGCACCCCAAATCCTGAAAGTTCAAAGTTGGGTAGTATCCAGCTGGAGGTGGGCACGAACCAGCTGTTTACCACCCGCAGAAAGCTGCTTGTCCAGAGCTTCCAGAAGCTCCAACATGGGCCGTTTGTCAAATTGGCTCATGTCCAACCCGAACTTACGTAGCATGCCCCAGATCCTGACTCTGTCCAAGGAGTACGTCTGGGCTGTGGGATCGTACCCGCCAGACGTCTCCTTGGGAGGCCCAGATTCAGGGGGCTGTTTGGGGGCAGTGGGCTGCTGTGGGGAACTCCCTGCCTTCCCGGGCTGACTGCGGGGGTCTCTCCCTTGCCACTGCCTGTACTGTCTGGGAGCTGGGTGCGAGTTCCAATTCCCTTGTGGAACGGAATTTGGTGCTGTTTTCTCATGTTTGGAATGGGGCCCATAGTTGGAATACGTTACCTCCGATATGGGTTCCCAATTCCTGGCGTCTCTTCTTTGGGCCTTGATGGGGGGTGAGAGGGAGCCAGCCTCTCGTAACAGGTCAGCGACCCGATGGAGGTTGTTCCCAAGGTCCTCCCAAGATGTCGTGGCCGGATCCACCAGACCTAGGGTCATCTTCGTCTTGTGGTTCAAGCCTCCATATAGCAGAGTCTTGAACTCCATGGTATCGAAATGGTACCCACGGGTGGTCAGGGGAACCTTCTTGCCCAGAATGGCGAGCAGCTGCTTCCGCGCCACGTAAGCCTCAGGGTTCTCACGAGGACCCTGCTGCTCCATGACGTAGAGCATGCTCGCGCTCTGTCCGGGCCAAAGGATCTTCACTACCTCTCTCATCCAGTCATGGGCCTTGAGCCTAACCAGGCCTTGAGCCGCCACGGCTGACTCAAGAGTACAAAGCTCAGATGGAGACATGCAGAGCTGGGCCAACTGGCAGTCGGGTGAGAATGTATCACCGCATTCAGCCACATGATGCTGGTGGACCGAGTTAGAGGACCCAATTGGTCCGCGATAGCCTTGGTGGCACGCGAGGGGACCCTAGTCTCTGTGACCTGCGTCTCCTGTGTCTCTGCCCTTTCAGAACTGCCTTCACCTGCAGGGACGGTCCTGCAAGTCATGGACCGTGTCTCTACGGGGTGGACTGGGACCTTAGGGTTGCTCCAGTCCGGATTAACGGGAGGGGAGGCCAGAGTGTCCTCTGGCAAGGGCTCCCCGGAAAAGTCCTGGGCAAACGAGGGGAGCAGCTCCGGGCACACAGCCGAAATCAGGGCCTTGTGTGTTTGGAGCTGGCTCTCCAGTGCAGCAATTTGCTTATGGCAAGCCGCGTGATTAACAGCCTTGTGCTTTTCCTTAACTTGCCCAACCATGAACTTGGCCGCTGCTCAGGCATGATCCAGCTCAGCCTCAAAGGTGTGGGCTTTCTCTTCCCAAGTTTGGGCCACTAGGGTAAGATCACTGAGCTTCTGTGCAGAGGCCTGAGCGACAGACACAAAGGTTACCTTGTCTGCCCACAGTGCCTCAATCTCGGCCTGAAGCCGGGCATTCTCTTTTTCCATTTCTGCTAGCTTCCCCCAGGTCTCAACTAGGGCACTACTAGTGTCTCTGGCCGCAAGCCAAAGTCCCGAAGCAGCCAGCACATCGTTCGATGGCCCGAATGGGTTCCTTGATTTATGTGCCAGGACGTATGCTTCTTGGAGTGAGGTAAAGGGATCAGCCAACTGAAAGACAGAGTCCTTCCAGGGGCATTTCCCCTTACTCAAAACCCATCTCTCTAATTTTCCACAGACCTCCTCCTCACACATGAGGTCCTTAACAGCAATGGGGCTCTCCTTAGCCATTTTCCTACAAAACACACTGAACTCACTAACACAAACACGGGACCAGGAACTGGAGGGACAGGTAGGGTCACCTAAACCTCTGGGGGACTCGGGAGATGAACTTTGCGGAACTATTCTAGGAAAGAGGGATGGGAATCTATCTCCAGCCTGCCCAAACAAAGTCACTCTGGTACACCCAAGCCTGGTTTTGCACCTCGACAGCACTGGGGACGAGAGGACGAGGAAATGGTTGGTGGACAGGGAAGTCACCTAGACCCAAGGAACCCTCAGGAGTACTCCGCCTACCTGAAGGGGGGGTGACGAACGCTAAGGAACTTACTACGCCGCCTGGCCGAGCAGTGGGGAAAAAGGGGCAAGGAACCAAAACCAAACCGTCCCTAACTGGTTTCTTAGTGAGGGGTACCTTCCTACACCTCAGGACAAACCTCTAAACCCTAGACTAGGTCGGGATTCCACCCGCACCTATTACGCTAGCGGAGTCAGGACGCACCCGAGAATTTGAGAAGCCGGGACGCACCTGTGCCTTCTCTAACTTTAACCAACAAACAAAACTCAAAAGGAGGGGCAAAGGAAGGAGTACAAGGGGGGTTGACTCCTTCCATAAGTGCTTTTGTGTGTGCTAAACCTCAACACTTAAGAGTCCCAGCCCACGATAGACCCAAGATGGGGAGGTGATTCCCAGGGCAAAAGAGAAAGAGAGGGGAGCAGATTTCCACCCGAAAGAGTTACTTCACACACAGAGAGGTCGGTACCAGGGTTGCCCACATTCTCCACCACTCTGTTACCCTGTTCCTGGGGGTCCTGGGAGGGGCGCCCAAATAACCAAAACAGAAACACAATTCTGGGGAGAATTAGCTGGAGCACTCACTAAAGCTAGCGATAGGCAGGGTAACGTAGCGGGGATCTTGCAACCCAGCATCTACGGGGTCAGGTCAGTCAAGCAGTCAGACAGTTTTAAAATAGCAGAATTGATGTTTTATTAAAAGACAAACAGCAAAGACACCACAATCACACAGCTAACGAAAGAATTGGAAATAAGGATTTTCGGGGGAATGGGTGATACGACACCTTTCTCGTAGTCCTGAAGAAGTTGAAAATTGAGTTCGTTGGGGCGCAAAGGAGAAAGCTCAGCGCGGTTCGCTGAGGGGAGCTCGCCAGACAAAATGGCAGCAAGGCGATCTGAAACTCGGGAGTGATCCGAACGGGGCAAGCGATCAGAGGAAGGTCTCGGAATCGGGGTCTTTTATAGGGTGAATTGTGACTGCAGGCCATGCCTTACTCGGTGAGAACAATGCAAGTTTGGAGCGGGACAAAGCTTTGGAAAAGGTCAAGTTTAACATGGTCGGCTTAGCGCTGAATCAACAATAGTGTAGCCAGTATGCAAGTGCAAGGTGCTTAGACCGGCTTTGTAAGACTATCGGCTCAGAGCTGGGCGCCTTTGTTAGTGTCGCGCTTATACAAAAGGGTGTTTGCAGGAGAGGTCCCTGAAGCAACGGAGTGGCTCTGTTCTGCCTGCCTAGGTGGAGAATGGAATGTCCAACAATTACCGGCCGCACCTGTTTACGTGCTTGTCTGGAGGTCTCGCAAACACGTGGAGCGGGGTGGCAAAGGAAGGCCGAATGGGTTTTGATATCAAAAGAGATATCTAGTGCTATCACCAGGTAGGCCTGGGCCGAAGTAACAGTATGTATGAGAAATTAAGGCCTAAAGAGCCAGCATGATGTAATGATTCGAGTGTTGGATTAGGACTCTAGGAAACCAGTGTGAATCTACTGGGATGCATGCAAATCTACTGGGCAACCTTACCACACTTTCTTATCCTTAAAGGAAGGCAACAGCAAACTCTCTTTGAACAAATCTTGCCAAGAAAAGACTGTGACCTTCCTTAGGTTGCCATAAGATGGAAACAGCTTGAAGTCACGTAACAACAATGCCTAAGTCCTAAAACAAGGCCTCAATGAGAATAGACACACTGAACCAATGGTTGAATGCTTATGTAATTCTGTGGGTCTACTCAGACTGATTCCATGGGTATACTCTAGCTGGAACTAGCAATTAGATTAAGGACAACGTGCACACTGTGTGTTTCTTTAAAATGTGTTTCTTTAAAAATGCAAAAAGCTACAATGTGACAAAGTATGCCCAAGCAGGCTGTAGTCAATGGTGGAAAGTTCTGAATTGGGTGAGATGCACAAATAAATGTGTGGTTTAGGAAAAATGCAGTAAAAATAAGCACAGCAACAAAGCCTACTGAAAATTTAACAGTCCAGTGGAAAACAAGGGCAGGAAGAAAAGGCAATAATGAAACTGAGTCTGAGAGATTTTCATACCTCTGTTTCTGAATTGAGAATATCTTATCTTGGGAAAAGGAAAGGTAAGAAGTGGTTAGGAAGGTTGAATTTTACCCAGATGATGCTTCATGAGGTCTCTCTAGATAGCTTCAAATTCCAAGAAAATGTCATTTACTTCTAGGGAAATAGATGACTGCAGTTTTAGAAAACTATAAGTTAAAAATCTCATGATGCATGGCAAGAATTTTTCAGTTAAAGAGGAGACTTGCAAACAGGAGCATCCCAATACTTTTTGTTGCTAAGGCAGGTACTGGCCCCTAGAACTTTCCATGATAGCAGTGATAGCATAACATCTTTCTCAGGAAGGTCATGTTATTCATATCTGTCCTTCATACTTCAGCATCTTTCAGCTGAAACCATAAACTCAGTCTGCCTAATGATAGGGCCAGTCCTGTACAGAAGTGAACACTCTCTGCCACCTGGTATTAGTTCCCTCTAATTCCCAACAAATCCTTTTGATCTGGGGAAAGTAGGATGACCATGTGGCCTACTTTATGAAGAACATTCCTCTATAGGAAAACTGGATGAACAATTTTGTTAGCCAGATGAAAGGACAGCAGAAGTAAAGTAACTGTCAGTTAGTATCTGGACAGCAGACTGAACAGCAGCAAAGAGGTCTTCCAGTCACAGTTTTCCACACTATAGACAAAGGCTGTTTCTTTATTTTTAAAAGCAATGTCACCATTTTTATTCTGGAGAAAAACATAGTTTGATGGCCACTTACACATGATGAATAAAAGAGAAGATGCATTGATTAACAGGAGGGCAAAAGAGGACATAGTCTGGCATATGCTAATTTAGATGTAGAATTTAAATGTATTATAACTTGAAGACATCAGACATAATCTGATCTTGGAAACTGAGCAGGGTCTGGTTAGTACTTGGATGGGAGACTGCCAAGGAATACCAGGTACTATAGGCTATATTTCAGAGGAAGCCAATGACAAATCATTTCTTAGCATTCCTTGCCAAAGAAAACCCTATGAAATTCAAGGGGTTGCCATAAGTCAAGAGGCAACTTGAAGGCACATACATATTTGCATAGTGGCTGAAATTCAGGTTGGGACATCAACATCCACAAGCGGTGGGGCTGGTATTCTCTTTTTCTCTGTGCATTGCCCAAAGCCCTCTTCTTGACTGTAAGCCCCAAATCTGCCTCATATGGGCATTTTGTGCTTTAACATGAACAGACAGATTGGAACAGTGTCAACTGTTCCAGCAACTCCCTTCCCCCACCAATTGCCTCTGGATCTCAGCACTACCTTCTCTGATTCTGCTTGCTTACACTGAAGCATGGAATGGCCGTGCAAGATGGCTTTACAGTAAGTCTGATGGTAGCATATGGCTCAGCATAGCAGAGGTCAGCAAACAGAATGTTGAACTGAGATCAATGAAAACAATAAATCTCCTCACAGAGTAGAAGACTGTGACTAGGTAGGGCTGTTTGAATCTGCTCAGTCTGCTATCCAACTGCTGACAGTTGATGGGAAACTTCAAAGGCCCTGCTCTTTCTTTCTCAAGAATTAGAAACGTGGACTTTGAACTGGGCAGTCCCTCAGCTAGAGGTCATTTTCAAATAAACAGAGAATTATTCCTTGACACTCCTTCCACCACAATCACATTGTCCAGCTGTTGCCAATGACACTCTGCAACTCAAGCAGAATACTTCTGTACCATTCGCTTAATGCATATGTGTACATGAATGGATGAAGACCAACTTAAGGTGATTGCCAGTTGTGTAAACCAGTCTCTAGTCTCTTTGATTTCAGTGGAAGTTGCTTCCTTATAAATAGCCTTAAAACACCCTTCAATCTGTTTTAAAAATATGCAATTCTCAATAGTATTATTCACAAGATAGCAAAGAAACATCTTCCTCTTGTCTTGAAAAAGAGCAGCAAAGAAACATCTTCCTCTTGTCTTGAAAAAGAGCAGCAGATAAAAGGAAAAGAAGATTCAAAGATCTTGGGAAGGAGAAAGAGAAGTTTTAATGAGGTTGCAGGAAACTGGAATCTCAACATCAAGTTTTTTTTAACACATGCACACTTTTTAAGGACCTTCATAAAAACATTTCTTCTGCATGAATTAAACATCAGGATGGCAGCCCTGTGTCAGGTATAAATGATTCCCCCAGGTGCTGCTTGGGATGTATTGCAAGGCCTGGGCTGAATAAATTACCCAGACAATACAGAAATAACATTAGGAGCGCTTGTCCAGGGCTTTGCTAGTGCCACAATATTCCCAGCATACTTGTATTCAATGGATCTGATCAATTTCACTCTAAGATCTGAGCTAGCAACAGCTTTTACACATTAAAAAGAAGGGAGATTCAGGTTTTGTTGTTTTGCTTCCTCATCCACGCTCAAAGAGCTATGAGGAATCAGGAACAGAACAATTCTGCCAGTGCCTTTTTCAAGATTTTCTAAAAATTGAGATTCATTTAAAAAAAAAAATGAAAAAAAAATGCAGAGAGAGGGCCAAGGAGATTTTTAAAAGAACAGAGAAACTGATTGGGTGCTATCATATACCTACAAGTGCTGACTCAGTAGGAAATTTCAGTACATCAATGCATGCTCTTTGAAAAAAACAGTGTGTGTAGCAAGCACTATATGATTTGCTTCTCATTAATACAAAATAGGACAAGGGAGAATAACTGGGACACATTTCAAGAAGCAGGCAAGGATTTCCTCATGCAGAACACAGATGCAGAAACTAGCAGGGAACACAATTCCTTGCTATAAGAAGATCTCAGTTGTGTATACCTCTCCATTGTTAACAAAGGTAACAATCAGTTGTTTTGTTTTTTAACCACAGAAACATGATGGTATTATGTCTACTTTGTACTGGCTTGCACACTCATTCCAACATCACCTGAGGGTAGAGCTACATGATATGATAAAATGTCTCAATTTACTTTGAGACCTGATTATCATTCTAAAGCATTACAAACACAGGTTCTCTTGCTTTGCTAAGTAAAATTTCCAAATGAGCAAGATAAATGTTTTTGACACAATATTATTATATTAAGTGTCAGTTCAATGCAATACACATTTTGACCAGGGATCCATGATTAAATTTTCTTCCCATGTTTCAAGATTATTTGCATTTAAGTATCTTTAGATTAGATGCTTTTTGTTCATCTACATCAGTGGTTCTCAACCTTCCTAATGCCACGACCCTTCAATACAGTTCCTCATGTTGTGGTGACCTCCAACCATAAAATTATTTTCGTTGCTATTTCATAACTGTAATTTTGCTATTGTTATGAATCGCAATGTAAATATCTGATATTTAGTCCACCATAAATGATATAAAATTTGAAGATTTGGTTTCACTGCATTCAGACTGAATTAAATCCAAAAATAAATCTGGCATGGGAATAACACTAGATTTTGTAGGTTTATTCCTTACAATTGATGCAACATTCTTGTTTTTATCAATATCTGAAGTGGCAGTCTCCAGACTATCCAGTCCCAGAGTTACCAACACCTTTTTCAGCAAATTTTTAAAAGAATCTGAGGAAAATAATCTCACTTTATTATCATCTTCTGCATCCTCCTCCTTGGAAATAGAACCATCTGATTTACAGTCATTATCCCCATGAGTATCTGCCAAATCTGGTTCCTCATCGCTTTCAGATTCAGTGTTGATTTGTTCAGAGTGTGACAAAGCAGATTCCTCAACTCTAGTCACTTTGGACCTACAGGTAGACTTTTTTGGTAAACACACACCAGCACCATTTGATTCAGCTTGAATAACTTTTGTACCATCAGGAAAATCACGTGAAAATGAAGGATTCATTGAAGTAGTTTGTTGACTGCTTAATAATGACATTACATTCAAATTCAATGAACTGTCCAACTTGCAATACATTTTTTAAACTTGTTATGTATTTTGTGAAATCATTTCACTAATATTGTTTGCCTATTAACATGCACCTCCATTTCTTCAGCAATCATTTGTCTTATCACCTCCCTACTACACTCAGACACATTCCCCTGGGAAGACATTGAGGATGTAGGAGGTTCAAATCTTACTTCTTTACATTCCATAGGCATTGCAGTTTGACTCCTAGTGAATAATG
Organism: Ctenosaura bakeri; assembly: GCA_948474755.1. Taxonomy (NCBI): domain Eukaryota; kingdom Metazoa; phylum Chordata; class Lepidosauria; order Squamata; family Iguanidae; genus Ctenosaura; species Ctenosaura bakeri. Next base: position 281,721 of record CAOLHI010001360.1, read on the forward strand.
ACACCATACACAATGCTAAATTGCCCTGCGCTACTGTATTCGCTAATACAGAAGGCCAAGGAACTGCTGACTGAGAGGCTGCCATTTCTCCTGGCAGAGGCTGCTCGCATGCTTGAGTGTGATTGGTTGTGTTGCTGGCGAGCTTGAATTGGTCAAGAGAGCTCTTTCCTCTCATAGCCCCCTCCCTTGCTTTCTGAACGCCTCTTTTCAACATGGCGACTAGAAGTTAAAAGAGCGGTTGGGAGCCCTTCCCCGCCCTTAACAGACTTAACTGCATTACCAGGTAATTTTCCTTTCACCTTCTTTTTAATTCTTGCCTTCTCAGACTTCCTTATAGTAGATGTTTTTAGCTTTGTTTGAGCCTCGGAGTGGCTGGTCGGAGATTGCCCTTTCAACTCACTCTCGTTCGATGCCAAGAAAATTTTCTTTAGTAAGGTACTTCAAAGGGGGCAGGAGGACGCGAGCGCGTGGCTCACGCTTGCGCACCACCACCGAAGAGGGAATGGAGCCTAAGACCATCGGAAATACGTATTTTCCTATGGTCTTAGGCGACCCCTGTGAAAGGGTCGTTCGACCCCCAAAGGGGTCGCAACCCACAGGTTGAGAACCACTTATCTACATAGATAATTAGGGCTCACTGCATTAACATTTATTATTTCAGCCTGATAAGATGAAAAATCTCTCCCTCCATTCAAGCAATGGAAATATGTTTTTATTGTTATTTGAAATAAATGCTTTTGTGTCAAATATGGCAAATTCCTACAGAAGGGATTTCTTAGTCAACATGGAATTTTCTACATATTTATGTTACTGTCTTTAGCTCTGGTCTGTCTTATATTCTTTTAGTGTCTCATACCCAGATGAACCCTCTTTTTTCCAAAACGAGAAAGCAGAATCTGTACTTGTTTCCTGAACATACTAGCTGTGTGTAGGCTGCAATCTTATTCCTATTTCCTGTAAAGACTATTCTTCCTATCCACAAATTAGTAAGGAGGAAAATGTGGATAGCTGCATACTAAATATCAAGCAGCCATTTCATTTGGGTCTCAATTAATGGGAGAAAGGGAAATTTGATCTTGCTGAAATACATCAGACTTAAGCTTAGAGGTGGTCCCTGTTTTATTAGAATTTATGAGAGAATCAGGTAGTAGTAGTATTTTTAAGGGAATCCTAAAGACCACTGATGTATCATAACCTCACAAAGTATTTTTTCCACTGTGGCAGGAAGAACACATATGAAAAATCCTGGTTGTTTCCTTCTGCAGTAAAGAACTCCAAGTAAGACGCTAGATTCCAATCCAGTCTTGTCTGTAGGTTTTTTTTTCTTGAAAGGAGGAAAAAAATCCACATGCATCTTGCATTCCAAGATAGCACTAAAGGGTCATGTTTTGCTGAGAAATAGTCTTGTTTTGGAATTGGCCCTTCCTGTCTCGCTGAGGAGATCTATACGTTCACCCCTTTGGTGAACCGTTCCAGATGGAAAGCTGCAAAGTTAATTAGATGTTAGATGCTTCCTCCCATTTTGAACACATCAAAATAAACAAGATCTCTAGTGATCCCCCTCCTTGACTTCTATGGTTAGTCTTACCTGTGTGTTCTGGATCTGAATGGCCCCCTGTGGGATTGCTTGGGTTACCACCTGGCCTTGAGACGTTACCATAGTTACAGGCTGGTAAAGGGCTCCACCTGGCAAAGAGATAAGATTTTACAGAAGAGTTTTAGGAAGAAGCTGGGCAGCAATAAATAAACAAGGAAATAGTGAGTATGTTTCATGCAGCCTCATGCTGGATACTAAACATGCTGAGAGGGAAATACTTATATGTGAGTTTTCAAGTCACCTGTTGATTTATGGTGACCCCATGAATTGCATAGGCAAGAAAAACTCAGAAAAAGTAATTGCTAGTTCCTTCCTCTGAAATATAGCCTATAACACCTGGTATTCATTCATTGGTCATCTCCCATCCAAGTGACTGTATGATGTAGTGGTTTGAACTTTGGGCTCTGACTCTGGAGACCAGGGTATGAATCCCCACTTAGCCATGGAAATCCACAGGGTGACCTTGGGCAAATCACATTTTCTCAGCCTTAGAGAAGGCAAAGGCAAACCCCTCTGAAACAAGGTGGTTACAGGTTCACCTCAGGGTTGCCCTAAGTCAGAAATAGCTTGAAGGCACACAATAACTCCCATTCAAGTAACCAGAGCCAATCCTGCTTAGCTTCCAGGACCAGACAGCATCTAGTGCCTTTAGGGTATTTACGTCTCGAGAAACGTACTGGAAGAAAACTACATTGTCATCTTTGGCTAAATCATCTCACTTGCAGCCCAGTGGTCTTACAAATAAGGACTAGTCAGAAAATGCTGGCTCTAGACCACTGTCTTATCCTTTAATGGGTACATTTAACTAAGTGTACAGAGATGAGTGAACAAGAGGCAGCATCCTTCTGTTTCCAGTAAAGACCCCAACAGTCTTTCTGGCTGATTCACATACCTACAAACACATAGCATTTCAAGGGTTAAGACAGACACAACAAGCACTCTTTTGTGGTTGAAAGCACATTTAGAAACTGTTCATAAGTGAAAGAGTCATAGGCTCATTCAATGATACACAAGGGTATAGGTTTTGGTACTGTTGAACAAATGGATTGAATGAATATTCATGGACAACTCATTTATTAACAGATAGTTGATACTTAAACAGCAACAATTAACTATCTTCAGGTGTTCAGTTTGCACATGTGAAAATTAAAAGTATTGCAAATGTAAGGCTCATACTCATCTAGGACACACATGCACACAGACCTGTCAATCTATGTATGCAGAGAACAGCCAGTATTCCACATTTGCAGGTTTAACTTTCACAGATTTGATTATCAAGAAGTTTCTCCAACCCTTGCTCCCCACCTCAAGTACTTTTTATGGGGAAACCTTCTTTCTTGGCAGCTCCAATCCAGCCACACAGCCCTTTAAAAACCCACCTCTGGTATTCCTCTCCTCCACGAACTGCTCCCTGGCCAAGTTCTCAAAACCATAAACCTTCTCCTAATGCCCCCTCCACACCCATGAAAAGAGATGGGCAACAGAGGAACTATAGGGCCACTATCCTCACCCACCTCCTTTCCCTGACTTGGTTTGGACACTGGGTCCCTGTTCTCCCCACCATGCTTTGGCCTCCTTCCCACAGATGCATACACACATTTTGATATTTGCAGTTTTTCTGCTTTTGTGGGGATCCTGTACTCCTAACCCTAGCAAATGTGGATGACTGACTATATAGCATTTGGAAAGGTTATGTTTTTATACTACAGCTCCCAGATTCCCCCAAGCAGAGGCATACATAGGGTGGGACAACTGGGGCCCGTGCCCCAGACACCAATGCCAGGGAAATGCAAAAAAGCTGACCCTCCTGTCCAAGCCTGGCCCACTGTTGCCCTTGCCCGGGTCTGTCCTGGCCCAGTGTGGGGGGTGTAGTGGTGGTGGTGGCAGCAGTAGCCCTACCTGCCGCTCCCCTCACTGTTTGCCCCCCTAGCCCCTGCCAGGGTCCCTCCTGGCCCTGTGCAGGGGCGGCACCAGCAGCAGCATCTAGGGTTGCAACTTCCACGCTTGGCCTCGGCGCTGTTGAGCCTAGATACATCACTGCCCAAGGCAACATGGCTTCTGGACACAATGAATGGTGGAAGCTGAAATCTTCCTCAGATTCTCCAAGTTCTAGTTTAGCATGAAGAGTTGTAGGGGATTGACAGTACATTTGGCAAAGTATGACTACAAACATTTCTGCAATTTGGAAGTCTGGTAAGATAGTTTCCAGGTAGCTGGTAAGTGTATGCAGCTGAATATGTTTACAAACCATAAGACCTTCACATTGAACATGAACAATTCTTTAAAAGAATCCAGGCACTTTATACTTGCTCTTGGCACCACCATTTTTAGTCCTCTGTTATGTATACTTAACATCTGCATATGACTAATAATGCATCACTACAGTGCTGTGATTTCTATGTACGGGTGTGAAAGCTGGGCAGGGAAGGAAGCTGACAGGAAGAGAATTGACTCATTTGAAATATGGTGCTGGAGAAGAGTTCTGGACTGCTAAAAAATAAATGAAGGGGTCTTAGAGAAAATCAAACCTTAACTCTCACTAGAAGGGAAGATGTCTTAACCTGAGGCTGTCATACTTTGGACATATCAGGAGACAATGTGGCTCAATGGAAAAGACAACAATGCATAGTAAAGTGGGAGGTAATAGGAAAAGAAGATGATCACACTACAGATAGATTGATTCAGTCAGTTAAGGAAACCACGGCTCTGAGTTTGCAAGACCTGAGCAACGCAGGTGATGACTGGGGCCTTTGGAGGTCTCTCATTCATAGGGTCATCACAGTTCAAAGCCAACTTGACAGTCAACAACAATAACAAAAGAACAACAACGATTTCTGAAATCAGCATGGATCTTTTTTTGGAAGGCCTTACAATCACTTATTTGTAAAGGTGCTTCTTAGTTGACGACAGTGTTCACTACAATTTGGTTATAACATGTTTACAACATTGTGTAGGATTTCAATTTATGTTTCACTTTTGTTTGGTTAATTTTATTCTTTTTTTAAATTTGTTTTCTTACATCTTTTTTTAAAAAAGGTATGTTAACACTCTATGTATTAAGTCAGACATAATGTTTTCATTCAGAAGATGCAATCCTTGTATATGTGTACGGACACACATTTATCTCAGTGGAACTTACTTTGGAATAAACAAATATATCAGGCCTGCACAACATATGGCACACGGGTTACTTGTAGCCCACCAAAGTATTTTGTGAGGCCCACATTGCTTGTGAGGATGAGGGCTGAAAAAGGTTGCAGTAATTAGGTTGTTGATGGTTTTGAATGAACCCAGCTGGGCCATTCCCTCCTCCTTCCCTCCAGGGAGCAGCAAAGAGCTGAGCTGATGCTACATTTTGCCCTTCCTCTTTTTTTTTTTTTTTTGGTTGGAAAGTAATTTTTTTTTATTTAACACATACAATATTTCAACACATTACCTATTGCAAAATACAATTACAAATTACAATTTACATTTTTTTACACATTTTTTTTTTGCTAAACCCCCTCCCCCCTCCCTCAACACCCATTGATGGCTTTAACAGAAAAGTTTAATAATCATTATCCATAATGTGGAATATTTTGTCAATAGTCTCTCTCACTTCTTCGTACCCCTTTTCATCTTTAACCTTTTCAACCCAGAAGCCCCAACTGTGCCACCAATTTGTTACATTTATTTGCCCATTATATCTCCCTTTCCCTTCCCTAAGAAAGTCAAATAGGAGAGATTCCGCTATATAACGCTATATCCCAACATTGTTTATTTTTCCAACCCAGTGCTATTACTGCACGTACACCTCTTAAAATTTTGTTTATTATATATTTTTCTGATTTACTCAATCCCAATTTTCATAAATTCAAGGTTAAGTCTTTATTGAATTTGAGATTTCTTCCTATTGTCTTATTTATCTCTTGGGTAATTTCTGACCAGAAGTTTTGTGCATGATATCACTCCCACCATATATGAATGTATGTCTCTTTTTGCCCGCAGCCATGCCAGCAATTTGGTGATAGATTTTTATTTATCATTGAGATCTGATGTGGGGTTTTGTATCATTTACTAATTAATTTTAATTCCTGTTCTCTAACTTTTATATTTTTAACTTTATTTATCTGGGAGGGCAAAAATGTTATTTCTTCTATATTCATCATCAAGTTTTTCTCCCATATTCCAACCAAACTCTCCTTTATTCTAAATTAATCAACCCTTTTTCTCTTCTAATCCTCCTTTTAAAAATTTCCTCAAATTGTGACAGGTTTTCATCTGTTCCTTTTATTTCTTGTAAACTTCTTCCTATCGCCATTAAATGTAGCCAGTATTTCTCATCAATTAACTCAGTTTATTTTTCAACCCCCATTGGTTTCCCTGTTTCTTCAAATAAATCAACTGTTAATTCTATATCTTTTATCTTTTATTTTGTTAATTAGTCTTCCTAGATCACAATTTCTGCTACCATTTTGAATTTTTGGTACCATTTTCAATTTTCTATTTTTAAATTTTTAGACCATTTATCTCATACATATTGTATAGATTGGAAGGGGCCCTTCTTCACATCCAATTTTCCCCACTCTTTAGTTTCATTTGAAATATAGATACACAGTTCATATTATTTGTATACTTTTCTATTCTAACCCATCTTTTTCCCCCTGCATATTCAAAATCCAATAATGTAATAATTTGTTAAGCCTCAAAATAGAATTCTAATGATAGAACTCCCCATCCACCTTTCTCTTTATGCAAGTAGAGTATTATTTTAGAAATTCTAGATTTTTTTTCCATAATCCAATTCTTGATACTCTTATCCCATCTTCTAATCACCTTTAAAGGGATTATTTCTGGAACTGTTTGGAAAAGGTAATAGTTTTGGGAGCAACATAATCTTAAAGGTTTTTATTCTAGTTAAGATATTCCACTTTGTATTAGATCATTTAGATATCTGATTAGATATTTTTCCATACCTGATTGTAATTGTCCTGTACCATATTGTTTACATTATTCATTATATATACTCCCAAATACTTCATTTTCTTGACTCCTAATTTTAAGTCTGTTATACTCTGTATTCTCTTTTGTTCCTGCCATTTTGTATTAAAAAACATTATCTCAAATTTTCGCATATTGATTTTAAGACCTGATATCTTTTCGAATGTTTGCACTACTGCCTTTAATTTACTAACTGATTTGTATGGTGCTTGTGTAGTTAACAAGGCATCATCTGCGAACAGATCTATCTTTATTTCCTCCTTCCTGATTATATAACTCATAATCTCTTTTTCATTTCTCATTTCTTATAGTATTGGCTAAGGGTTCTATTGCTAAAACAATAATGGAGGAAGTGGGTAACTTTGCTTCATTCCCTTTTTAATCATTATTTTCCTAGCGTAGACATCATTGACCAAAATCTGTACTTCATTTGCTTTATATAATTCTTTAATAACTTCACTTATTTTTTCTCCCAGTCCAAACTGTCTACATAACTTATGTAACTAATATTTACTAAGTCAAATGTTTTGCAAACGTCCAATTTTAATAATGCTAATTTCTTTTCATTTTGCTTTGCATGATGTATTTAAGACATTTCTAATAGGCTAACTAATTGTCCTCCCTTTAACAAAGCCAAATTGATCTTCTTCTCAGGTAGATATTGCTCCAATCTACTAGCCAGAACTTTCGTTAAAAATTTATAGTTTTGATTACACAATGTAATGAGGCGATATGCCTCCAGATCTGTAGGGTCTTTATTAGGTTTTACTATTGTAATAATTTCAGCCATTTTCCAAGTTTTAGGTATGTCTTTATTCTCTATTATTTTATTAAATAAAACAGCCATGTGGCAAATTATTTCCTTTTTAAAGACCTTATAGAGTCAGGGCTTGGGGATTTTATACCTTTCACCCTATCAATAACATTTCTTATTTCTTCCTGTGAGATTGAGGCATTTAGGAGATTTCTTTGGTCCTCTAATAACGTAGTTCCTCTTTTCATCTCATAGTCTATAACTTTAGTTTCCTTATAAAGTTTCTCATAGATATTTGCCATTACCGCTCTTATTTTTTCATCTTCTTATATCATTTCCCCATTTTCTCCCTTTATTGTATTAATTCTTCTATTCTCTCTTTTCTTTTTTAAATGGCGTGCCAACCTTTTCATATTATTTGGATCCATAGATTGAAAATACTTTCTTACAAATAATTGCTTTTTTATTACTGTCAGCTGGTCCAAATCCCTTATTTCTTTCTTTACACTATCCCACTGAAATTTAACCTTCTTGTCTCTACTTTTCTGATATTCTTGTTGTAAAGCTTCAGCTCTCTTTACCAAATTTTGTCTATATGAATATATGGTTTTTTAAATTCCTAGTTCCATACTGATACATTTTCCTCTAATAACCGCTTTAAAAGCATCCCATATAACTTGTTCCTTCATACTTTCTGAGTAATTAAATTCAAAATAGGTGTGTATTTCCTTCATTAGCTCCTTTTTATTCTTTTAAGATGACTATGGGATCAAATCTCCATTTCTTAACTCTTTTCTCCCTTGGAAATTTTATAATTAAATATAAAGAAGCATGATCCAAAATCCAAAAACTATTTGTATAAATCCTGCCTATTTGCAAAATATTTGCTTGATTTACCAAAAAATAATCCATACAACTAAATTTTTTATGTTGCACTGAATAAAATGTGTTGTTATACTGGTTGCTTCCAATCATATCATACTCAACTAAGTTCCATGTTTTTAGATTAAATTGGGAATTATCTTTTCCTTCCTTTTCCCCCTTCCCTTTTCTCTTACCCCTTTTTCCTTCTGATTGGAAATTTTACTAACCTCTAAATTGAAATCCCCTCCAACAAATACATCACCTTTTACAAAATTATCCAATTTAGTGAAAACATTATTCAAAACACTATATTGGTTTTTATTTGGTCCATAGATGCATGCTAGAGTTATTTTTATATTCTATAGTTTCCCTTTGACAAAAATGTATCTGCCTTCTTTATCCTTTGCTATTTTCTCTAACTGGAACTTTACATCTTGCTTAAACATAATTGCTACCCCTCTTGCCTTATTAGTTCCCCTAGATTCTAACTGAATAGTCCATCTCTTTTAGTTAAAGAGGATTTGCTTATCATATTTTTTATGGGTTTTCTGCAAAAAAATCCACATCCATTTAACGATTTGTTTAAATGACATCTTTTGATAGGGGTGCTAAGACCATTAACATTCATTGACATAAATTTTAATTTATGCATATTAACCATAACCCTTTTTCCTATTATACCACAAACTCCACAGTTTATAACGTTTATAAGTCATCCTACCCTTACCCCTTCAGGCAGTTTGGTTCCCCCTCCCCCATGGAGAAGGCACAAGCCTTATCCTGCTTGCCTCCATTACCCAGAACAACCCTCTCCCAACTGCGCTCTCCCTGACCTCTTCCTCTCCTTAATCTCCTTTTTTCGTAACATATAATGTGTCTCCATAATTCATATATGTCTTTACATTCACCTCAGTGTTCTATATCACTACAATAAACATCATCATCTATCTTATTCTCTTTTAGAAATTTAGGATTATCTTTTCAGTAAAAACTGTCTATTATATAAATCTTAAGCCATCCTAACTTATCTACTGGAGCTTCTAAATTGCACCTCACTTCTAGCCTTCTTGCTTCTTTCTTTCTTTCTTTCTTTCTTTCTTTCTTAAATCAGTCACTTTGCTGTAGATCCATCTCAGATTCCTCGTACTCCTGTTGTGCCAGGTCACTGTTTTCCTTTTTTTTTCTGTCTCAGAGACTTTCAAAAGACTCAACAATGTCCATCCTTCTTCAAGGTCTTTTGCCCTTCACAGCTTCCCATCTCTAAATGCAAGAATGGTTGCAGGAAAGCCCCATGTGAATTTGACTCCAGCCTCATACAGACGTTGTGTTATAGGTCTCAGCGATTCTCTCTGCTTTATTGTCTCTGGTGCCAAATCTTGGAAAATGGTTACTTTGAGACCTTTATATTCTAGATTTTGTATGGCTCTGAGTTTTTTTTTAACACAAATTCCTTTGTTCTCTCCAGTAAAAAAGCCATTATCAAATCTCTAGGTTTATTAGTTTAACTTTCCAACTGATACTTCTGTGGACTCTTTCAAAATCCTGAGTAGTAAGTTGAATATCATAACTCTTCCACCAAGATGTTATCACGGTTATGATATGTCTGGTGAGAGCACTAGATATCCTTTTGATATCAAATAATTTGGCCTTTGCTTGACCTTTCTCTGCCACCCTACCCCATGTGTTTGCAGAGGTCCACCAGACAAGCATGTATTGGGCACAGCCGTTAATGGTTGTACATTCCAAGACCTCATTCAGGCAGGCAAGTTAAGCCTCTCCGTTGCTTTAGGGAAAAACCTCCCTGCAAACCGGCTTTGCTCGGCACGTATCTACACAAAGCCGCACGGCCAAGAGCTGAGCCATTCCTTTATGTTGGGCCATCAGCGTCCTGGCCATACTATTGTCATCCAGCACTAAGCTCATCATGCAAAACCTGACCTTTTCCAACTCCTTTGTCCAGCTCCAAATTTCCTTTGTTCTCACCGAGCATGGTATAGCCCGTAGGTAATATCCAGCCTATAAAAAGTCCCCACTTTTGGGACTTCCTCGGATCGCTCCTGACTTCTATCCAGCCTTGCTGCCGCTGTGTTTGGCGAGCTGTCCCCTCAGTTTCCAATAACTGAGTCTGCCTCCCTTCTTGGAACCCCAGCTTCTCTCCAGGACTATGAGACCAGGTGTCGTATTACCCATTCCCCAAAGCTCTCTATTTCTATTTCTAGTTAGCAGTGTGCATGTGGTGTCTTTTATGTTATTTGTGCTCAATAAAACTGTTATTTTTGTTACTTTAAACTTGTCTGGCTACACTCTCTGACCTGAAGCCGTAGACATAGGGTAAAAGATCCTAGCTAAAGTTACCCTGCCTCTCGTTAGCTTAAGAGAGTGCTCAAGCTTAATTCCCCCAGCTTGTGTTTTATTTGGTTATTTGGGCACCCCTCCCGGGACCCCCAACATACAGGGTAACAAAGATATTAGGGCATCAATTATTTCAGGACCTTTAACATCCTCCCTAAAAATTTTCAGGCATAAATTCCTCCTACGTGACCAGTTTTGGACATCAATCAATCTTTCCTTCATAAGTGCCATTTTTTAAAAAAAGAATTAAACTCCAATTCATTTTAAACTGCCTTTTCCCAGGCATTATTTGCTTCTATCCTGACCTCTTATTTCAGACATCAGTTGTTAACAGTCCCATCCAAACTACAGAAAGCATTCAACAGTCTGTCTAATTTTTGATCCATTGCCACAAGAGTGATGGGGGGACTTACTGATTCAGCTCTGGTCTCAATTTTCCATTGCTTTCATCTTATTGAAGCAACTATATCAGCCAAGTGTTGTCTCAAACAAGGTACTAAGCAATGCCTGAAGATAACTCCAGAAGTTCGATCTTCCTTGAAGGACAGTTTTATTGGTTAATTTTGGTTAATTTATTACTTTATGGTTCTTATGAGGAGGAAAGGTTTAGGAGGTGATTACCCTCTGCCCAGACACATGCACAATCCCTGTGGCAGTTGCTTCTTCTCCTTCTGTTTCCCTTGGATAGACAGTGAGGGCAGAAGTGCCCAGGAAAAGGAGAAGACCAGCTGGGACTGCAGGGGGCAAGAAAGGAGGTGGTCTCATCCTCCTTGAGCAAACCAACATGGACTGTTACACAGCAAACTGGGGCCCTCTGGGTGAAGCAGCTTATTACAGGTCAGTGTCCTCATTCACTCCTATCCTTCCTAAATTGCATTGGGAAAAATTAAATTGCACTTAAAGATTGTGTTGTAAAATGCAATTTAGGTCTATCCTGGTGTGTACTGTCATAAATTCCACCCCCCCACACACACACACTAACTGGAATCCCCCTTGTTTATCTTCCAAATATATTTTCTTTCCCCTTCCTCATAAATAATACTTTTTTTCTGCCACCCCAAATTGTTTCCCTCCCCTTTGATCTTTTGCAAATCTTTTGCAAATTACACACTGCAACATTTCTTAAGGCATAGCTCTCTTGTCTTTCCAATAATCCTACTTACTGGATTCGGGTAATCACAACTTGCCACATCTGCATTAACTCAGTCGTCCTAACAACAGGTCAAGAGGGTAGAACAGTGGCCATTTCTGCCCTACACTGTTACAGTGTTCTTATTCCACTTTCAACATGCTATGGAATCCTGGAGTTTGCAGTTTAGGGAGGGGCCTTTAGAATTCTCAGCCAGAGAACTCTTTGGCCTCAGGAAACAACAAATCCCAAAATATCATAATACACCATAGCTTAATACACCATACCATAATATACCATATCATACCATACCCTAACACACCATACAATAATACCATAATACACCATACCACATCATAATAGCATACCATAACATAATATGCCATAATACAAGCTACCATACCATAATTCACCATACCATACCATGCCATACTATACCATAATACACCATAACATAGTACACCATACTATACATACCATACCATACTACACTATACCATACTATACCATACCATACCATATTAGACCATACCATATCATGCCATAATACACCATACCATACCATAAGACACCATACCATAACACACTATACCATACTGTAATATACCATACCATAATATAATACCATACCATATCATAATTACAGTACAATTTATGATTAAACTATTTTGCAAATAAAAAACATTATTATACCATTATCATACTTTTACTTGCGAAGTGAGGCGCTAAAAACCTATCTGCAGCCTGAAGAAGTTTAGCCTTTTTAATTTTGGCCCTTACCTACTGCCAAGTTGTGCAGGTCTAAAATATAGGATCACGCTGTTAAGAACACACATTCACTGTATTCTGAAGCCTTTGGACAGAAGTAGGGGAACAAACCATTGCCAGCACATTTAAACTGGTTTCAGTTCAGTAGAAATTAAAAGAAAAACTCCAGCATTTTAGATGGCTAAGGTGTGGAGAGGAGGACTTTAGAAACACCAGAATACCATGTTACACAGACAGGATGGGATACAACTGGACGAAGAAACTGTAGGAGAAAACTATCACAGTGTCTAAAATTGAATGAGAATTTCAGCCCTATTCAGGCAACAATTCTGGAAAGTTGATATATGTATGTATACGTGTGTGCGTGTGTGTGTGTGTAGCACCTCTCTAGATACAAATTCAATATCCTGATTTTTTGTAGATGACTAACATATGGAGCTTGAGGGTTATGGGGCCATTGGGAGCAATTTTGCTCCTCTCTTTTTTTACATATACATATTGTCTATATCAGGTAGGGCTGGTTCCACAGTTGAGAAGGCCTTTAGTAAAAGGTGGCCTGGCACCCTATGGACCATGGGCTTACCTTCTGTCATACTCTCTTGCTGAGAAACTGCCATTTTAATCTGCCTACAAAATATCTGACATAGTTATACTCTGGAGCATCACAGGAAAATTAATATGGCAAAAAAAATGAAATGCACAAATATAGAATGGGAGACACATGGCTGGACAACAGTACATATGAAAGGGATTTAAGAATCCTAGCAGACCACAAGCTGAACATGAGTCAGCAGTGTGATGCAGCAGCCAAGAAAGCCAATGTGAGTCTTGTTTGCATAAACAGGAGTATGGTGTTTAGATCAAGGAAGGTAATAGTACCACTCTATTCTCCTTTGGTCAGACCTCATCTGGAATACTGTGTCCAGGATGCGAGACGCTGATGCAGGCTGACCTGAACTGCCATCTGAATACTAATAATTCAGTGTGCTTGTCTGAACTCATCGGTCTGATGTGGAAATAATTCTAAGAAATATGCTGGTATTCAATGGACATGTTTGAAGGCAACCACAGGCAAATAGATTTCAGTAGCTTTGTTATTAGAGTCTGGCCAAGGATAAAATCCTTTTAATGTGCCTTTCTCTGTGCCAGCCCAACAGTGCAAATGAGTTGAGTGACTAGTGTGTGAAACAGAGGTGATAAGTTGTTATGTGTGCAAGAAATAAAGCTGAAACAACAGATCTTTTAATTCCTCAGCCAACATAGCACTGGCCATACATGCTAAGAGATCTGGAGAAATATAGATCTGAAAGGGATGTTTGAACAGGTTACAGGTGAGCTGTGGTATATATAAGAGACAATGGGTACAGGCATTAAAAAGAAATACATACATACACACAATATCAGAGCCAGTTTTCACAGATTTCCACCTTGAACTTATGCACTGTTCATATCTTGTTATCTAAGGGAGTTAAAAATACCAAGCATGCAGAAGATGCAACTAACATGGTCAGTGATGTAAGCTCCACGCCTCCCACCTGACACAACTTGTGAGTTGACCGCTGTCATGGAGATATTCCCCTGCTGCAAGGCTGAGGCAGGTACTACAATTCCTTGGGGGTTGCTGGGGGTTACTGTAGTCATTGAATTAGGAGAATTCTGCAGCATATCCTAGAGAGGGGCAGAGGAAGAAAAAGACATTAATACATTGTCATCTGCAGGCTTCTTTCTCTGTACTTACCTGCTTACTTGTAACTATGGTTCTTTGAGTGATCATCTGTGAACTCACATGAATGGATCATCCATGTCTATGTAGTGTGCTGTTCGGAACCTTCTAGAGTTCTCTAGCATGAACCCCACCCCCACCCCCACCCCCATCCCCATCAGCTATAAAGCCACCTTCCATCCAAGTCCCTCAGTTCTATGACCAAAGAACCAAGACCCTCAGTTCCATGACCACCCAGAGAACCAAGAGTAACAGTAGGGGAGGGGAAGTTGGGCGGGGTTGTGCAAGTTCACAGATGACCACTCAAAGAATCATAGTTACAGGTAAACAACCTGTTCTTCTTCATGGTCTCTGTAACTCACATAACTGGGAGACTGGTGAGTTACTAACCCTAGGAGCTGGGAGTGAAGTGAAGAGAACAACACTGCCCTCCTGAACAGAGCACCATCTCTCAATCTATTGCCTAGTCTTTAGTGAGAGATAATGGTGAAAGGCTGTAACAACATAGCAGCTCTGCAGATCTTATGCAGTGGCACCCCTTGCAGGAAAGTTGTGGAAGCAGCCAGGGCCCTGGTAGAGTGGCTTCTGAGTAGGGGGCTGCTTGCCAGTCAGTTTGTAACCAAAATAATGGATGCCACCCATCTGGACAGTCTCTGGGAGGACACTACTAGTCCTTTCTTTGCAGAAGAGTGACAGAGAAGAAATCTTTGAGGCCAGAGAACAGTTGACATTGAGGCAATAAAAACTGCATTCTAGGTCTGAGGTTGGATTTTGTGTGAAGGCAAGAAGTATGGTATCTTGGTTCAGATGGAAGGAGATGTATGGGCAAAGTACTACCTTCTCCTTGTGGAACTGGAGATAGGGCTGGTCCACAATAAGTGTACAAAGCTCACCTGCCTCCTAGCTGAAATGACCACCATCAGAAAGGCTGTCTTCCATGAAAGAAGACAGTGGTTGCAGGTAGCCATGGGCTTCAACTGCCTCTTTGAGACATAAGGCAGGACAAGCTGCAGGTTCTATGCTAGTATGGGGGCTGAAACAGAAGGATGGAGATTCTTATAGCCCTTCAAGAATCTTTTGATGAGAGGTCCAAAAAGCAGGAGGGCTTTCCCTATGTTTGCATATGCCAGGATATCACTGAGAGATAGCATTTCATAGAAGAAAGCAAGAGTTCTTTATCTGACAGTGATACAAGGAAGTCTAGAACATCCACAGTACTGAGAGAGTCCGGACTGATCTGCTTTGCAAGGAGAAAGTATATGAATTTGGTCTACTTATATGCACAAGAACACCTAGTGGAGGGCTTGTTTATCATCTCAACAATGCATCTCACCACTTGAGATTGTGAGCTTAGGGAAGTAGATTCCCTGCTGTGAGCTTGAGAGACTGAATATCTGGATGTCTCACCTTGCTGCTGTGGATGGTAAGCAGGTTTGGTCTGGACAGAAGCCTCCAATACTGACATCGCAAAAGAATCAGAAGAGGCCTCAGCCACTACAGGGTAATCAGTATGGCTCTGTCTCTGTCTTGTCAAATCTTCACTAGGACCTTTGTGATGAGATGGAATGGTGGAAAAGCATATAGGATGGGTCTAATCCAGTTGTATATAAATGCATTTTCCAGTGATTCATTGTCCCTAGTCCTAGAGCAAAAGATGTGGCACTGCTTGTTGAGGGGAGATGCAAAGAGGTCTACAAGAGGAGCACTTTGATCCTGGAAGAGCTTCTTCAGGGTGCCTGTGTGAAACCTCCATTTGTGGTAGGACAGGGGAATGTGCTGAGCATGTCTGCTAGGATGTTTTGTTTGCTGGCTCGGTAAAACGCTAAAGGCAGTATCTGCCTGCCTATGCACCAGTCTCAGAATTGAACTGCAAGGTTGAGAATTGTGGCTGATTATGTTCCTCCTTGCTTGTTGATGTAATACATGACTGTGATATTGTTGGTAAACACTTGCACCACTTTGCCCTGTAGGAGATTCTCAAATGCCCTGAATGCCTTGATCACTGCCTTGAACTCCAAGGCATTTATGTGAAGTGCCTTCTCCGAATCTGATCATCAACCGCTGACCATCAGACCATTCAAATGCACTCTCCATCTGTCTAGTGAGGCATCCATGTTTACTGCTATTGACAGTGGTTGGGGAAGGAAAGGCATGCCAGTGAGGACATTTTGAGTACTCTGCCACCAAGTAAGGGAGCAAAAAACCGGCTGTGGTACCATGAGGAACCTGGAGGAATGATGTCAAAGAGGGTCAAAATTCATCAGAAACCAGGCTTGTAACGGTCTCATCCAGAGCTTGGAGAAAGGGGTCACTGTTGCAGTTGAAGCCATGAGACCAAGGAGAAATTACACTGATGTTGCCCTGGTACATCTGAGGCAACTGAATCATGAGATGGTCTTGAGTAAGGTCAGCCATCTGTAGCTCAGGAGGAGGGCAACCTCTGACCAGGAATCTAGGAGAACCCCTATGAGCTTGATTCACTGACATGGAACAAGGTGTGATTTCTGGAGGTTGATGACAAGTTCAAGAGAGTTGAGTAGATTTATGATGCAGTCGATGTTGTGGAGATGTTGAGATCAAGAGGGAGAAACCAATAGCCAATCATCGATGTAAGGAAAAAGGATGATACCCTGTTGATGCAATGCTGCTGCTACCACTGCCATACACTTGGTAAATATGTGCAGAGCTGTGCTGAGATTGAAGGGAAGAACTCAAGACCAGTATGCTTTCCATCTACCACGAAGAGGTCTGTGAAAAGGTTTGATGGAGATGTGGAAGTGTGTGCCTTTCAGAACCAGCATGGCAAATCAATTTCCCTTCTGCAGTAGAGGTAAAATGGTAGCTATAGTAACCATGCAAAACTGCTTTGGATGAATGTAATAATTCACGCCCCATAGATCCAGAATAGGGTGCAACCCTCATCTTTGTTGGACACTAGAAAGTATTGGAAAGAGAGGCTGTGATGGAGAGATGAGAGGAGGATAGCTGTGACCCCTTTCTGAAGTAACATGGCAATCTTTTCCTTTAGCACCAGAAGAAGGGCAAGTACTGTGGATATGGCCTGTAGAGGAAAGCCTCCGGAATTCTATGGTATACCATCTGGCCACAATATCCAATACCCAGGCATCTGAATTGGTAGGGACCCAGGATTATGGTACTTGCTTAATCTGTCTCCAAACTGAGGCATCAGGGCTGGAGCTATAGGAAGGGTGATGGCTGATAAGTGGTGTGGAAGATGTGATGGTGTTGGAGATGGTACAAACTGTAGAGACATCGAATTGTTGAGAGCTGAAAGCATGGTAGCAGGAAAGGTACTATAAATGAAGATATCATCCAAGGAACTGTCAAATTTGATTTTAGAGGCCTCTGATTGTCTTTTCCTGTATTACGAAGACCTGTATTGAGATGATGGCAACTTAGAATCACAGAATTGGAAGAGACCACAAGGGCCATCCAGTCCAACCCCCTGCCATGTAGGAACACACATCAAAGCATGCCCAACAGATGGCCATCCAACCTCTGCTTAAAAATCTCCAAAGAAGGAGACTCCACCACACTCTGAGGCAGCATATTCCACTGCTGGACAGCTCTGACCGTCAGGAAGTTCTTCCTGAGGTTCAGGTGGAATCTCCTTTCCTGCAGCTTGAATCCATTGCTCCTTGTCCTAGTCTCTGGAGCAGCAGAAAACAAGCCCACTTCCTCCTTGACATGACATCCCTTCAAATATTTAAACATGGCTATCATGTCCCCCCTTAACCTTCTCTTCTGCAGACAAAATATACCCAGCTCCCTAAGCCACTCCTTGTAAGGCATGGCTTCCAGACCCTTCACCATTTTGGTCACTCTCTTCTGTCAATATCCTTCTTGAAATGAAGAGCCCAGAACTGGACACAGTATTCCAGATGAGGTCTAACCAAAGCAGAATAGAGTGGTACCATTACCTACCTTGATCTAGAAACCATATTCCTGTTGATGCAACCAAGAACTGTGTTGGCTTTCTTGGCTGCCGCATCACACTACTGACTCATGTTCAGCTTGTGATCTACTAAGACTCCTAGATCCCCTTCACACGTACTGATATCCAGCCACGTATCTCTCATACTATATTTGTGCATTCCATTTTTTCTGCCTAAGTGTAGGACCTTACATTTCTCTCTGTTGAAATTCATTTTGTTAGCTTTGGCCCAGCTCTCCAACCTGTCAAGGTCATTTTGAAATTTTATCCTGCCCTCTGGCGTATTAGCAACCCCTCCCAATTTGGTATCATCTGCAAATTTGATCAGCATGCCCTCTACTTGTTCATCGATGTCACTGATGAAGATGTTGAATAGCACTGGGCCCAGAACTTGAGGACAGAATGTTTCTACGATGTGACTTGAGTTGATCTTTGTTGTCTTGATGGAGTGGGGCTGTAGGAATGCCTGCTTGATGGAAAGAAACAATGGTATCTGTACCTAGAGAGTTGCTGGTGAGGCCGCAGTCCATACTTCTTGGCCTGTGTCGTCAAATGGTACGTTTTCAATCATTGACCTTGCCTGCTGGGAGAATGAAAGAATGAAGCTATGCATAAGGATGCAGAGATATTACTCCAGCCAAGGACTTTCCACTGCAGTCCGCTATGTGGTGT
Source organism: Ctenosaura bakeri (assembly GCA_948474755.1). Lineage (NCBI taxonomy): Eukaryota > Metazoa > Chordata > Lepidosauria > Squamata > Iguanidae > Ctenosaura > Ctenosaura bakeri. The sequence goes on from CAOLHI010001360.1 coordinate 300,515, forward strand.
GCAGTTGTTATCTGTTGAGAGGCCAAATTACGTGCCTTACCATATAGCATTGACAGCACTCTCCTCTTGTCCTCCAGGAGCCAATCGAAGAAGGGTTTTACCTTATTCCAGATGAACTGTGGGTAAGCTCCCACTGTAGTTGGAAAACTGGAATAGCAAGGCAGTGTTGAAATAGAATTTCCTTCCCATGAAGTTGAATTTCTTGCCTTCATTATCTGCAGGAGTGGAATGTAACCTCTGAGATAACTGAGACTGCGCCATGTCAACAATGATGGAATTAGGTTTGGGATGCTGAGCCAACCATTCTGGCCTTTACTTGACAACTTTGTAGAGAGATTCCAGTTTCTTAGAGGTAGAAGAAAATGAAGACAAAGATGTTCAGGTCTTCTTGAAGACACGCAAGAGGTAAGATAACAAAGGAAGCAAGGTTGGGGTTGGAGCCTGATCCTGTAGCTGTTGAAAAATGGGATCTTGAACATTCTCCCTCTGTTGCTCTATCTGTAGATTTAGAAACTGAGCCATGTGGAGCATCTGGCTGACAAATGCACTAATGTCATCAGTTGAAGAGACTGAACTACAATCTGCCACCGAAGTATGAGGAGAGGCTTGGACGGGGTCCAGCACCAACTTGGAACTAGAAGTCAACGAGTCTGAGGGGAAGGAAGTGATGGCTGACAGTGGGTATGAGGTGTTGGTGACGGAATCTGCCTGGCTTTCTGGACACATTCTGGGACCTACTGAACAGATGCAGGCTGAGTGGCCTCTGGTGTGGGTAAATCAATGAGCTGATAACGTTTCCTTCTAGGCACAGGTCTTGAGGGTGAGATGGATGGAGACTGGCAGCAGTTAGGAGGCAGTTGTATCAGTATTGTTGTGGAAGGTAATAAGCTTCCTCCTCATAGCAGTGTTCTTGACGGTGATGACATCTCTCAGTATAATTTATCACGTTCACTCCATACCATGTGAACGAATGTAGAATATGCTGAGTATGATATTGATGCATACTGATGTAACATAAGGTTTGTATGGACATAATGTATTACCAAATGGTCAATGTTGAATATTGTTTATTGCATTATTATCTGGAGTTGTAAATGGGTATTTAACCAGACTAGCCAGGAAAGGTTTTGTTTACTTAGGAGTGATAGCAATCAACAAATGATTTACTATGCAGCATGCTTGGGCTTTAGATTACTAGCATTAAGAATGCTGTTAACAATGGGTAGCATATCAAAGGGAATAGCGTAGGATCTCAGCCCAGCGTCAAAGCATGTGGAGTTAGTGCCTTGGGAAAAAGCTGGAAGTTTGGGAGAGGCATAAACCTGGAGAATCCACCAATGGACATTGTGCATAAATGGTAATGGACCTCCCTATATAGTCCAATGTGTGACATAAATTATTTACTCCAGCAACCATTGTAAACTTAGCATTCTGTGCTTCATTAAACACAATGGAAAATACCTGTGTGTTTTCTTGAGAGCAACAGAGTAGCAGTTCACAACAATAATAATCCTCAAGGAATGGTGAGAAGTCAGCCAAATCATACAGTGAGTACTGAGAATATGTCCCATCTCCACATCAAGGGGAGCGGTATCAATGAGTTCTTGCCCTTGGATTATGGTGCTGAGAGTAGGTTGCCCATCACCTTGATCTAGATCTCAAAGAAGAAGCAGCAGCAGATAGTGACACACAGCAGCAATGTGGAGGGGAAGGTGGAGGACTAGGCTTTTCCTGTAGGTTGACTATCTGGACCTGTGGGTCTGAGTGCTAATGGGATTGAGGGGGAGAATGGTTCTGAGAGGATGCTCCATGTTGCACCAGCAAAGAGTGTATAATCTCTCCGTTGAAAGGTGCTTGAGTCTCAGTGAGGCCTGGTGAATGAATCATGCCATGGGACATAGATGGGGAAGTTGGTGGCAGTACAGAGGTTGAGGTCTCCTCAGGAGAGAAGTGAGGTTCTATCAGCGCAGAGGTTTCTGGTATCAGTAGGGGCTGTTGTTGAGTTTTCTCCCATGAGTCATGATGAGTTGAGGCATCTTTAGACCTCTTCTTCTTGTACTTCTTAGTAGAAGTATACAGAACTGACTTTCCTGGCTAAGAGGGTCTTGTCTCCTCTTTTTAGATGCTGGCTGGTCTGAATCTGGAGAACTGTGAGCCTGTTGAGGCTGATGCCAAGGATGCAACAAAGGCATCTCTTGTTCTGCTTGGTCAGACTGCAACTGTACCAAGGTCGAAGGATGTGACAGTGTCATCGCTGGCTGAGTAACGGTGTGAAGGTGGGCAGTCTGCCCAAGACTCTCTCTTTCCTAATGGTTGTGAGGACAATCTTGTGGTAGAAGAAGGGGCACTAGAGGCTGAAGTTCTAGAGGTGGAGCAATGTCCTGTGTGTGCTGCTCTTACTGAGATGGTCATGTCAGAAGTGCTCAACACCTTCTCCCAGAGCAAAGTCTGGCTACTCTATTATGCCTCATTTGCATGGTGAAAAGCTGGCAGTGAGAGCAATATCTGACACTGTGACCCCCACCTAGACAAAGAAGGCACTTCAAGTGTCCACCTTTGCTGGGTATCTTGTCTCTACAAGAGGAGCAGCATTTGAAGACTGCTGCTGAGGTCATACACTGTGGAGATCTGAGCTGGTAATCCAATACTAAAACTATATGAAGCAGACTGAGAAATTTAAGTCAGACAATGCCAAAACACAAGACAAATCCATAAACCATAAGACAATTCCAGGTAGAGGAAGTCCATTGACCGAAAAAGCTCTTTGAAAAGGCTCTTAATAGTGCTGCTGCCATGGTGGACAAAGAGGAACTGAGGGATTTGGTGGTAAGGTGGCTCTATAACCTCTGGGGATGGGAGCAGGTGTCATGTCGACTTCACTCCATGTTATGGTTCATAACGTGACACAGCTGTGATGACAAATGCTTGTTGATTTTGCTATGCTTTCCAACGCTGTATGATGGTATGAAGCATGTTGTGGTTATCTAGGGCAAAGGCTAGAAGTTATACTATACGTCATATGTTACACCTTATGTATGATCTGAATGATGGTTGTAAGTGGACAATGGGATGTACGCCTATTGCTACAGTGTGCTGTATAAAGATCAGTGTATTCTTACTGCATTTATGTATAGTGGCCTGCTAGAATATTAGGCTAAAGCTTGCCCATATGCTAGATGCTTTACTGGAGGAATATGTTATACCTGCTTAGAGAATGTATAATCATGTATGCTATCATGTAGTGCTAAGTTAGAACCATGCTACATGTGATACTGATGCTGTGTTAATGATGTACTGCAGTGCACCCTGGGCTTTGCTGTATGTATGCACTGGGGCTTGCTGGTAAGGGCTTACTCTTATGTTATGATGTAATGTTTCTTGCCTTACGTTATGGCTACACTGGCCACAAGTAGTAATGGTCTGCCATGTGGTAAGTATGTCTAGTTAGTGCACGCAGTTGATCTTGTTTGATAAGATTATTGTACCATACTTGTGTCCATGTGCCATATTATGTATAGTACCTATAGTGCCTTACTGTATTGTAGAAGGAAGTTTTAGTACTGTATGCTGCAACTGCATGATCGGTACTTGTTCCTGGAAAACAGTGACTATGCAATGAACCTGTGCTGTGAAAGGATGATGAGATACAAACCATTATAAGGAGAAGGCTGTTTTGTAAAGGATGATGGGATAAGCTGGGAATTAGTGGAGAGAGATAGAGAAGTTATCTTATGGGCTTTGATGTGTAACAAATGCTGAACTAGCCTTCAAAGTTTTTTTATATACTAGCTCTGAAAACAGTGGAAAGGTTGTATATCAGCAGAGATGAAAGAGAAACAGGCTTGTGGTACAGTGATTCTTGGTGATAAAGTTAGGCAAGAGGAAAGGGCAATAAAAAGAGAGAAGGAGATTTACACACACACACACACACATGCAAGAAAGTAAATAGCTAGAGAGAATCTGAGAAGGATCTGTAACTGGTGAAGTAATGGGACATGTGTGTCATCTACCAATCAGTGTAAAGCATGCTGAATAATTATCAACTGAATGTATGTAAGCATTTGATTAGCTCACACTTGTCAGTTTTGGCAACTGAAAGAAATATCCAATGTCATTCTGTATTTCTTATAAGAAAGAATACTTCTGTTTACATTTTGAGTGTTTCTTGGAAATGAGTAGAGCCAGATATGACAGCAGGATTCTCACCAAAACACTAGACATCAGGCTCTAGAAGATTCTGAACAGTGCACTGTGCAGATGCAAATGACCCATTTGTGTGAGTCATAGAGACCACAAAGAAGATAGATAGATAGATCAAACACATCTGTTGATGAGAACAAATGGAGAGTTGGTACTTACGTGAAAGATCATTCTGGGATGACAGGAGGAGCAATTCATGACGCCTGGGTTTGATCCTCACGCCAGCATACACAGAAGCCATCCTTGAGCTAGATGAAATTCCGTTAAACCGGCTCCTGTCCCTCTCCTGTCAGTTTTCTTTACCTAATGTATCTAACCTATTTCCTATTTCCCATCTACTGCTTCTCAGCTACAATCTTTCTGAAGTGGTGGGTGTGGATTGCTCCTCCTGCCATACCAGAATGATTGTTCATGTAAGTACCAACTCTTCATTCTCGGGCTGACAGGAGGATCAATCCATGATACCTGGGATTTTCCCAAGCTGACATATGGGTGGGATCCTAACTATATCACTGCTTGCAACACCCGGTGGCCAAACGCTGCCTGGGCAGATCTGTATTTATCCAGTTTGTAATGTTTAATGCAAACATCTTCCAGTGAGCAGGATGAGTCATAGGCTACTGAAGTTGCCACTGACCTAGTAGAATGCAGCCACATATTTACTGGACGCGGCTACTTCACATAATCATAGCAAATGAAAATGCAAGTTTTAATCCAGGCCGCAATGACTGATTTACTAGCCTGCTGACCAAGCGTCTTTGGTTGAAAGGACAGCAGTAATGCATCCGAATGGCATAAATCTTTTGTTCTTTTTATGTAGGCTTTTACCGCTCTCCTTACATCCAACGGGTGCCACCTCTTCTCCAATGGATGCACTGGTTTCGGGCAGAAAGTTGGCAAATGGGTGGCCTGCTGATGAGATGTTGAAGACAGACACTTTGGCAGGAAGGACGGGTCAAATTCCAAAGTTAACTTGTCTTGTTCAAACTTGTACAAATGCTCATTGATAGACAAAGCTGCCAACTCTGACACAAGTCTAGCTGAAGTGATAGCTAGGAAGAAAGTGGTCTTAAATGACAGCAGCCTCAAAGATGACTCCCTCAGTGGTTCAAAAGGCGGCCCAGTCAAAGCATTCAACACCAGGTTCAAGTCCCAAGATGGGAACCTGTGCACGATTGGAAAAGATGACAAGGTTGCCCCTCTGAGAAACCGTTTGATATCAGGATGTTTAGTATATGAGTCTCCATCCTCAGACAGAATTGCTGATAATGCTGCAACCTATCTCTTCAAGGTGTTAGGTCGTAGCCCTTTCTCCAATCCGTCTTACAGGAACTGCAATACCTGTGGCACTCACACGTCTGCTAGAGGGACCTCATTCCCCTCACACCATTTCTGAAATGTTTTCCATGTCCTGTCATATATTCTCTGTGTGGTCTCCCTTCATGAACCCAGAATAGTTTTGACCACACTCTCCGCATATGCATGCTGAGTTAAAAACCACCTTTCAATTTCCATGTTGTCAGACTCCGCCATTCGGGGTCTGGATGGCTTACTGGGCCTTAAGTTAGTAAGTCCAGCCTCAAGGGTAACCTTCACGGAGGTCCTTGGGCTAATTGCAGCAGCAATGGAAACCATGGTCTCCTTGGCCAGTGTGGTGCTACCAACACCACCAATGCCTTCTCTATGCAGACTTTTGCAAGCACTTTCTGCACAATTCGAATTGGGGGAAATGCATAGTGTGTCCCTGGGGGCCACGTTACTGACAGCACATCGTGTGCTTCTGCACCTTTCTCTCCATTGATGGAAAAATACCTTTTTAATTTGGTAGTTTCTCCAGTAGCAAACAAGTCCACTTGTAATGGACCAAAAATACTGTCTAAGTCTTGGAAAACCTCCATGTTGAGAGACTATTCTCCTGGATGCAGCCAATTTCTGCTCAGGTAGTCCACCTGTATATTCAACTCCCCTTTCAAGTGCACAGTTGTGATTGATCTTACATGAGTCTCGGCCCACTTGAGAAGATGTGCTGACTCCATTACCAGTGGCACAGAATGTAATCTGCCTTGTTTGCAAATGTATGCCTTGACTGTCATGTTGTCCGTGAAAACTTTCACATGACGGTCTTTCACAAGATGTAAACATCTCTGGAGCGCAAGACGAACGGCCTTGAACTCTAGGTAACTGATGTTGAAACACATGTCCAAGGAAGTCCAACACCCCTGTACTGAATAACCTTCGCAGTGGGCTCCCCAGCCTGAGAGGCTCGTGTCTGTTGTCAAATGGACCATGTCCTGCTTCTGTAAAGGAACTCCTGCCGCCACATTTTTTCCTTTCAGCCACCAAGTCATCTTGGTCTGAATATGCTGTGGCACTTCCACTTTGCAATGCTTTCTCATCGCTATTGCCAGCTGATGATTCATCAGTAACCTCTGTAGTGGTTTCGAATGGAAACTTCCCCATTGAACTAACTGTGTTGTGGAAATGAGGAGCCCCAAAACTTTCGCCAACCTCATTAAGTCTGCAGACTTGCTCTGAGTCAACCTGTGAGCCTCCTGCTGCCCTTTCTCTAACCTTTCTTTGGAAAGATACAGCCTCCCTTTCGATGTATCTATTCTTGCCCCTAAATGTGTCAGTACTCTTGTTGGGGTCAACATGCTCTTCTCGTAATTGAGAAGGAACCGTAATCTGTCAGAGTCTGGATTGTTAAACCCAAGTCCTTCCTTAACTTGGCTTCTGAGTGTGCCTTTAGTAAGATGTCATCCAAATACGGATAAAGCTGCAACCCCTGCAGCCGTAGGAAAGCTACCAACAGAATCAGCACTTTTGTGAAGAGATGTGGTGCTGATGCTAGGCCAAATGGCAAGGCCTTGAATTGGTAGTGATAATCATGGTAGTTGAATCTCAGGTATCTCCTGTCGTCCAAACACATGGGAACATGGAGGTATGCCTCTTTGAGATCTACAGATGCCATGTAGTCCCCCAACAGCAAATTCTCTTTGATTGTTTGCAATGTTTCCATTTTGAATTTCTGATATTCCACGAACCTGTTGAGATACCTCAGATTCAATACCGGCCTGTGCTCCTTCAGTAGCTCATTCATGCTGAGATCCTGGGCCTCCAGTATGTCCTGAGACCACAACACTCCTGCTCTAGCAAAGATGGAAGCGGCAGCGGATGCCTTTATTGCCACAGATGCTGCTTCATGTGCTTTTCGAAGTGATGACTCAGCCCTTCGCTCATCTACCTCCTTCAACTGGGTGTCCCCCTCCCTGGGGACAATGGCCCCTGAAACCAAGCCTGCAATCGGAACGTCCACGGGAGGCACTTTGGGGAACTCAACGTCGTCCTTAGCAAAAGAGTATAACTTCTGACTGTATGTTAAACCTTTCCTGGGACTTCCCTGAGAAGCCCACTCACTCATAATGACATCCTTAAACAAATCTGGTAAAGGGATTTTCATTCCTCTGGATTCTTTTTTCCTAATCACAGATGCTAACTTACTTTCCTTACTACTTTTTTTTTACAATTCTCCAATCCTAATGTTTGTAGCACTCTTATTAAAGTACCCTTGAAGGCCTTTGCCTCAAACATCCTATCTGTTTCTGTTTTCTCATCGTCCTCATCCTCAGAGCACTGGAATTCCTCCTCACCCATGTCCATTGCTTCATCCTGTGCTACCTCTTCCTCACTGTTCTCTACTTCCTGCTGTATAGCTCTTCTTAAATCCATTTGCTCTGTTGTGGTCTGCAGTATTCTTTCCTTTTGCAATATAAGACTTGTTCTGACTGACTACAACCCCCATGCTGCTAGTATTTGGCCCTTCTTCTTGTTCCACTCTTTTTTTTTTAGCTTGAGGCATTTCCTTCTGGGCATCCATGCAATCACAGTTATTTAAATTCATTTGATTATTTTGATTATGTAAATCAGATTGTTTAAATAAATCCATCATTCTTAAAATTCATTGGCATTTGCTGAGCAGTTAAAAATGTGTTAAATTGTGCACTTACAGCCTCTTAATTAATTGATACATTTCACCCCAGAATGCATACATGGGGTGCTGCCTCGGGCTCCCTAGGCCCCCCAACCAAGCTTCAGTGGAATGTTTTTGAGGTTCTGGCCTTTGTGTTGGAGCATTTGCCAGCCATTCTGCCAAAATGTTCCTCAGTTCCGGAGAAAGGCCCAACTGCTCTGCCACGAAGACATCATTCTCATCTGCACACGGCTCCTCCATAACGTCTGCAGCAGGCCTTTGCGAATCTGAAGCACTTCCCTCATTTGGAACTGCGTCAGCACTTCTGCACGCCCTGGCCGAATGCTGGGCGTTAACCTCCGCGGTCTCTGATAGCCTGTTTGCAGTCCGCGGCGCCATCTTAGAATCCTTGATTCTAAGATAGTGGCCCGAAGTCTCGCTGGTAAGTTTCTGGGCACTAGAGGCCAAATCTGAGGGCTTTTTACTGCCCCCTGACTTATCTGACTTCTTTACCTTTCTCTCCGCTTTTGTTTCCATGGACTTCTTATTCTCCAGAGCTCTTTTAGCTGTCACAATTTTTATCTCAGCTGCCTCACTCTCACTTGAGGTCAGAAATATTTTTCTAAGGTCTGCCGAACGATCTTCTTCATGAAGTTGTTGCGGCTTAGATTTCTCAGTAGTCGCTGCCTGGTCATTGTCCGTGACCCACCTTACGGCGGTTTTCTGGACGGTATTATTTTTATCAGTATTCAAGCCCAACATTTTTGTGGTGCTTCGGAGCAAATCATCACCAGAGATAGAATTCACCATGCTGGTACTTTCAGTAGCCATGTCTTCCAAAAACTTTCCTTACTCCTGCCTACAGTAAACTATTTTCCCCTGTGTTACTGGAGAGGGACCGATTCGCGCCTTGCTAGTATGGAGGAGAAAAAGTAAACTGACAGGAGAGGGACAGGAGCTGGTTTAACGGAATTTCATCTAGCTCAAGGACGCTCCTGCGTATGCTGGCACAAGGACCAAACCCAGGCGTCATGGACTGATTCTCCTGTCAGCCTGAGAATAAGATTTCCACACCACAGACAGTACTATTATCATGCATACATTTTCATCATGAATTACATTCATAGCTTACCTTTCCTCCAGTGATATCAACATCACATATTTATTTATTTAATTGATATCCTGGCTTTTTCTCAGCACAGTTCCATTGCTTTCCTCCCTTCTCCCATGATAGGCCTGTAAGGCAGGTGAGGCTGAGAAGAAGTGACTGGCCCAAAGGATTGCCAGAGTGAAAACTGGAGAGTGCTTCTGTCCCTTTAATAGTTGTTCTTCCCTCTTCTACACTAGGTGCTGCTCGTTAGCTGGTGGATTGTTAGCTGGCTGTTAGCTGCTGAAATTCCCTCTTTTACACAACCATTAAAGGGACAGGAGCCTTCTCCAATTTTCACTCTGGCAATCCTACAGCCCCAAGGTCATCCAGTGAGTTTCATAGCTCTGAGGGCACTCATACGTTGGATCTCCCAAGTCCAAATCCAAAATAACACATTTGATCTGTTTTCCATATTCATTTATTTAGTTCCTTTTGAAGTTAATATTTGGAGTTATGAGATGCGAAAGGGCTATAAACTTGGATTAACACTGTTTCTAATACCACTACTGTTACTGACTAGTTTATTTAATCTGATGCATTTGTATCCCAGGGAGTGTTGGTGCCTAAACATGTAGGTTCAATCTGCCAGCAATCACACTTAGTGAAGAAAGCTTCCTTTTGGAAGAAGGATATACCTCATGGGCAGACAAATTGCACAGTAACACCAAAAAGCTGCAACCATGTTATAATTGGAGGCTCTGAAGTCTCAGCTGCAAGGCCTTTAGTTCAGGGATGGGAATTCTGTAGACCTCAGAGGTGGTTGGACTGCACATCTCTAGTCAACACAGCCAACTGTATGGAAGTTTGCAGTCTAATAAACTCTGGAGAGCAGAACCTCTGGTTTAGTTCTAGGCTGGGAAAACGCCTGGCATCATGTTAATACTATATGCTGGCATAAGACCAGTGTGTGGTATTTATTTTGTTCATTGCAGAAGGAGGAACTTGCCATTTCCCTTATTAATGGAATATCTTCCCCAGTAAGGCTCATCTGGCATTATGGTATGGTCTTTTCAAGGACAGGTGAAGAAGTTTTTATATTTCCAGCCCTTTGAAATTTAAGTTCTCTTAGTGCTTTATATCTGTGGTATGCATTTTTTTTTCCTGCTGGTGGTTTCATTTTTTGACCCAAATCCAGCTGTTAGTTTCAGCCTAAGTATACCCAATTAATCAACAGGGTTCCATACTGATTAGCATTTCAAAGATGAAATCTGGGACACATGTGATCAAGCAACATTAGAGTATGGTCAAGATGGCAAAAGCTATTAATGAGGAAGACTACACAACCTAGAAGAGGCTGCAGAACAGTACCCCTCCACATTTGCGAGTTTGACCTTCACAAACTTGCCTCCCGTCCCCTTCTCCTTCTTTTATCTTTTGCCCAGGTGCATGTGTCTTCCTTCCATGGACCTGGGCAAAAGTCAGGTGAATGGCAGGAGGCAGCCCCAAGCGTGTGCCTTCTCCAGTCATGCTGTTGCCCCTTCCTATTTGCTTGTCTGTCACCTGGTCACCTGGAAGGCAGCATGCCTGGGTGAAAAGCAAGTGAATTGGGGTGGGGGAGTCCGGGCAGCAATGGGAAGGGGACTGCTTACTTGGAGGGAGAGTTACCCTTTTTTTGAGAGAGAGAGTTATGCACCCTGAACTCTTGTGAAAGTCAAGGGGCCATTGTAGTTTGCTGTTGCCTGAATCTACTGGGAAGTCCAAGATTTCACTGTCAAGATTCACTCATCTCCCTCCTGATGAGTTAATCGAGTGCAAATTACTTTTGCACTTTGAAGTCATTTTGCAGTAACTGAAGTAAGCTGAGGACAAAAGAGAAAAGAGGAGGAGAAAAAAATCTGGGACATATTCAAAGCAGCCAAAAAAATGGGATGACAGAAGATTAATCAGGACTATTCTTGCCAAATCAAGAGAGCTGGAGGGTATGAAATTTACATAAACATTGATTTATTATTCAACATTTGATTTCATTGGTTTATTCTTAGCCCTTAGCTCTCTCTCACACACACATATGTGTATTTTGGAACTATAAATCAGCCACCATCACCCAACAGTTGGAACAACCTGTTGCAAAACATTTTACTTTTCAGGAGCACAGCCTTTCCAATATGTAGCGAAACTCCCATTCCAATGGAAATTACTGAAGAAGATGGAAAACCCAAATATCTAATGCTTTGGGAAACTTTAAAGCCCTAAAGTTTTCCATTATGTTATTAAACCTACTTCAGTTTTATTAGTAACATTCTGGATTCTACATGAAAACTGCTCTTCAGATCCCCCCCCCCAAACTCTTTGTTGTGGGGAGGAAGAGGAAGAGAGAGGTTTTATTCTGTTTATTTTGTTTTGCTTTGGCTTTTGCAAAGGACTCAAACATTTTGTTATTAATTTCCCATGAAAGTCTGTTATTGGGTGGTAAACACATTCAAATGAAAGAAAAAAAAGGTGCCCCAGAGGCCTAGACTAATGGAAAGGAAGGATATATAGTGTGCCCTCTTCTGGCGTGACCTTTGCACATGTGAATGTGAGATTGTGCGAAGTGTCACTACCAATATAGTCACTGGATGCAATGGGAGCATGGCTGTGCAGGGACATGCACATTGTGTCCATTGACTACAATGGGATGTGATACTCACAGTTTTTCTTTTACATGGGGGTTCCTGGAACTGAACTCCTGCATATATGGTGGGTGCACTGTATATATTGCGGGGGGGGGGAGACAGACAGACAGACAGACAGAAAGAAAGAAAGAAAGAAAGAAAGAAAGAAAGAAAGAAAGAAAGAAAGATTGTTCTCCTCAAAGTGAAAAATAGGAATCTATGACTACTGCATGCCCTCCAACACCCTTGATTTGTCAGGGACAGTCCTGATTAATCTGTTGTCTCACTTTTTCAGTAACTTTTAAGATGGCCTGGGGTCTTTCTCCTCCTCCTACTTTCCTCCTTTGTCCTCAGCTGAAAACTGAGCTCACAAAACACAAGTAGTTTGCATTCAATTAACTTAGGGATGTTAAGCAAGGGATGAGGAGTCTTTCTCTATAGGCTCAGACAAAAGTAAACCGTTTCAACCTCTTCCAGGTTGTGTGTTTTTCCTCATTAACAACTTTTGCCACCCTGACCACACTGACGTTGCTTGGCCACATATGTCCTTGTTTTCATCTATGAAATATTGGAGGGTATTGTATTGCAGTCTTGCTGCAAGCTTGCTTTGTAGGGCATTATGAGTCTGGTATACTCTTGCTTAGAAAACTCTGCTTCCAAGGACTTCTACCTAGAAAGCAATGCCGTAATAACTAAAAGTCAACATGGATTTCTCAGAAATAAATCATGCCAGACTAATCTCATCTCTTTTTACAACAAGGTTACAAGCTTGATAGATGAAGAGAATGCTGTAGACATAGCATATCTTGAATTCAGTAAGGCCTTTTTGGCAAAGTTCCCCATGACATTCTTGTAACAAAGCTAGTAAAGTGTGGACTGGGCAAGACTACTCTTAGGTGGATTTGTAACTGGTTGACCAACCAAACCCAAAAGGCGCTCACCAATGGCTATTTTTCTTCCTGGAGAGAAGTGACTAGTGGGGTGCTGCAGGGTTCTGTCCTGGGCCCAGTGCTATTCAACATCTTCATCAATGACTTGGATGAAGGAATAGAGGGCATGCTCATCAAATCTGCAGATGAGACCAAACTGGGAGGGGTTGCTAATACACCAGAGGAAAGGATAAAATTTCAAAATGACCTTGACAGATTGGAGAGCTGGGCCAAAGCTAACAAAATGAATTTCAACAGAGAGAAATGCAAGGCCCTACACTTAGGCAGAAAAAATGGAACGTACAAATATAGGATGTGGCTAGATAGCAGTACATGTGAAAGGGATCTAGGAGTCTTGGTAGATCACAAGCTGAACATCAGTCAGCAATGTGATGCAGCAGCCAAGAAAGCCAACGCAATTCTTGGTTACATCAACTGGAGTATGGCATCTAGATCAAGGGAGGTAATGGTACCACTCTATTCTGCTTTGGTTAGACCTCATCTGGAATATTGTGTCCAGTTCTGGGCACCTCAATTCAAGAAGGATATCGACAAGCTGGAATGTGTCCAGAGGAGGGTGACCAAAATGGTGAAGGGTATGGAAGCCATGGAGCTGGGTATGTTTAGTCTGCAGAAGAGAAGGTTAAGAGGGGACATGATAGCCACGTTCAAATATTTGAAGGGATGTCATGTCAAGGAGGGAGCAGGCCTGTTTTCTGCTGCTCCAGAGACTAGGACAAGGAGCAATGGAGTCAAGCTGCAGGAAAGGAGATTCCATCTTAACCTCAGGAAGAACTTCCTGACGGTCAGATCTGTCCCGCAGGGGAATATGCTGCCTCGGAGTGTGGTGGAGTCTCCTTCTTTGGAGGTTTTTAAGCAGAGGCTGGATGGCCATCTGTTGGGCATGCTTTGATGTGTGTTCCTACATGACAGGGAGTTGGACTGGATGGCCTTTGTGGCCTGTTCTAACTTATTGTTATCACGGTTATGATATGTCTGGTGAGAGCACTAGATATCCTTTTGATATCAAATAATTTGGCCTTTTGCTCGGCCTTTCTCTGCCACCCTACTCCACATGTTTGCAGAGGTCCACTGAACAGGCACGTATTAGGCGCGATCGTTAATGGTTGTACATTCCAAACCTCATTCAGGCAGGCAACTTAAGCCTCTCCGATGCTTTAGGGAAAAACCTTCTTGCAAACCGGCTTTGCTCAGCGCAAATCTTTACAAAGACGCACGGCCAAGAGCCGAGCCATTCCTTTACGTTGGGCCATCAGCATAGTGGCCATACTATTGTCATTGAGCGCTAAGCCCATCATGCAAAACCTGACCTTTTCCAACTCCTTTGTCCAGCTCCAAAATTCCTTTGTTCTCACTGAGCATGGCATAGCCTGTAGGTAAAATCCACCCTATAAAAGGTCCCCATTTTCGGGACTTCCTTGGATCACTTGCTTGGATTGCCCTGGACTTCCATCCAGCCTTGCTGCCGCTCTGTCCAGTGAAGCTTTCCCCTCAGTTCCCAATAACTGAGTCTGCCTCCCTTTTTGGAACCCCAGCTTCTCTCCAGGACTACGAGGTTTACCCATTCCCCAAAAGCTCTCCATTTCTATTTTTAGTTAGCTGTGTGCATGTTGTGTCTCTTATGTTGTTTGTCCTCAATAAATGTTATTTTTGTTACTTTAAAACCTTGTCTGACTACGCTCTCTGACCTGAAGCCGTAGACATAGGGTAAAAGATCCTAGCTAGAGTTACCCTGCCTCTCGTTAGCTTAAGAGAATGCTCGAGCTTAATTTCCCCATCTTGTGCTTTTATTTGGTTATTTTGGCCCCTCCAGGGACCCCCAACATAAAGGGGAACATTATGATTTCTATGATTCTATACTCAGCTCCCATAATATGGCACTGGTGACTCAGCCTTTAGATTTGTTTAGTAGAGTGGTTCTCAACCTTCCTAATGCCGCAACCCTTTAATACAGTTCCTCATGTTGTGGTGACCCCCAACCATAAAATTATTTTCGTTGCTACTTCATAACTGTAATTTTGCTAATGTTATGAATCGTAATGTAAATATCTGATATGCAGGATGTATTTTCATTGTTACAAATTGAACATAATTAAAGCATAGTGATTAATTACAAGAACAATATGTAATTATATATTGTGAAATATTTATTTCTAATTACATCTCGTGGGACTACACAAGCTTCTTGTATGTGCCTTCAAGTTGTTCCTGACTTATGTTGACCCTAAGGTGGGCCTACCATTGGGTAGGAGGGTAGGTGGGTGGGCAAATGAGAAGAGAGCAAGTAACTGCAATGCAAAATTCAAGCAAGAAGTTTCCAAAAGTAGGCTGGAAAGAGAGAGAGAAGACTGCCCATCTCCTAGGAAAAGGAGGTCTCCCCCTTGTTCTGAAATAAACTCTTCTTACAGGCCCGGCCAGGAATCCTGGAGTAGCACGACGAGCTCCCCGCCTCTGCCAAAGGGGCTGAGACGCCCAGCCTGCCCGCCAAACCCCACGGAGCGCTGGGCTGCCCGGAAGCTACTCCAAACCGCAGCTCTCTTTCCTGGCAGATGGGCGCTCCTGCCCCCCGCCCCGCGCAAGGCCTCTGTCAAAACACCTCCCCCCTCCTGCAACCCACCGACCCTGTCCCCCTCCCCGCCCAATGCCCGTTCGAACGGCACCGGATAGGGGCATTTTTGCAGTTCTCCGCCCCCCTTCCAAGTCAGTGACACTGGTGACAAAATGGCAGACCTGGAAGCTGGCAGTTGTGCTCGGCGCGCATGCAGGGGCGGGGGTGAGGGAGGGGGCCTGGGGGCTCAGGGTCCTCCCCAACGCCGCCGCTCCCCTGCACTCCCGTGATAGCAAACCCAGTGTGAGGGCTGGTGGCACATCTCCTTCTGCCTCTCTGCCACTCACCCAAAGCACGGGCAGGAAAGGCAACGCAAGCCACCCACGGTGAACAGTGTTGCGGGCACCGAGAGCCCGGAGGGAGGGAGGGGGTAAGCCCAGCAAGAAGTGGTGCCGACCAGGCTCTCCCCTCTCCGTGCAAAGCGCAATCCCTCCTCCCGTTGCGGGGCACCTGGAGCTTCCCCGCTCGCCTGCGGCCCCGTTCCCGCTGCAGGGCCTCGCTCCAGGCAGGGGCTCGGCCGCCCTCCTTTCCTACCCAGCGCTTGCTCGCTCACCTTGGCAGCTCCACGGGGGGAGGAAAAGATGGCGCCGTGGCCTACTTCCGAGCCCGCTCACCTGCCTGCCCGCCCGCCCATGCTCAGCTGCCGCGCCAAGGAGCAAGAGGAGGAGGCAGTCCAAGTGAGAAAGGCCACTGGTGAGGAGGTGAGGAGGAGGGGGTGGCGCTCCTCCAACGGCGCAACCCCCCCGCCAGGAGCAACAGCCACCTCCTCTCCCCTCCTCCCAGCGCAGGGTCTGAGAAACAGCCCTCCCATTGGCTGTGAGGCCGCCAAATAACAGCAGGGGCTGGCTTTTGGCGGGAGGATCAGTTACCTTGTTTCAAAAGGGGGCAGGGCGGGATAGAGGAGCAGCGACCCCTGTGAAAGGGTCATTCAACCCCCAAAGGGGTCGCGACCCACAGGTTGAGAACCGCTGGTTTAGTACATGGTACAAGCCATCTGTTCCTTTGGGCTGCCACTGGTCTTACAGGCAAGACACACCACATCTCTTGCCAAGACAAGCTAAATGTACACTGTGAAAATTCTGTAGCATCAGCTGGCAGCACTATCAGTATACAGCTTGCAGTGTTGGGAAGTTCCCAAAGCAAATGATGCAGAATAGAATTATTCAATTATTAAAGAAGACATTCTTATTATTGTTTGGAATAAGAGGTCAGCATTCAATTAACACTTTTTCATAGCTGATTACATATTTGCCTTATCTAAGTAAACCCATATACCATGATATTACTTTCTCAACTTCTGATAGTAAGCAACTTATCAGTGCCTGGAAAAACGCAAGAGCCTGAGCAAACAACTCGACACAAACACAATTTGGACTGTTTTTAGTTTCTTCTTTTTTTCTCCTCCTAATGTCTATGAATTTATTATAGAGATGAGATCTCATATATTTCTAGCCTGGTTTACTTCTAACTTTCAGAGTTGTGTTGCTTGTTGCTTGGCTGCTTCTTACAAGTTGTATCTTAAGCCCACTTGACCTTATCCAACTATTCTGCATTTTCTAGATTAAATAGAGGCATATTTTCCAACAGTCCCAGTTTGACAGAGACAGTCTTAAATCATCTGCCACCCCACTTTTTCAGCTGTTTTTAAAATGTCCTAGTTTCTGTCTCTTCCTCCCACTTTCCCCCTTCATCCTCAGCTTGCTTCAGTTGCTACAGCTGAGTTCAGAGTGCAAAGGTAGTTTGCATTCACAGTTAACTATGCAGGGAAGAGAAGAGAGTTGAGAATGGGATCTTGCCCTTTCCAGAAGGCTCAGGCAAAAGGAAACTGCTATAAAATATCTCCTGGCTTTGTTTTCATCCTCTTTAGTAATTTTTGCCATCATTCCCATACTCTGAAATTATTTGGCCACGTGTGTCCCAATTTTCACCTGTGAAATGTTGGAGGGAATGTAGGAATTTGTGATTTTCAGTTGTTCAATACTGTCATGACAGTGTTACTCACATGTCACCACTGAGATGTACCACCATGTGGACATACAAATAAAGTTCAGCTGAAAGGTGCCTCTGATCACCAGACTTTTTCAGTCATTTTACAGAAAAATCTATGCTTGTTTTCCTTTCAAGCATTCTTTTTCATTAACGTGTTTTTCGGGGGGGGGTGGCAAGAGGGGTGGGGTCAGTTGTTGCTATTGTTAATACAATGGGAAGTCAAAAATGTTTGCTGATTTTATCTGTCTTCAGCCATTTCTGTTCTATACTGCACTATAATGAATGGTAAAGACTAGTATTGTGCATCTGATTTGCATATGCTTATTTATATGTATATAGGTCAAAATGTAAACAAAAGAAGGAAGACTGACTATGGTTTGTTTGCCTGTGGGTTCATTTACTAAGTGTTAAGGAAACTGAGCAGGTCCTAATAGGTAACTCCAGTTCTCTCTTTCTGTGTTTATCTTTAAACCAGATTGAGCCAAACAGCCTATCTTCTACAGTCCCTCAACTGGAAGACTGTCTTTGTAGGCAGGAGATATGGTTATGGTTACAATCAGTATTTTGTGGGATTAACTTTGAAAACTGCTTGTTTACGTGTAGAAAAATACAAAGCCTTAGGCTCAATGATTGGTTTTCAATTAACGTTCATCAGAATAAAAACACTTTGCTTAGAAGCCTGTTGTTACATATGGTGGCATAACTCCTAGATGGCCTTTGTCAAGTTCTGCACTGGCTTATAAGATGCACCCCATTTTCAGACCTTAGTGCATCTTATAAGTTGGCAAATACAGTACTTTACTAACTTTTCTCATAGTACAAGGATAGTATTAATCTACCTTATGAGGCAACCATCCAACTGTTCTGATTTGACAGGGACCATCTTGGTTAATCCTGTCATCCCACTTTTTTCAGCTTCTAAAATGTCTCAGTTTCTCTCTCCTCCTCCTGCTTTGTCTTCAGTTTACTGTATTTGCCAGCATGTAAGACACACTTTTTTCCCCTAAAAAAGCCTTCTGAAAATGGGGTGCATCTTATACACTGGTAAATACAGGCAACTCCTGTCGGGCCTAAATTCACAGGAAAGGGGAGGGGAAAGGAGTGAAGACTGAGGAGAAGGGTCAGGATTTGCATCTTTATGGATCCTGTTGTATCCTACCCCACTCCCAGAACTTAACTATACATCATTCTTTCAATTCATCTGAGGAAGTAGATTAATATCCATAAAAGCTCATACAGTACTAAAATAAATCAGTCTTGAAGGTACTGCTAGATTTTTTCCACTCCCTTTTCCTTCCTTTTTATAGTGCAACAGCTACTTTAAAAACTACCTCAAAGAATTGACTTAGAGTGGGTCTTGAAAGTGAAAAAACATTGGTAGCCCCTTTAAGAAAGATCCCATTTTATGGCAGCCCCTCCCTCTTTCTTCCCATTCACCCCTTGGAAGGGTCTTTGCCCTGGAAACAACCACGTGTGGGATGCGGGGGTGTTAAGGAATTGGCTATGCTGTGGCACAATGGGATGGAGGCTCACTTTCTTCCCTCTCCAGCCCGAAGAAAAAGGAGAGGAGGGAGAGGTTTGATTTCTTCCAGGGGAGCTGCTTGCTCTTTTTCCATCTTATAGGATGAAGGCTATTGCGCCTGTTTTTTAATCCAGCCTCCACTACCTTGCTAGGAGGGGGAGGAAGAAAATGAGGCAAGAAGAGAAGGGCCTAGAAAGAAGAGTAGCAACGTTCAGACCCTTTGAGCCTCCTCTTTTCACTGCCTCTTCCCCTATTTTCTGCACAGGGCTCAGCAGCTCCTGTCTTCACTTCCCCTTCCCGGTTGCTGTTCTTAGGAGACTGCAACTCAATTCCAGTTTATGGTGAAGTTTTCTTGGCAAGATTTGTTCGGGCGACGGTTTGCAATGGCTTGCCTCTGAGGCTGAGAAAATGGGACTTTCCCAAGGGGAAGCCTCAAAAGGAAAAAGAGGTAAAGAGGGAATCTTTGTGCAAGTGCTCCTTTTGCCACCCTCCACCTTTCCTATGCATTCTGCCCTGGCAGGGAGTTCTTTCCACCCAGGCAAAACAGAAGGTGGGGTGGGGGAAACCTCATGCAACTCCCCCTTTCACTCCACCCCTTCCTATGCATTTTGCCTTGGTCCAGCATTAATCCCCCCCCCAAAAAAATAAGGTTTGAAAATGGGATGCATCTTATAAGCAGGTGTGTCTGATACACTGGCAGACATGGTACCTCTCTTGCTATAAACTGAGTTCTAAGTGCAAATGTACTATACATTTCATTTCAATTAACTCAGCAGAGGAGAATGGAGAGGATGGGGGCAGCATCTTGTCCTTCCCAGTAAGCTCAGGCAAAAGTAAGCTGCTGCCGCCTCTCCTCATTTCTGTGCTCTTTGTCACCAATAATTTTTGCCATCCTTAGTATACAGTCATCCCTACACGTTCGCTAGAGTTAGAGGCACAGGACGCCTGTGAAAGTGAAAAAAATGTGAATAACTGTAGACCCTTCGAAGTAATATTTAAGACACATACACATAAAAAGTGCGATCACCATATTCAACCCACCACAGATTCCTTTGAGGTATCAGGGTTCCTTCATAAGGCAGAAGTGGCTGGCTGATTGGGTTTACTGCCACCTGCATTGCTGCCCCACACTATTTTTAATAGGGACTTCACAAGCCTCATTCCCAGTTTCTCAGTCTCATGAGGTTTGCAGTCCCTATTAAAAATGGCATGGGGAGATAGCAGAGTGACAGTGAATAATCAAATCCGCAAAAGTGAAACTTGCAAATGTGGAAGGCTGACTGTACTTTGATTTTGCTTGGCCACACATGTTGCATGAGTATTTTATGCATGCTAAGAGATATCTGTTTCTTTATTTCTTTTGTCTACACTGCATGTACCCCTGCTTGTCCAATCAAATCAACACCACCCTTGTACAAGTGGCAGGTGTCAGCATGCCTAGGGAACCTCAAGACTTGCAGGTAGAAAATAAAAATCCTAAGAAGGAGGACCCCTCCAAGACAAACCAATGAGAATTTATTCTTAGAATATCTGCTCTCACGCACTACTTCCCTATATTTCCTATATTAACTCTTAAAAACCCTGTATTTTGCCTGTATTCTTTTCTTGGCTAATTTAATTTTCTAATCTTAAAGCTTCATTCTTATGCACAAGAATGACTGTATACAGAATACAAAAACCAAGAGGCATTGTAACTGCAAGCAAAATATGGTAAGGAATTGATACTGCTGCATAAACTGATACACATCTGGAGTCCTCTGCAATTTAAACTGACTGATTCATTTTCCATGGAACAGGACAACAGAAGAGTGAAACACAGAACTGCCAGACTGAAATGTCTTCAGTAGTGGGGTTTTTTTTAACTGTCTTAATCTAAGACTGCCAGGCCTCTATCTTTTTTTATATGTTCCTTTACTTGAGAGAAGATGACACCCATGTCTAGATTTGAGTGTGAATGCATGTAGAGGGTGAATTTAATACTCTGTGAATGAGCATGCTAGATAAACATGCTATTTAAATTTTAATGGCATGCAAACATAGTAAGAGTTAGAGGGGAGAAACAGCCTTTGAGAACTTAAATGGTCTCATGAAGTCCCAATGTTTCCTAAATAGAAAGACTACTTAACAACCACCCTCCCAGATGTGTGAGAGAGAGAAAGGAGGGAATATCATGGTAGTTGCATGCACAGTTATGCATTTCAGTAATGACTATAAGTTTTGAGTGGAAAATCCTACACTTCCTTATTGTCTCACATGCTGGATGAGACTGAAGGCAACAGTCGACTGGAAAATCTTGAGAGAAAAAGATTTTCCAGTTTTGACTTAGAGGCTAAGTATTTTAGACTTTTAGAGGCTTTTAGTGTCATGTGAGTAAACTTCTCTGTTATTGCTAAGTGCTAGGTTTATCCTCAGGTTTTATCCAAAGACTTATTTTCTCAAATGGAAATGACTTTGATGTTCGTAAACTATAACACTCATCTCAAAATGGTGGGAGCTGTAGCCTAGTGACACCTGACATCCCATGATTGAAGACATCTGCTCTAAGTTTCTGCTAATACAGTAGTTCCCAAACTTAGGTCTTCCAGCTGTTCTGGATTTCATCTCCCATAAGCTTCAGCCAGGAATTCTGGGAGCTGAAGCTCCAAACAGCTGGAGGGAACCACTGCTCTAATATGAGAATTCCTATCTTTTCATGCAGCTGCAACTTCATGTGGCCCAGATTTTCTACCCCTGTTCTAGGTCCAGAATATGTATAGAAGGGGAAATCCTGCCAGTTAGTGGTGGGAGAAGCAACACTCAGAGGGATTCTCCCTTCTCTGGAACCAGTAAAATCCTTGCAGCATATGGATCTGTCAAAGCTCCTCTGTGACAATGTGTTTGCAGCAATACCTTAATGAAAGGGAATTCTGATTAATATAATTGGCAGAAGTGGTTTCGTGAAGGAAGCATATAGGAAGCACAACTCCATGGCTTTACTTAAAGGAAGAATATGGTTCATCTGCCACCCTGTCAAGTGAATGAAACAGTAACACAGCTTTCAAGTTTCACTGTTGTTTCTGAGAAAGACAGAAGAAAATAATCAAGTAGAGGTAGAAACTTTTACATTTTTCCTTGAAAGGCATCTTTCTAACATTTCAGCATTTTAGCAAAAAGTAATAATGATTTGTTTTCATTTCTAACTAGCCTATTTACCCGGTGCCCAGGATTTTATATTCACATAGGTAGCACTTGTTAGAAATACCTTAGGAATTACCTTACCTTAGCAATTAGATGCAGTTGAAATACAGATTTGAGATCCTGTATCTCTAATTCCCCAAACTGCCTTATCCAGTATCTGCAACTTTTCTCCATATTCCCCAATCCAATCTGTATACAGAGTTACTAACATACAGAGTTTGGTTTCCCAGGGAATACACTGCCCTCTTTCTTGCTGGTAGGCCTCATCTCCATAGCAACCGGCCTGAGCTCTCTGGCTGAGAATTCTAAAGGCCCCTCCCTGAACTGGCAACCCTAGGATTCCACAGAATCCTGGCCAATCATATGAGGTCTTCGCTTGCCTGACAGGAACAAACAGACAAACTTTGACTTTTATGTAGCAGATTAAAAGTTAAGGTTCAATTTCAGCTAGTTGAAGAAAAGGGTAACCAAAATGTTCAACTGATTGAAACAATAGCCCTTTTTAAAATCATGCATGATGTGAAGAAAACAGATATGAAGAGAAGCACACCAGTCACACAAGTAGCCATGCGCAATCATGCTGCGTTTCTATGCTCTTTTATAATTCGAGAACCCAGAGGCATCCACTGAAGCAAAACTGAGCGAGAGGCAGGACAGATGAAAGGGAGTAGTTTTTTCATTCGGTGCATAATATAATCATGAAACTCATTGCCACAAGATGTAATCATGGTTGCTAACTTTAGTGGTTTTAATAGGGGACTGGATAGATTAATGGAGAATATGATACTAAATGGCTACTAAATGGTTGCAGATACAGGAACAGGATGGCTTTATGTTACTTCAAATAATGGAGGCAGTATGCCTCTGTGGGCCAGTTGCTGGAGAGTGCAAGATGGAGGGTGCAAGGGAACTCACGTCCTGCTTCCAATGACCAAAGGTATGTTTAGCCTAACAAAAAGAAGGTTAAAAGGAGATATGATAGCCATGTTTAAATATTTGAAGGGATGTCATGTTGAAGATGGAGCAAGCTTGTTTTCTGTTGCTTGAGAAACTAGGACAAGGAGCTATGGATTCAAACTACAGGAAAAGAGATTTCAGCTAAACATCAGGAAGAACCTCCTGACAGTCAAAGCCATTTGACAGTGGAGTATGCTGCCTCAGAATGTGGTAGAGTCGCTCACCTTCTTTGGAGATTTTTAAGCAGAGGCTGGATGGCCATTTGCTGGGGGTGCTTCGAGTGTTTGTTCCTGCAAGGCGTCCCTGTCAGACTTGATGGCTGTTGTGGTCTCTTTCCACTCTGTTTCTGTGATTCTATGATTCTATGACCACTGTGTGAACATAATGTTGGCCTGGGTGTTTTCTGGTGTATTCTACCTTGGTTCTTATGTTCTTAAGATCTTTGTGACAGTTTGGTACATTTTAGATGCTGAACCTATGCAGCCAAAAGACAACATTGCTGAGACCAATGGAACTTACTCCTAGGTAATTGTGCATAAGATTTCTATCATGCTGGCCATAATAAACAGGGTATTGTGCTATATACTGCTGATCTCTGATGAGTGTGTGCATGTACATGCATACATACACTCCCCTCCAAAGTGCCATGCTGAACCCCTACACTTTTTTAATGTCAGCCGAAGAAAATTATCTTAACGATTAAGGAAGTTCCCAAGTTTTCTCCTTTAACCAGCCCATGCAGTTTATCTGATTCCCACTTGATAAGAAAATTGCCTCCTTTTTAAAAACAAAACAAAACTGCCCATGTTGCTTCCATAGCATGGAATTATTACAGTTCCCTTTTGCTTTCTCAGTTCCCTGGCAAGAGGCTACTCTTCCAGCTGGGGCTGATAAACTGATGCCTCCATTCTGTATAATTTCCTGATGTGAGGCACAACGAGAATGGGGAATAAACGAGGGAATTATGGGCAGAAAAAGAGCTCTGCTTTTTTTTTTTTGGTCATCCCTGGCAAGCAGGAGACACAGAAATTCCGAAGCAGGCTAATTCTGTATCTCTATCTTGACTAGGATTCTTTAACTGTTAGTAACAAGTGGTATTCCTTTGCTCTAGGTTCCCCTAAGCCAGAGTTTGGAAGTGTTATTTTGGACTACAGTTCCCAGGATCCCTCAGCCACCAACTGAGCATGCTAGCTAGGCCTTCTGATAGCTATAAAAGTAATATTTCCAAGCTTTACCTGTGTTTCTTGAAATAGCAAGGAACAGAGCTCTCACAACAATAAAGATTGCATCAGATAATGTCTCAAAGATAAGACAAACAGGGATTGGGGTGTATATGGCACCCCCAATTCCTAGTGCCAAACCAGTCATGTAAATTAATCCAACATCCATAATTTCAGTATTCTTATCCAAATCCTCTTTTTGACCTAATACTTTGCATGCTATGGAATGCAGGCCACTCAGTGCTATCAATGAAGAAGAGGAAGATGAGAGCCCCTAGCATCGTACAGCCAGAATTGAGTATAGGGTTTAATCCTCATCTATTCTCTCTCCCTGAGACAATTTCTTTCTTTCTCTCTCTGTAATACAAATCTGAGTAATTAACAACTTGGGAAAAACATTAGCAACTTGCCTTCAACAAAGCTGGCAGCTGAGTGGAATTTTTATCCTGCTGTATCATTTTCCATTGGGGAACAACCTCACCATGAGCACAGATGACGATTCTTCTATTTCAAGCTGCCAGGATTAATTCTGAACCATGACAAACTTCACACTCTTGCTTTTTCTTCTCTCTGTCTCTCTCTCTTTCCCTCCTTCCCTCCCTCCAAAGAGATATAGTTAATGTCAAGTTACTATGGAAAGATTCCTGACCTGAGTTTTCCACTTGCTGTGTTCTCAGCTCCATTTAGAGGCAGTCCTTTTCTGGAGCCCCTTCCTCAGCTGCAAAATTTGTAGGCTGAAATTGGGTCCCCTTCTCTTGTCTGCTTTAGGGAGAAATTTAAGAACAAAATACACTTTTGCTAAACTCACCCCTTCTATCCCCACTGCATGGAAGCAGCTGAAGGCAGTATTCAGTTTACAGGTGGGATGTTCACAGGTAGAAAATTAAAAGAGGACTGATCTGTGCCTCTTTTTCCCGCATAGTGCTTGAAAGAAACACAATGAATCTATTCTGTTAGTACTTTCTGAGAAGTAACATGTCATTATTCATTCCCTAGCTGAAAAAAAAATGGGTTTCCCAGCACTTGGAAAACCTAGTCAGAAAGAATAATACACTGGCAAGAATTTAGCAGTTTTTGCCTAGTATCCACACATTCCAAAGTGTTTTAAGGAATACACGCAGCCTTTTGGGGGGGGGGAGATTGCAGGATTTTATACAAACCTCCCTCTGTTTCCAGACAGCCACTTTTTTTTTTGGTGCAAGACTGGTATTTCCTAAAAACGAACAATTTTGCCCAGCAAAACTGTTCTACAATCAAATTTTACACATCAAAAATCTTGTGCAAAAAGCAACAATCTTGTAATCTTATGCAAAATCAGAATCATGTGCAAAAAAACCAAATACCATGCCCCAGAATTGGCAGATGATTTTGCTATGCAAGACTAGTGTTTTTTTCTGAAAATTTTTTGTTGTACAAGATTGCTATTATGCAAGATTTTTTTTTCTTTTTTGCATAGAAAATAGCTGTCTTGTGCACACACAAAAAACACTGATACACTGATGGTTGCCTGGAAACACTGTTTTGCACAAACATCCTCAGTTCTCACAGGAAAAAAGCCCCATGTGTGTTTCTGTGCAGAATAATTTCCCAAAGTACTTTGAGATGTGTGAATACTAAGCAAGAACTGCATAAATATTCATTTTCTCTGTAGCAGGATAAAAACTATGAAAATTATTCATCCTCACTTGTGAGCATGAAATAGTTGAGTATTAACACCTCTCTTCCATAGTAGTAACCTTCAATGTTTTTCGGAGTAGGACTTTTCTTTTGCTGAAACATACCACATGGAATTCTCTTTTATTTTTAGCTGGCCATATTTTTACCTGCCTCTTCCCTTCATTGTCTTCTCTCTCTGCGCCACTACTTAAAGACTGGGGAGGACAACCTATGACATTGGACCATATGTGATCCCAATCCTACTGTTGGTCTGCAATTCCCATCAGCCCCAGCCAGTGTAGGAAATGATGGGGGGACAATGGGAATTACAGTCCAACAACATCCAAGAGGACACATATTCCCCATCCACATATCCCATAAAACAACTAAAAGAAAAAAATAAATGAAAATAATAGTGATGCTACTAGTACAACCTATTTGTGGCTTTGTTTTGGTGTTGCTGGTACAATTTTTAGTAAGGTACAGGCAGAGACATTCCTTCCCAGAGAGGTTAAACTGATACCCTACTTGCTGTCTTCCCACAGGCAGATTAAAATCTTGCTCTGGCAAGTCTTTGATCATTGATTTATTTTTAATGGGAGAAAGAGGTCTTGCTGTATTTTAAAAATAGTTTGTTTTTAAATGGTTTCCATTTTTTCAGTTTAGTTTTTTTAAATTCTTGTATGCTGTGGATTTTTACTTATGTTTGTTTTAACTGTTGTAAGTCACCATGAGTGGGAAAAGGCATGAAATAATAACAACAACAATAATAAAACATTTTTGTTCTGCCTTTTAGCTAGGACAAGTAAATAGGCTTCTCATAGTGTTGTGCCAGTTTTAGTCTTCCAGTTATTCACAATTTTTCTATCATCAACATTATGAAGGGGGATTTTCAGCCACAGAGTGCTATGCAGGTCATTGCTAGCATTAGCACAGTATTATAATAAAGTCGTTTCCAACCTAAGGTGACCTTATCATGGGGTTTTCTGGGGGCTGTGAGTGTATGATGTGTCCAAGATCACTCAGTGAGTTTCCATGACCGAACGGGGAATTGAACTCTTGTCCCCAGGACTGTAGTCCAATGCTCAAACCACTACAACAGGCTGTCTCTCTATATTTCTTATAGTTTGCAGTAATTCTGCTACTTGTACAAATCAAAAAGGCATGCCTTTGGATTTATTCCTTTTTCCCCCCAAACCAGTTATAAGTTACATAGTTGTGCCCCACACGTATGGATTCATACACATCTTTTCTGGAGCTCTTTCATACAATACAATTAAAGTGTTATGATTCTACTTTCACTGCCATGGTTCTGTCTATGGAATCCTGGGATTTGCAGTTTAGGGAAGAGCATTTAGAATGCTCAACCAGAGAGTTTCTGTGCCTTCCCAAACTGCAAACCCCAGGATTAAACAGGATAAAGCAATGACAATTAAACTGGAATCATAGTGCTGGAATTGTATAGTGTGAAAGTGCCCCTAGTGTTTATTAATATTACTTGCAGCTGATGGGCCCCTAGTGTTTATTAATATTACTTGCAGCTGATGTTGTGCCTTTCTGCATATCAGAGCTCTTCAGTTCAAGCTAGGGTGTTCATGCCTCATGCTTTACAGAGGACATGAGGTTTTCTGTTTAAACACTGTCTAGTCTCATCTCATCCAAGGTAATGAGCAATAAGATAGCAGAGCAGGAGAGATTTTCAGGTTGCTCTCAATGGTTTGCACCTAACAACAGGCTGAACAGCTCCCTTGGTGCACTTCCCCAACTGTACTGAGATGTACTGTATTTTTATTTAAATGATAGTAATTATTTCTAAATTTATATTTATACATATAAATGTTATGCAAGTCTCTGCCCTCCTTTGTTCTCTTTTTGATGATTTGTCTCCTCCTTTTTTGATGATGTGTAGTCAGTCATCTAGTTTAGATAGTTTGCAATATCTAGAAGGGAAACCAGATGGTGTGGGGCTTTTTTTGGTCATTCTCTAGGAGGTTCTTTGTATATGGAACAATGCAGTTTTTTTCTAGTATTCTAAACAGCACACATTTTGCTGTCCTTTTTCTGTCTTTATGTCCTGACATCAACTACATTTTTTTCTTACCATTGTTGTATACCTCCAAGGCATTTCTGGTTTATAGTGACCCTAAAGAGAATTTATCACAAGGTTTTATTGGCAAGAAGATGCGACTTGCTCAAGGTGACCTAGTGGGTTTCCATGGCCGAGTGGGGATTTGAACCCTGGTCTCAGTGTCCTAGTTTATCACTTAAGCTACTGTATCACGCTGGTTCTCTCACCACTCTAAATTTGATAATTTGGAAAAGAAGCAGCTTGTTATGATGTGTGGTATGTTTCACCAGCTGTGGCTTACCATAATTAGAGGTGGTGTCTCTGATGCTGCATACAGTGACATAGTGGTTGTGGCTAATTCCCCATTTTTTCTGTTTACCTCATTTGTTATTATGATTTCTGAAGTCCTATAGGAGCAAGGTACTCCAGCCCTAGAAAGAATGAGCACTGATTATGGCAAGAATTGCCAACTTCCCATTAATTAATCTGCTGATTTCATTCCCTTGCCTATGAATAGATAGATTAATGTATTTATTCAGTTCAAATCCCTAAGTTCTAAGGGGAAGGACAGGACTGGATAGGATGGGATGGGATGGGATGAAAGAATTTACTGTTGTTTTATAGCAACATGATACATATTATTGCTGTGCAGTGGTTCAAACGCCATGCCACTTAAAAAGAAGGACATGCCTTATGGTGGACATGCAGTTTTGGGTCAGTCTAGATGACCTCTGGGTGTGAAAGAAAAGCAGGATTATAGTATTAAAGAACAGGAAGAGAAGAGGCTGACGAAGGAGACTAAAGGTGAAACAGCTTTGGTTAAGGCTCCTCTTAAGGAGACTACCCTGGTATTCCATGAAATAGGAAAGTCTGCAAAATTGGTGCTTACCTCCACTAAAGTTTGTCTGGCAGTATGTAAATACAGAGGAATTGTCCCCGCCTGGAACACTGTACAGCTTGCTAAGAGGCATTTGCAAGCTTTGCTAAAGATGGAAATGAAACATTTAGATCCTCATACAGTGGAAATGCTGACTTTTGGCAGTGGCCAAGCAAGAGTTATATTAAGCTTTTACTCAGACTGTATACCTACAAGGCTCCTGCGCTCGAGAGCCAAACTAGCTACCAAAGGTATTTTTCCAAGTTGTATGTTTCACAATGAGGCTATACTACCTCTAGTTTCAAGAGTAAAACAGCTGCAGCTGAACGCAGGAAGTTTAAAGGGGCATGTCACAGAAATACAAAATCAGACTATGGAATACAAACATAAGGGCAATTTTTTAGCTCTCTCTGTGCTAGAGCAACAGGCAGCTCCTAAAAGCCTGGATCTGCTGTTGAATTGCAACTTGTCTACGAGTAAAAGAAGCCAGTCTGAATTCCTCAGTTTATGCAGGGTTTAAGTGACTTTCTGGACAAAGAGGTTCTTTCTAACTCAGCCCCATTGTCATCTAAAGAGATCATCCCAACGGAAGGAGCCCCCCAGGTAACATGTCAAGCACTGAGCGCCGCGTGTCCTTGTGAAATAGAGTTGGATCCATATCCTGTTAGAGCCCCGCCTTACGAATTATATAGTGAGGTGGTAGGGAAAACATGGGCCCAGGAGTTGGCTGAGTTAGCCCAAAGAACAGACTCAACCCCTGCAAAGGCTCTGAACAGATGTGGCCCTATATCGGGTAGAACAGAGTCTAGACAAAGTAGCACTTTGGGGAATAATGGTTGCATTTGTACTGATCACTCGGGTCAATTGAACGAAATCACATTAGACTGACTAAGTGAGTGCACTGGGCCCGAGAGTAAGATTTGTTTTTTGACCTGGAATATAGCAGGATGAAGAAATAGAGCTGCCAGTGGCAACCTGATTGATTTCCTGACTAAATTTCATATAATAGCACTTCAAGAAACATGGCTCACTGCGGCAGATGAGCAGGCAAATCTACCAGGATTTAAATCCTGGTTCAGAACAGTGAGAAAAGATAAAAATAAAGGGAGGGCTTCAGGGGGCTTGAGTGTACTAGTGAATGAGATCCTGGGTTGGCAGAGTGAGGAGTTAACTTTGGATTCAGCTCCGCATCATATATTAGTGGTAAAATTCCAGTTTAAATCACTGCACATAATATGTTTGAACGTATACCTGGCCCCAGTTACTTCGCCTTCTTTTACTGGTGACTTGTGGGATAGTCTGGAAAATTTAATTTTAGAATTAAATTTAAAATATCCTAGGTCCATTCAAATCCTGCTGGGGGATTTCAATGCCAGAATAGGGTCTTCTTTTCAGGAGTTTGTTCACAAGGGGCTCATCCCAGCACATTCCCTCCAAAATGAGACATCTTGGCATTCTCGAGATTTGATAAGAAACCAAGCAGGTTCCTGGTTTCTTTCCTTGGTGTATAACTGTAATCTCCAGATACTGGGTGGTAGAACAGACAGCTTTGTTTACCCATTTACATTTCATTCCAGAGCATCCAGCAGTGTTTTGGACTATATCTGTGTCTCTTCTGAAAATACTCTATTATTCTCAGATATTAAAGTGTACATGAGGGAGGACAGTGATCACCAACCTGTTACTGTTACTTTTCAAGGTTATTCAGACATTAGACCTAGCAGTCCTGGGGTAGAAAACCTGTTGGCTAATCTGGAAGTTGATCACGACAGGAGGCTCAAATGGAGCAAAGTTGATACCAAGTCAATCGCCAAGTTTCTGACCTCTGTGCAGAATATGCCAGAATATAGAACAATAATGTTAGGTAGTGTAGATAGAGATGAACCCCTTTTTGGTTTTACTAATCTCTGTTCCAAATTAAGGAAGTTTCTAATTGATGAGTCTCCACACAGCAACCCCCAGATTACAAGATCTATCTGGTTCGATTATGATTGTGTTAGGGCCAGGAAACGCTTAAGATCTGTCATGCGTCAGACCCAATAACACCGTTCTTTAGCTAATCACTCAAGGTTGCTAGCTCTTAGACGCAACTATAAGAAGCTTCTGTC
Organism: Ctenosaura bakeri; assembly: GCA_948474755.1. Lineage (NCBI taxonomy): Eukaryota > Metazoa > Chordata > Lepidosauria > Squamata > Iguanidae > Ctenosaura > Ctenosaura bakeri. The sequence goes on from CAOLHI010001360.1 coordinate 331,561, forward strand.
ACAAAAGAAGGCTAATTATACAGCTAGGTTATGGGCGGATCTGGAATTATCTGCCATGGGACCGAATTCAGCCTTCTTTTGGAACACAGTAAATGGGCTGTTGAAAGAACGAAGATTTTCTTCAGATGTCCCCATCCCAGTCTTAGATTTGGAGGATTTTTTCTCAAGACTTTTCCAAAATCCCAATCAAGGGCTCACAGACAATCTAACAAATAATCACATACTCTTAGCAGAGTTCCCCCAGTGGTCTCCAGTTACAGCGGCTGAAACTACAAATATTATACAGTCCCTGAAATCAAATAAAGCTCCAGGTGAAGATTTACTTCCTCCAGAAATGTTTAAGACATATGTGATTGGTGGGTACCTATCCTGGACAGTCTGTTCACCTTTATTGACTACACAGGTCATTTTCCATCTGGATGGAAACTTTCCATCATTGTGCCCATATATAAAAAAGGTGACAAAGGAGACCCTAAAAACTACAGACCTATAAGCCTTATTGACATTGTGGCCAAAATGTATACAAAACATCTGTTAGGCAAAATTGAGGATTGGATTGCTGATAAAAACTTGTTAGTGGAAGAATAAGCAGGTTTTAGATCAGGAAGATCCACTACGGATAACTGTTTTATTTTACATCACCTTATAACAAAGTATATGTCTGAAGAAAAACAACTCTTCACAGCATTCATAGATCTCAGAGCAGCATTTGATACAATTAACAGGGATATTCTTTGGAGCAAATTGGCAGATTCGAATATGGAGCCAAGACTCCTTTATTTGCTCAAGGCCCTCCATACAGATACTTGTCTTAAAGTGTGTATTGGAGCCAATGGTGCACTGACCAAGAAAGTTAATGTGCACAAAGGAGTTAGACAGGGATGGATTTTACTCCAACTTTATTTAACTTATATGTTAATGACATCCCAGGTTTCCTCTCTTCAACAACAGCCCATACACCCAAGATAGGCAACACATTCCTCAATGTCCTTCTCTATGCTGATGACATGGTTCTGATCATCTGTTCACAGGTTGGTTTGAGACGGCTTTTACAGAACCTAGCTAATTACTGTTCCCATAATGACTTAGCCATTAACAAAGATAAATCTAAGGTGGTGGTATTTGGGAAAAGGTCCAAAAAATATAATTGGTTCCTGGAAGGAGTCCCGATTGAACAAGTCAGCTCCTATTTATATCTAGGGTTGTCCTTTTCAAACACAGGGAAATGGACAAATCATCTCAGAAGAAATAAACAGAGAGCTATGGTCAACTCTAATATACTCTATAAATTGATAAACTATAACCACCCCTCCAGTATATCCCCTATTCTAAAAGTTTATAAGGCTAAAATCATGCCTGTTCTGTCCTACGGGGCAGAATTGTGGGGTCAAATGAAAGTATCACTTTTGGAGCAGGCACAGAGCTGCTTCTTAAGGAGGGTACTAGGAATAGATAAGAACACTCCGGCTCAAGCAGTGAGAACAGAATTAGGGGCACATTCTATTCAGTGCCAGGTTTTGATAAAAGTTTTTAACTACTGGCTAAGGATCCTCAAAATGGACCCAGGGAGACTCCCTAAACTTTGCTTAGATGAACAGTTAGATCGCCAGTGTTCAAATTCTTGGATATGCCAGCTGTTCCAACTAATGCACCAGCTTGGCTTTTCCCCATCTTATTTATCATCTTGTGGACACTCAGCACAGGAAATATTAAAACAAAGAATTTTGGACATCAGTGCCCAAACAGATATAGCTCTGCTGGCTGGTTCTAAGTCTCTATATTGGTTAGCCAAAAATAAAACTATATTTGGTCTAGAAAAGTATCTTAGGCTGAACCTAACACAGAGACAGAGAATAGCTTTCACCAGAGCTAGATTTGAACAACTTAATTCTATGGTAACAATAGGACGGTTTCAAAAAATTCCATACCACGAAAGAACATGCATCTGTGGCGCATCAGCCATAGAGGATATTGCGCACATCCTATTTGATTGCTGTATATATACCAAGGTGAGATCCCAATACTTACAACCACTTCTGGTTAGAACGACCAATTGGGATCCAACTGTTAAATTGACCTATTTTCTTTCCGGAGAGAATTCACACTCAGTCTGCCGGATTGCAAAATTTATTACAAAAGCTGCCTACCTGAGAGATCTTTTTATCGCACAAAATGGGGTCCCCTGTCATGGCGATGAGCTTATTTAAATGTTATGACTGAATTTTTATACTTGTTATTTTATCTTTTTTGTTTACCATGCATTTTACTTCTTATATCAAACTCACTATTTATTAAGTCTAAGTTTATATGTTTTAATTATTTTAGTTAATTTTATATGAGTTGAGTCCATTTGTGTACGTAATTTCTGCATCTGTATTTTTGTATTATGTTTTTATTGTTGATATGGTCAGTTGACTAATCAATAAACGATGATGAAAAATTATATACTGAAAGGAAAAATGATGTTTTAGTAATATAAAAATAGCTAAAGTATTTAAGTATTTTGGAATAAGGAGTAGGGTTTGAGAAATGAAATAAAAGGTGTAAGAAATTTATGAAATATATATAGCTTAAAGAAGGAAAATACAGATAAGGTAGCAGAGTACCCTGAGTTTCAGAAGGGGGGAGGGAAGGGAGGATGGAGAATTTGCACTGGGGGAATTTGGATGATGGGAATCGATAGAAATGTATGTATGAATTTATTAACTGAGTTAGTTGTATACGAGTAAAATTTGTGGGTTATGGGGGTAGAGGGTAATATGTTTTTGATAGATGGTTTTGTAATTTTTATACTATTTTTTCAATAAATAATAAAAAAAACTTAAAAAATGACCAATAGACCATACCTCCATGTATGAACCAGCCCGGTCTTGAGATCATCAGGAGAGGCCCTTCTCTCAGTCCAATCATCATCGCAAGAACAGCTGATGGGGATATAAGAGAGGGCCTTCTCAGTCACTGTGCCTACACTCTGGAACTCCCTTCCCAAGGAGGCCTGGTAGCAGGCTAAAACCTTTTTTATTCAGGCAGGCTTTTGATAAAGAAAGTTTTTAAAGAATGGGCTGGGGCTTGCTGTACTATTTCAACTATCTTTTTATTTCTTTTGAGCTGTTGTTTTAATTTTGTAATAGCTTAATTCTATTTTAATAGGTACTATTTATATGTTTTAAAATTGTATTGTTTTAAAATGTGAGCTGCTTTGCGGCTCAATTTTGGGGAAAATATGCTATAAACAAACAAACAAATAATAAATGTAATTAATGTCAAACTGCTTTAAATGGGTAATGCAGATAGAATGAGGAAGTCATAGGAAGCATCTACTGGCTTTTATTTTTCTCACCACTATCATTGCCGAGGCCAGAGGAAGGTAAACAAGTCAAACAGAAGCAGATGAACAAGGAGGCTGCAAGGGAGAAGAGGAAGAGCAAATCCACCAGGAGGTCTTGTCAGTGGGCCTGCTGGAATGTGGCCCCTTTGTAGGTATCTGCCCATGCCCACCCTTATAACCTGAGAATGGGATAGCTGATGTTAGTATTGTTTGTAATTTTTTTTTGGTTGATTCATTGCATTTTTTAAAAAAAATATTTATTTGTATTAATTTCTCTATCTAGGATACTATTGTATGAATGTCTGAGTTAAGTAACAAGAGAGAGAAAAAACCCCAGAATATGTACCTGGAAGAGCTACATTGCTGGCCCTTTAGGAATGACACTACTGTTTTTCATTATTCTAAGCATTTTCTCAACACCCATCGCTGGGAGTATCTTTGAAAGGTCATGTGGTTTCGAGAGGGAATAATTAATATTTTTGAACTTTTAATGATAAAATGTCCAGTGACCTCTTCAGCACTGGGATTTGAAATGGTGAGGGAAGAGGAAAATCAAGCTAGGAAGACTGGATGCTAAATTGCTAGGTTTTCCCAAGCTCTCATAATTTGAACAGCACTGTGCAAGACTTCAACACATTCACTGCATGCACTTAAGCTGGGATCGCAGTATTGAACCTCCATCCACAACATGTATAAATTCCAGAGCTCAGAAAGCTTATCTTTCTGGAATTACCGATAAGCATGGCCACTGATTGGAATTCTGTGGATCAAAACAGTAAGTTTTTAAAATAAAAAAACCTCTTCACATTTCCATGTTTCACTTTGAAGGGCTTCTCCTACAGTGACTTTTTCCTATCCTAGAAAAGTAGGATTTCCAACTCCATAGAGATAGCTGTATGTAGAGTCACATACTACCGAGTCAGAAGGTCTAATCTGTTGTTCATTGCAGCCCTTGAAAATCAACACAATAGGTTGGATGATAACTGCTCTGAAAATCCTTTCTTCCAAGTGTATATATTGCCTCAGATGGTGTCTGAGCCTCTCTACTTTGACTTTCTTCTTCAGGACTGATAAATATCACTCTTTTTACCCAATCTCTTTCTATCCAACCTTTCACATCTTACTTTCCAATACCCTTGTATGGTTTCTGAGAGTGTCTCATGGCTGTGTGTTTTGATGATCCAAATAAAATATTCTGTTTAACTTTTAACTAGAGTCCTCTCTACAGTCAGTACTGGTATGCAAAGGTGAAAAGCTTCTGTTGTTACCCTCCCCTTGCAGGCCTCCTTTGAACTGTAATTTCCCCAAATTCTGGCATTGTGAGTGGACCCCAACCTCTCCCACCTCTCAAGGTAACACTAATCTAAATTTTAGTCTAAATTTTAAAGAACTATCCAATGTGTTGAACCTGTTTAGGGGATAGGATTCAGCAACTTTGGTAGCTCCTTTGAAAGTTCATGCTAAATCCCAAGAGTTGCGCCAGTCTTTCTCTTTTCCTCTTACACCTTGGAGTCATCTAATGAAAAGGATTGGAGAGGCAGGATAGAAATACATTTTTTTATTATTATTACTGGTGACAGATAAAAGGAAAGACAGTAATTTGCAGATTTTTAAAAAGTGCAAAATTGCATTTCAAAGTTTGAAACTGTTTTCTCTTATTATGTGGTTTTCGGAATATATTTGAACAATTAAAGTATGTTTTAAAATATATGTTCATAAGGCTTTCCTGCACAACGAATGCCACAAGGCACAAAGGAATACAAAACCCACTCAGCTTCATTATGGTCTACATATATCTCTGGGAGGTGCAGACCAGATCAGTTTGTATCAGAATTTGCAAATATCAGATTCAAGTTTCCCTTCAATGGAATTTGAATACTTTTCTTGTTCCCTTTTTTTTTTTTTTAAGCATGGAGAAGTCTGTCTACAAAAGATTCCAGTGAGAGGAATCCTCTGTTGTTTGTTGTGTGTTGAAATTGTTGTCCTTCCCAACTTATAGAAAGCTGAACTTTCACAAGGTTTTCTTGGCAAGATTTATTCAGAGGGGGGTTGCCATTGCTTTTCTCTGAAGTTGAGAGAGTGTGACTTGCCAAATGCCACCCAGTTGGTTTCCATAGCTTAGGGGGAAATCTGAACCCCAGTCTCTCAGATTTCTAGACCAACACTCAAACCACTACACTATGCTGGTTCTTATTCCCTACTGCAGTGTAATGATAAAAGCACATGAGCGTGTGAAGTATACATACATTGTGCTTTTCCCATAAAATTCCCAATTAAGCCCTAGTATAGCCTAAACTGTGCAGCCTACTTCCTTGTGGCATGACACAGGATTACCGGGTAGTATACTTGCCACCATGAACAATCCAGCTCTGAACTTTACACGATGGCTAGCATCTTTTTAGTGACATATGCATACCCTAAATTGTATTCTGCTGGCAAGCAGCAGAAGTGGAGCTGTGCACACACTATTGTGCATTGCAGCTGCACACTGTGCACTGCACATTGCAATTATGCTCTACAGTTGTATACTGTGCATTGCAGTTATGCACTTCACACTGCAGTTGCACAACAGCATCCAGTCTTTGATCTGAGTTGCACAATGTTGATATTCTGCATTGTGCACTGAAGTTGCACATTTCATATTGCATCTGTGCATTGCACAATGGCAGCCCATCAATGGCATTTGCTACACACTGTTGATATAATGCATGAGGATTGCACAGAGCTGCCATATAGTATTTCCACGATCGGGTATTTATGCTATGCTGAGAGAGTACACAGAAGATATTTTGCAAAGGATGAAATGGCGCCACAATTCATTCCATGTACAGACACTGAGTAGACTGGCAGCTTCATTTTATGTTATCACTCCTAACTGGACAAGTGCCCCTCCCACACATTTGAAGGCAGCAAGGTGTTGTGTTTAGACGCCAGGAATTCTTGGGAGTAAGACCGTAGTCTGATCAGATACAGGTTTTATTGTTCTGTAATTTCTTTCCTGTCCATGGATAGAAGCCAATTGTGCTAGCCTTCTCAGACACACAAGAGAGAACCTAAGCCAGTTTTCTATATTTAGTTCAGGACACTGCAACAAACTTGACTTGGATTGGGGAATGGATCTGCTGTAAGCATTACACAGATTAGTGTAGGAGGTGGAGGATAAACTATGTGGTACGCTGTGTCTTCCAAGAAAGATGACTGGCTGGGGAGATTAGGAGGAAAAGCTCCTACTGCTGTTTCCCAGCACCACCTGCCTGAGACATTTCCCTCACTCTGCCTAAGGACAGGGCCAACCCTGGCTCTATCGGTAGAGACAAAATGGTTGGTGGGGAGGATGGGTTATGTTCTAATTGCTTTTAATATATTTGATATACTGTTGTAGTACCGCTTCGATCCGTCGGGAGAGGTGGGATATAAATAAATTTTATTATTATTGTTATTTATTATTACTATTTATATGATATTGGCTGAAATCCTGTGTGAAGCTGGAGGAGTGTAATGCTCCATCAGTGCAGTTTGTTGCTCCATTTGCCCCTTTCATAGGGCACCTTTACTGGCATCTTATCACTCCTCCAGAACCATTTAGTGGTAATGGCTACCACCAGGATAGCATTCTGCTGGCAGGAGAAGATTTCCGGTAAGTATGCTAACCTCAGTTGAAGTACAGTCTATTGTCCTGGCTGCAAAGCTGCAGCTGGATATTGCTGGGTGCCCCTCCTCCAGCCATGAAACAACTGTGGGGCATGCACCAGTCCTGGGAAGCTATCTTAGACTGGGAAGCAATGCATGATGAATATTAAGAATGGGAAGAATATTAAAAAATGATTAAAAATGTTTTTTGAATGTTCAAAAATCTTGACAAGTAGAATCTTGCAAAGAGAATCTTTGCAGTTCAGGATTTATTCTCTGGAAATTTGCATATGCTTTTTGTACAGAAAACAGTATTTTATGTGCAAAAAAAGTGCGTAGAAAATACTGCAAAAAAAAATTCCACTTGCAAATTTTGCCCAGAATAAGCTCCAAACTGCGAACTGCCATCAAAAACTGCAGAGTTTTCAGACTTTCTCACAGGAAGAAGAAAGTTGTTTAAGTTACTCATTGGTTCCTTCAAAAAGAAAATTCAGGAAGAATTACACTCCTTGTTGAAATATTAAAATATCTCTTTTCACAATGTCTCCAAAAGTAAACTGTAACCATAACAAGATTCCTACATCTCTGTAGGAACAGGAAGACAAAATATGCAATGCATGAAAGCATCCCAAGACAGTTCCATGCAGAAATCCAAAATATTTATAGAACAGTTCTCCTCCTTCTATATTATTAATATGTGCTTAATTTAAAGTCAGGCATTTCTGACCCTGCTAAGATAATGCTGCCATTATGCCTGATGGCATCATGAAAAACAGCTATATGTGGGCCATGGCCATCTAGCTTATGCACATCACTCATATGGGAGAGCAGCTGTGGGATCATAGGATGTCATGGACTACTTTTTGCCTGCCTGGAGGGGGAGATCTGGCCACAGGAATGTTCCTTTGTTTCCCTCTCCCAATAAGGCCTTACAATTGGAGTTTCCTTGGAGCTGACGTTGTTTGGTTCATTTCATTTGTATGCAGCACAAAATCAGCTGCCTGAATTTACATGAAGTTAACATGAAGTTAAAGAAAACTTTTATAAAATAAATAGATGGTATTTAAAACCATAAAGATGATCTAAAATGTACAAACATTCTACTAATACTTGTTGGAAATGTAAACAGAAAGAAACACAAAGGAACAGAAAGTCCACATGTGGTAGACTTGTGAGAAAGAAAGAAAAATTGGTGCAGATTGAGTGATGGAAGACAAAGTTGAAATTTTTCTCTTCTCTTTTCTTTCCTATTTCTTTTTTTCTCTTTTCCTTTCCTTTTTTTATATTATATACTTTTTTCTCTCCCCCCCTTTTCTTTTTCTTTCTATTCTCTTCTTTTCCCTTTTCTTTTTCCTACGACACTGTTCAAGAGATACTGATTGGTCATATTGTGTCCATATCATAATTTTTGTTTGTGTGTTGTTTGTTGTTGCTTTTTAAATATTTTTTTTCAATAAAGATTATTATTAAAAAAAGAAAATTCAAAGGAAACATGAAGTTTTCTTGCTTGGACTGTTGGATGATCAAATAGGCAAGAAGTATGGAAGAATAATTCAATATACAACTATGGCTGCCATACTGATTTATGCTCAAAGAAAAACTCAGCTACTCAATCCCTAGGAAATTGGTTAGTGAAGTTGTATGACCTGGCAGAAGTGGACATATTAAATATTTTTATTAAAAAAGAATTGTGAGCAATTTAAGAAAGACTGGGACATGATACTGCATATTTGAGAGGGCACTGGGGAAGAATTTCAGTTTGGGGCTTTGAAGATCAGTAGTTTTGCCAATATAAGAAATATACCGTAGGCATATAACCTTGAAGAAGCAGTATTTTATCTTATAACCATCAGCTGAGGGCTGAGAGTCACGTGTCTATCTTTTTGGCCCTGTTTTAGTTTAGTTTTTTTTCTTTTAGGTTATGTACTTTTAATTGTTTAGTTTAGGTATCTATTATGTGAATTATTTTTTATTTCTTGTTATTTCTGTTTTCTAAAATTCCATTATGTGTTGTTTTCTGTATTTAAATTTGAAGTTTTAATAAAAATATATGTTTTAAAAAATCAGCTGCCTGAAGCTGCCACCTCATTTTGCTTAATAGTAAGGGGAGTTCTCTTCCCCCTTCCCACTGCAATCTGTGGAGAAGGAAATACAGAGCCAGTTCTGCCATTAGGCAGAAGGAGTGGCTGCTTCAGGCAGCAGATTTGGGGAATCCTGAAAAGTTAGTTTTTACATTTATTATTTTTGTATTTGTATTGCATTGCAAGAGATGAGGAAAGGGGCTAGCAGGATTTTCTGCTTTCAGTGCCAAAATGATTGTATTGATTTTGGAAGTATGCATATATAATTTGTTGGATGGCTGTACCATTTTGCTACGCCACCTCTGGTAGCAAAATGCCTGGAGCCACCCACGGAAAGAAAAAAAATGAAAGTGAGGAAAATGAAGAAAATGGAAGAAAAAAAAAGTCCTCTCAAGACTACCCAGGCCTTTAATGTGAAAGACCTTCCACTACAGGTATCCCTCTGCCCTTTGGCACCCATTTTGCTTAGATATATTCCTGTCTCTTAATATTTTTCACAATAATAAATAACAAATAGTACTTCCTGTGCTTTGTTAACAAACTTTTAAACTTTTAAACACTTTTAAATATGTGTAACATTATAGGACCAAAATAAAGATCACAGCAAGGTTTTGAAGCTGATCCATAAATGACCTTGCATAATACTTGAACATACGCTTCTGTATTTTTTGCTGTTACGAGCCTGCAGAATCCCGGGATTGGAAGTTGAGGGAGAAGCAGTTAGAATTCTCAGCCAGAGTGCTCCAGTGTCTCACCAAACTACAAACTCCAGGATTTTACAGGACGGAACAATTATTCCACCATTAAAGTGGAATAATATTGCTATAATTTTGTGGTGTGAGTGGGCCCCAGGTCACAGTCTCATGCTCTGCAACAACATACACTGTATTTATAGTTCAGTTATAGAAACAAACGTTCAACTTAGGTGTATTTCTATAAATACCATAAACAAATGTTACACAATTCAACCTCTCCTTTCATTCTCTTTTTTGGGGGCAGGCAGGGAGAATTCACTTCCTCTTTGTGGGGAGAATACACAGCAGCCATTCCCCAAGGTTGGGCCTGCCTTAGTCAAACTTTATGCAGAAAACACAGCTCAGTGTTTGTTCCTTGGTTATAATGAAATGTGATGCTTTCTCTCAGCCTTTCAAAGCGTATCACCTTTGCATGAGCTTACATGTTTAACTAATTTTAGCTGAAATGTGCGAACTTCTCTCCAGCAGTTGGTAAAATGTGTCATCTGAGCAGCCCCACACATAGAAGAGGAATAGAGTTGCTCCTCTTCAGTGGAAGAATTCCTTGCAAAATGTCAGGCTGAGGGAAGGAGGGGTTTAGTGCCTCTCTAAGGGCCTGATTATTTCCAAAGACTGGTGCTAATTTTCTGATATGATCCTCACATCTTTGTGAGGCGCTAAATCCTCATTACTTTTCCTGACCGATGCATTCTAATTAGATCAACACTTTTTAAAAAAATCACAATAGCCACAGGACGGCTTTCCATCTCATTAACTCCTCACATATTATTTTCATGAAAATTACTGATAAAAATGTGCATCTCCATTTGCTGGGACTTGGAGTCTCGCCGGCTCATATCTAACATCTCTCATCACCCGGGATGCGAGGCGTTGCTATGGCAACACGCAATAATAGAAACTAATAAATTACAAACGAGATGCTCGTTGAGCAATTATTGTTCTCCTTTATGCAAGTTTCTTGCTAATTTTGATCATAAGGGAAACTACAATAAAGCAGTAAAGGAATATTAAGCCCATTTCTAGGGAATATTTGAAAATATGGACAGTCTAGCCTTTTTTTTTTAAAAAAAAAACAATGATTAAGTGATTTAGATATTTCAGTAAAGCTAAATAGGAAATAAACTTTTAAAACCTCTCCCCTTCTCCTGCATTTGGACGCCACGGCCTTCACACTACATGGTTCTTCCACAGAAAAATGTTAGCTTAACACCTTAAGTGTCTTAAACTTAGTTGATTCAAAATGCACCAGGCACCTACAAAATAAAACTCCCTAGTTAGAAATCTTAAGCCTTATTGTTGGTAGTGCATGACTGTAATAACTGAATGTTTGGCTCAGTCAAGTTTACTCAGAACTAAACTCTATGGAGTTTAATTAAACTTACTCTCCAGTAATTGTGTTTAGGAATGCAGTCTACAAGGCTTAATTGTTGTGTGCCCCTACAATATGAGAACCTAGTTTGGTGAATGAATGAAGCAGGGCTTTCTCTGTACCAGCACTTTGATTGTGGAACTTTGTACCAATGAATTATTCTGTTATGGTGCTTCCTTTATACCTTCAGGGTATGGATCTCTTTCCTCAGCCTTTATCTTTACAGGAAGTCAGTGAAGAAAGCTGAAGCTGAGAGGGGCTGGCATGCTGTTGGTTAGTTGCAACTAGGGGTCCATTCAGTATAATGAATTCAGTGAGTCTATTCTAGTCAGGACTAAAATTGAATTTAAGCCAGAGAATGTTCAGCCAAAGAGATTTATGTTCCGTGTTGGGGATTTTAACTGAGTTCTTCTTGGTCCTAGTTTTATACTCTCTTTGTCTTCAAGATCACTTGATAGGCTTGGGATTGGACAAAAGATAATTACTCAACTAGGTTGAGTTTGGCATATTCTTTTGTTAGGTAAACTACGGAAGCTGAATTGGCTCACACATGCTAACTGATGTTTGGAGAAAGAGGTCTCATCCAAATTTTCCTCCCTCCTTTAGCCAGGAAGAGGGGGCAATGTGTCTTTTGTGTAAAATGAACAACAAAGTCACGTGGCAAATTAAAACACAGAACTGCATTTGGGCCTTGTAAACATTTCATACAGCTGGCTGTCTCCCTATAGGTTTGATGTAGGAATAGTAGGAATGCTTTAAACTCGGGCCATTTCTGCACTACACTGTTATAGAACTATTATTTCACTTTCAACATCCTGTAGAATTCTGGGGTTTGTAGTTTACTGAGGCCAAAGAGCTCTCTGGCTGAGAATTCTAAATGCCCTTCCCTAAACTGCAAAGCCCGGGATTCTATAGGATGTTGAACGTAGAATAGAACTATAACAATGTAGTTCAGAAATGGCCTATGCCTTCATAGATGTTCAACTTATTTGTAGCTTAACAGAAGTATCACAAAATCTGAAACAAGTTTTCAATGCCCTCCTCCTAAATTAAACCAAATCTAAGTAATCATGCCACATTCCTGAAACATCTCACCACCCTGAGAAACAGGGTAGTCATATTTTGCAAATCGTTTACTAGGCACATACCAGTATATCCTCATATTGCATCACGTGCTTTTTTACAAAGAAGAAGAATAAAGTCTGCAAAACCATACAGATAAATGATTAGGATGGATTTAGACTTAGGATGTACCATTTTGTGTGCTATTGTGTGATCATATTCCTTCCCCCTCGCATTACTCATTGCTGCTATTGTATTGTGTACTACAAGTGGGACAGATTCCAGTGCAGGAGTGTATGGCTGGCATATCCAGTGAACCTGGATTAAGCTATAAAAAAGCTTCAGCCCATGACGGAAGTAAAGATACAGATAGAATTTTGTTAAAGTTAAGCCAGTGAAAAAGATAACCAGCCATTAAAAGTCAGCGTGGAATCAGAATCATAGAACCATAGAGTTGGAAGAGACTACAACAAATAGTTGTGGGAGTTTGGGTACAAGCAACTGTTGTGGGTTAGGGACTGCATTGGTCCTCAGAGGACGTTGAACTGCCACACCCTCACCATACCACTGCAAAACAAAACAAGACAATTTTTGTCCCCAAATGCTCCTCAATAACTCCTAGTGGAAGTGCAGGGGCAGTTTCACCATGGGTTTCTCCCCTCTTTGGGATACTTTAGGCCTAGGAGTGGCCTTATTTCCTAACTGTGATGTGGGTCAGCCAAAAATGCCTCACATACATCCTAGGGGGTGTTTTGGGGTAAGCAGATTTGGGTCCAGGACTTAGAAGAACCAGGTTCAAGTCTACAGTGAACTGTAAGATTCAGTGGATGACCCTGGGACAGTCACTCTTTTTCATCCTGGACATTCTGACAGGGTTGCTGTGAGGACACAGAGAGGAGAAAGAGAGCCAAATAGAGGAAAGGCAGTTATCTAAATCTATAAAATAAAAAAGGCAAAGCACCAATTTTGGATTGTAACTGAAGTATACAAATGGCACTGGAAAGACAAACTGCTCCATGAAAGAGAAAGAGGGAAAGGTTGTTGTTGTCTGTTGTTGCTGTCTGGGGCTAAACAAATTATATTCCTCTTTCCAAGCTATTCTCTCAGTGCACTGCCTTTTGGGGGTGGGGGGCAGATGGGGTAGACAGGTAAGTTTGATCTTCTTCTTGCCCACAAGCTGTAACAGAGATTTATTTCTACTCCAGGGCTTAAACATATAAGGCTAAAAAGCAATTTCCCACACGTAAAAGGTAGGTCTTAACCAAAATAAAAGAACAACCCAGAAAAGATTTTATTACGAGAGCTACTTAGCATTTTCAGTGAGACTTTTTAAAAATCACTTTTGCATTTGGTTTGGGGTGAAGTGGGAAGAGCCTTGCCCTGTGATCTTGTGTCTGACAACAGAAGAGTATATCCAATACAGGAAGAAATTTGGAAATAAATAAAAGGACAGAAATGTTGCAGTTTGATCCTATTGATACTTACTCAGAAGTCTGTGTTCCACTGAATTTATTCCCACATATTCAAAGTTCAGGCCAAAGTTATTGATCTCTTAAATTTTTACATGGATACATTATTATATGTACACATTTCAGCAATCAAAACCAGGACATTTTAAAAAGTGGACAATAGAATGCACATATAGTAAGGCTGTGTGTATTAGCTGTTGTATTAATGCATGCCATATATTTTGGAGTGCTATTACTCTTTATAAATTCCACTTATTCTAAATTATGATTTTTTAAAAAAAATAGCATTGTTGTAGAACATGAGTAATATTTACCTGAACATGTTGGGCCCTGGTGCTGCAGGGGAAGGGAGTGTTTGGTACCTTCCCTGGAAGAGACCAGAGGACTTTGAAGGCAGTGCTGGGAGCGCCCTAATGCACCAGGTGGGGTGCAGTGAAGGTATTTAAACCTTGCTCACCTCACACGTGGCTTCTTCAATTTAACAGTGCAAATCGGGCAAATAGGAGCTGATGACAGAAGCAGGCAATGTGGGACCAAAAAATATATCTAACATCTGGTTTGTGATGGGATGTGTATGGCAATGGGTGGCAATGGGTGACAGTGGGTGGCAGTCCTAGAAATTGCTGGGCAAGAGATCACTGGGCACGTGTAGGGGAAGGCTGGTGTTGGCTGGCATTGATGGGGGTTGCCTGACACAGGGGAAAGCCTCACAAGTCCTCTAACCCCCCTTTTTTCCTTGGTGGTGCGGAGCAGTGCCTTTGCATGAATGGCAATTGGGGAGAGGCAAGCAGGAAGTAATTACTCCACTCCCCCTCCACAGTCAGGGGCAAGCAGGGACCTACTCCTCCCTTTTATTCCCAGTGAACTTTGCTGGGAGGGCTCTGCAGGACCTCTTCCCTGCAGCAGATTTGGTTATCCCACCCTACCTTCAATCCAAACATGTAGTGTGCCTGCAGGGGAGAGCATTCTTGGACACACAGGCAAGGCAGTGGCATGCTTCAGCAGCATGCATTGCATTGTTGAAGGCCAAGGGAGTGGGGGGGGGCAACCACATGGCAATTGTACAGGGTAAGCACAGGGGGCCCTGCTTGAAAGATGCAGCTGGAAAGGGTTGAGTGCCTTAGCAGGAAGTCTTCTCTCTCTCTCTCTTTTGGTATATTGCACATTGTGCTCTTGTCCCCCCCACACTCAGCGCCCACAAAGCAGCTAGGGCAAGTTAAGGGAGGACTATACATATATCTAAAAGAAACAAGGATGGGAAAATATATAAATAAATCAATAATAACAGTAATAAATTATATCTATCTGTTGATCCATACACACACACAATCAGTACCAATGGCTTCAAAAAAGGGAGGGGAACATCAATAGGTAAGACCCCTGCCAAGAAGCTAAGCAGCTGCTGCCAGTGTCAAATGTGTCTTCTGATGATGAGGGGGAAAGAGTTAAGATGGCTGCCATTCCAGCAAAATTGGAGGAGCTGGAAAAGTGTAGAGCAGGTTGTAAGAAGGTGGCAAGGCCTAAAATGGACAGTAAGGACTTCTTCAATCAGATGATTTTATCTCACCTAGAGGCTTTGGAAAAGTAGCTGCACACTGACAAAGGAGATGCCAGGATGGAAAAGGAAGCAGTGACTTTGGTGGAGGAAACTGGGGCTGGCTGCAAGGAAGCATCATGGGTGAGACACTGGGTGAGTCTGACAGCTGCAATATGCAGCTGGGAAGGGGCAACCCATCAAGAGTGCTTAGGTGGCTGGGGGGGTATGGGGCTTACTAATATCACATTAGGGACTGGCAACAGCTGTGCAACACAAGAGAGGTGCAGGGTCCTGTGTCAGCAGGGTTACTTTCTTCCTATGGAGCAGGGTGGGCCCTGGAGCACACCAGTGGGCAGCAGGACTGCAGAATTGCCACCATAACCAAACACCAGCAGTTTGGGGGGAGTCTCTTATAGGGCAATCCCATACGGGGATCCTTACATGTCACTTGGGGACCACTTTCCCAGGCTGTAGTGGAGAAGATTCTTAAAGGGGAATATGTGGATGGTTTTTCCTCTACTGTTCAGGAGCTGAGAAAAAAGGGAATGGAAGAACCTAGATGAAAAGGAAAGAGAGAAGGTGAGGAAGAGGAAAGTTGAGGGGACCTGGTGCAATTGGTTATCAGGCTGCTGCATTTATGCTGCTACATAATAGGCTACATAATCACAAGGGCCCAACCTTGGAGGGCATACATGTTCATCCACAGAGCGTATGTGGACTTCACAGGTTTCATGTGGTTGTTATATGATAAGGCATTCAGGATGCGGATGGCAATGAATCCTGAAATGAAGTGGGACCAAGTCCATCCGCACTGCACATCAATCTCATGATGCCAGCGTGGCCAATTTAGGCTGAGAGATTCCACAATGGACACATGGTGCAAAGGGCACAGTTGGGACCCAGCACTAGGACCCTAGCACTGCAGGAGTTAATATCAAGAACAAATTGCGTTGGGAGTTTGGTGTGCAGGGCATGTGCATACAGCAGCCATGCAGGTTTTGCCATGAGTGTTCAGTCTGCAGCAGGCAGCATTCTTTACAGAACTGCCCAGAAAGTAAAGGAGCTATGGGACCCAGGGATCAGCAAGGAGGCAGGTGAGAGCCAAGGGACCCTTGTTTTCCAAAAGATGCCCAGCCTAATTAGGCTAGACAGGTTTGTGTGGCTGCTACAGAGCTATCCAGACAGGGCAGCAGCCAAATATTTGGAGGATGGCTTTAGGTGGGGCTTTTCATGGGATCCAGAAGCCTTATTTTGCAAAAAACTTAAGGTCTGTTGGTGCGATGGATGGGGTAGTGAAGGGGATGATTAGAAAAGAGATTGCTGAGGGCAGGGTCCTTGGTCCACTTGTATCCCTTCCTGTACATAACCTGTGGGTGTTTCCCTTGGGGGTGGCCTAACAAGGTGCTAGGGGAATGCCATCTCATACACCACCTTGCTACTATGGTTCAGACATACCCGGTGATGGCACTAGATATCTCTTGATATCAAACTTATTTGGCCTTCACTTGACCTTTTTCTGCCACCCTGCTCCACATGTTTGCGAGGCCACCGGACAAGCACGTAAACGGGTGCGGCCGGTTAATGGTTGGATATTCCAATCCCCACTTAGGCAGGCAGATTAACGCCACTCCGTCGCTTCAGAGACTTCTTTTGCAGACACACCTTACTTAAGCGCAACTTTACACAAAGACGCTCGGCCTCGAGTCAGCACTCTCACAATACTAAGCTATTTGCATACTGACTACACTATTGTTATAGTTGCACTAAGCCGATCATGTAAAACTTGACCTTTCCCAACACTTTGTCCCGTTCCAAACTCGCATTGTTCTCACTGAGTATGGCATGCCTGTAGGCACAATTCACCCTATAAAAACTCTCCAATTCTGAGCCCACCTTGGATTGCTCACTCTCCCCGTCTGGACCTCTTGCCCCGTTCAGATCGCTCCTGAGTTTCATCCAGCCTTGCTGCCGCTGTGCCCAGCGAGTCGTCCCCTCAGCGAACCACGCTGAGCTTTCTTCCCTGCAATCTTCAATTTCTTCAGGACTACGAGATAAGGTGTGGTATCACCCATTTCCCCCGAAAACTCTCATTTCTTATTTCCCAGTTAGCTGTGTGCATGTGTTGTCTTCTCCATTGTTTGTCCTTCAATAAAGTTATAATTTTACTATTTCAAAACTTGTCTGACTGCTTAACTGACCTGACCCTGTAGAAGCTGGGCTGCAAGATCCCTACTAAGTTACCCTGCCTCTCGTTAGCTTAAGAGAGTGCTCGAGTTAATTTCCCCATCTTGTGTTTGTATTTGGTTATTTGGGCGCCCCTCCCGGGACCCCCAGAGAACAGGGTAACAACCTGTCCTACCCAGGGGGTGAGCCAGTCAATTATGCCATTCCAGCAGAGCTCTGCACTGTGTGCTACATATCAAGGCAGCAGTGTGGGAGGTGTGTGGGAATGGAGTAGGGGCAGAGTGCTGGCTCTGGGAGATTTAACACTAGCAGAGGACTGAGCTATCTTGAGGACCAGAAAGGGATGGGGGCAACCATTATGCTGGGTAGGTGTGGGGATGTAGCATGCCCAGTCACAGCACTGAACAGCTATGTACTATTGACGGGTAATAGGTTGGGTTTCCTTTTTTTTTTTTTTTTTGCCATATTAACCTCTTGCCACTGACTAGGTAACAATTCTGGAGCATCACCTTGAAGGCCCTGTTGAGGCTGGGGCTGCAGAGTGTTAAGTTCAGCATCCATTCCTTTTGCAACGGAGATGGAACAGAAATCCATTCAGTACACTGGGCATTGTAAGTCGGAAGTGATAAAGAGGTATGTGCATCCTATTAAGTTCTAGTGGCTATTTGGGATGTTCACTCTTCCTTCTTTATTCCATTAGTTCCTAAGTGCAGCGGGAGAAGGTGGTGGATGCTAGTGTATGGGCACAGCATGATATACTGGGTGGAGCAACAGGCCCAGAAGTGCCAGATGGGCACACAGCTGGGACTGAGTGAGTTGGTGACAACAGAGTGACTTAGCAGAAAGGGACTCCCGTGGAGTGGTCTCTTGCTGCCCCTACTTAAAAAGTGAGGGGCAGGGCTCCTCCACATGTCATCATCATTCACCTGGGAGGGAATAAATTGGGCTTGCTAAAGGGCAAAGCCCTAATTCTGCAGGCTGTATATGATTTTCACTACATACAAAATTGTCAGCCAGGTGTAGCATTGTACTTTTCTGCAATTTTGCTCTGTCAGGTGTGGAGGGGCGATAGGGATCCCAAGTGCATGGACATTGCTCATAGGATGGCCAATAGGGAGATACAGAATGCACTCCTCAGGGGGTTGGGCTGCTTTATTCCCCATCTAGCTGTGGTCTTTTGAAGGCCTGAGCTCTACAGAGCTGATGGTATCCACTTGTCAGAAGAGGGCAATCGTTTGTTCCTAGAGAAGCTGCAACAAGGAGTGAGGGCAGTCTTGCATGGTCTGGTGGAGGAAAGGGACTAAGCAGATGCTTGTCCCTTGTCCATGGCAGGCAGTGGGGGAGGGCAGAAGCTGATGGTGGATGACTTGGGCACCCTCTTTAGGTAAGGCTCTGAACCTGCCTCTTTAAGGTCCTGAAAAAGAGGCTGCCCTTGAGGCTTACCTAGGATTGGGACTCTCACCTGCAGGGTCATAAGATTGTGGTGGGGTTTTCCCCTGGGTTTACCTTCGTCTTGCTGGGCTGCCAGGGAGCAACCCACGTAATTGGATTGCTCTCGGGGCTCAGGTGGCTTGCCCAAGGGAAGGCTGAGGAGATGGTTACCAAGATGGCGCTGGCCTCAGCTCGACCTGCATCAGGTTGCTCCCCTCCCTTGCTTCATTCCAGGTCAACACAATGTAAACAGTTCTCAGGTCAAATAAAATGGCCTTTATTTATCCCATGTCTTATGTCTGCTCTTGTTACTCCGGGGTTGGGCATCAAATGCATTTTCCTGCCTTCTTCAACCACTTCACTTAGTCACACAGAAACCTGGTGTTGAGTAGGAGCATTAATGAATAACTAATAATAAACAGGGAAGGAACACCTAGAACACCCCTTGATCTGGTGTTATGGACATTCAAAATGCCATAATTCAAGTGACAGTGTAGCTCAAGAGCTGGCCAAGAAACTGAGCTATGAACCAGGGCTATGAAAGACCCCATTCCCCTGCCATCATAGTGCAAGGTAGCCTGAGGTGTCATACCCATTTTTAGTTATATTATCCCCAATAGATAATGGATCATAATGCTGACTTACCCTGCAGGACTCTTGTGAGGATTTCAGCTAAATAATGCACATGAAATGCTCTCAACCCTTGAATTATCTATTAGTATCTATTGCATATTTCAGAGCAGCTGTGATATAACTAGATTGCAGTTAATTTAAACAGCCATACAGCATTATTGTACTGTTGTAATGTTGGACTAGGACTCTGGAAGACTAGAGTTCAAATTCCCACTCAGCCATGGAAACTCCCAGACTGACCCTGGGTGAGTCACATTCTCTCAGGCTCAAAGGATGACAATGGAAGACCCCCCCCAGCAAATCTTGCAGAGAAAGTCCGATTATAGGTTCTCCTTGGGATCACTATTAGTTGAAAATGACTTTAATGCACACAACAGTAAGAACAACATAACAAAAAAGTGCTTTTCCAACAGGCCACACTCTTGTTTTCTTTGGCAGGTCTAAGTGGGGTAGGAGATGCTGTCAGTTCTCATGAAATTCTTTGGTGGAGGATAATTTTTATAGACTGCAAAACAACCCATGGGCTAACCAGATATGTTGGTCCCACGGTGGGAGACAGGTAGGGTGGAAATTAAATAAACAAGGACCTTTTTATGTAAACAGGCATTTGACAGTTAATGGGTCATGCAAAAAGCTTTTAGTGGGGTGTGTACACTTATGTTTTAAACTTTATTTTTGTTTTTCAATGGGGTTATACTGTTTTAAATTATAGGAATGCTAATTTAATTTTTAAAAACTTTTTATATTTATTTGTATCTTCTTATAATCTTGTTGTAAGCTGCCTTGGGCACCTTGTTGGGAGAAAAGTGAGAAAATAAATAAACAAATAAACAAATGACAACCACTGTACAGAATTTTTAGACCATGAACTGCAGGCAAAGGGGATGATTGAGCAGAGCATGGGTCCATCAGTACTGTCTGCCCTAACTAGTAGCACATTCAATCTAACATTTCATAGATAAAAACTAGGATACATGTGGCCAAGCAACATTAGAGCATGGTCAAGATGGCAAAAGTTATTAATGAGGAAGAACACACAAGCCAGGAGAAGCTGCAGAAGTTTGTTGTGCTTATTGGACAGGGAAAGACTTCACTTTCTCTTCTCCTCTCTCCCGGCTGAGTTAGCTGAGTACAAATTACTTTTACACTTTCAACTCAGTTTGCAGCAACTGTAGTAAGCTGAGGATGAAGGGGGAAAGTGGGAGAAGGAGAGGGACACTGGGATATTTTAGAACCAGCTGAGAAAGTTGGATGGCAAAGGATTTAATTGGGATTATCCCTGCCAAATTTAGGATAGTTGGTGAGTATGGCAGCAGCTTTTGGGGTGTTCAGTTGCCAGTCCCTTAGCTGGAAGGCCTTCTGTATGGGTAGCATGTGTTCTATTACTGAGCTATTACTCGTTAAGAATTTATGGATCTGTGGTTTCACAATTGATTATACAAGCTACATAATTCAGTTTTTCTCAGAAAAGGATGAGGTTCACCTTAATGTTTAATTTCATATATAAGACACAAGACACAGACTGAGATCTGACATCTGTGTGTAGTTCTGCATGTGCAATTCCAAGTCCTCGAACTGTCTGGCAGGGGTCAAGGTCCAGGAGTAGATCATGTTGCTGTCACTTACCAGTGGGGAGGGAACGGAGGGAGAGGTAATCTCAGCTGGGTTGAGAGGGAGGGAGAAATGGTGGATTGCTCTGAAACAGAGTGCACCCATCTTTCTCTTCCCCCAGGAGTCCAGAGCTGCCAAATGTTCATTGCCTGAATCATCTCTCCCTTCCCTAACTTTCTCACTGGAAAGAGGAGCAAGAGACTGTCCCAGGACTTGACGGTTGCTGGGAAGTAAGAGGTTTTGGATGAAGCACAAGAGAATAGCCCTCTTCACCCCATTCAAAAAGATACCTGCATGCATAACCACTATTTATGCACATAAGTCATTTAACAGGATGCCAGCCAAGACAGACAGGATCTCATGGTGCTTCATCCCACTAATGAATGAAAAGTGGGGAACATCTTTCAACGCAAGGGTCAAATTAAAGCTTAGAGAAGCCATGCCACTGGTGGGCTGGGCCAAAGGCAAAAGTATAAGATTAGAAATGTCAGGATATTTTAGCTTAAAGGTCTTACTAACAGTAACTAAGCCTTAGGAGAGTCATTTCACACCACTAGAATGGGGGTAAAAAGGCAGTTCTGGTCTGTATGCTGTGTTAATCTGACTGTTGAACTAGGATTCTGGGAGACCAATGTTTGGAAACTTACTTCATGACCTAAATTACACGATTTTAGCCTTAGAGGCAGGCAAACATCCCCTAAATAGCACCTAGCAAGAAAACTCTGTAATACAGTTGAAATTATTCAGAATCAACTTGAAAGCATGTAACAGAAAAAAACATGCAACTATTGAAGTTGGGAAACCACCAAATAATGGTGTCAAGGAATGTCATCCTCTGGAGAAGCCAAGAGGGTGAGTTTTAGATTTTGGCAGGGCTTGTTTTAACATTTGGCCTTGAGGCTCCCCATATCTCATCTACCATTTTTTGCTAGCATGTAATAAAAAAAATAAACAATAAAAATTTCATGTAATTCCCCTCCTGCAACTTTTTAAATAGAAATATGAAAGTGTTGGAATAAGAACACATTTTTTTACAAGGAAATAAATTGCACTGAATATTTTTCAACCATTACCTGTGTGTGTAGGTTAATGGAGGATTGGTTTGGTGAGTAAGGCCCCCCAAGGTCATTCCTGAGTAGGTTGTCGCTGTGCATCTTAGTTTTGAGGCAGGTGATGTAACGATTACAAAAGTCCTTGCACAATTCATTCACCTTCTCCAGCTCCAGTAGATGGATCCTCAGGACCTGAATGGCTTTCACCATCTGGAGATGATTAAACAAAGAGCAAATGTCAAACCACATCTAGAAAACACATGTTTTAACCTCTACAATCAGAAAACATTTATTAATCAACTGTCTAGATTAATCAGTTAAATCTGACTGACTGAAAAGGTATGTCTACTTTTCGACAAGCAGATTTTAATTTTTGTAATTATAGAATCATAGAATCATAGAAATGTAGAGTTGGAAGAGACCACACAGGCCATCCAGTCCAACCCCCTGCCATGCAGGAACACCCTCAAAGCACTCCTGACAGATGGCCATCCAGCCTCTGCTTAAAAACCTCTAAAGAAGGAGACTCCACTACACTCCGAGGCAGCAGATTCCACTGCCAGACAGCCCTGACCGTCAGGAAGTTCTTCCTGAGGTTCAGGTGGAATCTCCTTTCCTGCAGCTTGAATCCATTGCTCCTTGTCCTTGTCTCTGGAGCAGCAAAAAACAAACCCTCTCCTTCCTCTACATGGCATCCCTTCAAATATTTAAACATGGCTATCATGTCCCCTCTTAACCTTCTCTTCTGCAGACTAAACATACCCAGCTCCCTAAGCTGTTCCTCATAGGGCATGGCTTCCAGACCCTTCACCATTTTGGTCGCTCTCCTCTGGACATGCTCCAGCTTGACCATGTCCTTCTTGAATTGGGGTGCCCAGAATTGAATTGGGGTGGACACAGTATTCAAGATGAGGTCTAACCAAAGCAGAGTAGAGTGGTACCAGGACCTCCCTCGATCTAGACACCATACTCCTACTGATGCAGCCGAGAATTGCGTTGGCTTTCTTGGCTGCCGCATCACACTGCTGACTCATGTTCAGCTTGTGGTCTGTTAAGACTCCTAGATCCCTTTCACATGTACTGCTATCCAGCCACGTGTCCCCCATCCTATATTTCTGTATTCCATTTTTTCTACCTAAGTGTAGGACCTTACACTTCTCTCTGTTGAATTTCATTTTGTTAGCCTTAGCCCAGCTCTCCAATCTATTCAGGTCATTTTGAATTTTGATCCTGTCCTCTGGCATATTAGCAACCCCTCCCAATTTGGTGTCATCTGCAAATCTGATGAGCATGCCCTCTATTTCTTCATCCAAGTCGTTGATAAAAATATTGAACAGCACTGGGCCCAGGACAGAAGCCTGTGGCACCCCACTAGTTACTTCTCTCCAGGATGAAAAGCAGCCATTGGTGATGACTCTTTGGGTTCAGCTGGTCAACCAATTACAAATCCAACTAACAGTAGCCCTGTCCAGCCCACATTTTACTAGCTTCTTTGCAAGAATGTCATGGGGAACTTTGTCAAAGGCCTTACTGAAATCGAGATATGCTACATCCACAGCATTCCCTTCATCTATCAAGCTAGTAACTCTATCATAAAAAGAGATAAGATTAGTCTGGCATGACTTATTTTTGAGAAATCCATGTTGACTTCTTGTGATTACTGTGTTGCTTTCTAAATGATTAGAAACTGACTGCTTAATGATCTGCTCCAGGATCTTTCCGGATACTGATGTCAGGCTGACTGGGCGATAATTATTTGATAATTATTATCTTTTTTTCCTTCTTGAAGATGGGGACAACATTTGCCCTCTTCCAGTCTGCTGGAACTTCTCCTGTCCTCCAAGATTTCTCAAAGATTATGGCAAGCGGTTCCGAAATGACCTCTGCCAGCTCTTTTAATATCCTAGGATGCAATTCATATGGCCCTGGAGACTTGAAATCATCCAGTGTGGCCAGGTATTCCTGTACCACCTCTCTACCTATTATGTGCCTCATTTCCCCTGCTTCCTCACCTGCTCCCCAACCGCCAGGTTGAGTGCTTGTATCCTTCTGGGGAAAAACTGAGGCAAAGAAGGTATTAAGTAGTTCTGCCTTTTCTCTTCCCCCTGTTAGTAATTTGCCATCTTCTCTGCACAGCGACCCTATCGTCTCTTTCTTTTTTCTTTTGCTGCGGACATATTTAAAAAAGCCCTTTTTATTGTTTTTAATGTCTCTGGCCAGCCTAAGTTCATTCTGTGCTTTAGCCTTTCTGACCTGCTCCCTACATCTCCTGGCTACTTGCTTAAATTCTTCTTTGGTGGTTTCCCCCTTCTTCCATTTTCTGTACATATTTCTCTTAACACTTAGCTCAGCTGAGAGTTCTTTAGTCAACCACTCTGGTTTCTTCAGATGCCTTCCATTTTTCCTCCTTATTGGCACAGTTTTAGATTGTGCCTTCAGTATCTCCCTTTTAAGGGATTCCCATACTTCCTGAACTCCTTTCCCTTTCACTATTCTTGACCACGGAATTTCAGCCAGCTTTAATTATTTAAAAACACGCACAGAAACTGCAAATAACCAAGTACCAGCTTAGAGGAAGCATATCCACCTCTGTGTGTATGTGTGTGTGTAAGTGAGAAAGAGAGGAGAATCGTAGAAGATGATTAATATTAGCTATACAGACCTATACAGTTTATGTCCAGATTATCTTAAAGATTCTGTCCCCTATATGAATTTTAAGATCCTCAGGGGAGGGCTTTCTCTTGGCCCCATCACTGTTACAGGCTCTTTGGGGGAGGAAATGGGAAAAAATCTTCTTGACGGCTGATCGTAGACTGTTGAGTACCCTTCCACAAGGAAACAAGGCTGGACCTCTCTGTGCTCTCCTTTCACCCATAGGCAAATACCTTTTATTCAAACAGGCATTTAACAATTGATTGGTTGCAGGGAATCTTTTTGCTGTCTCTGTGTGTGCATACTTTTTTTTTTATGTTTTAACACAATTTAATATTTTTAAACATGGGGTGGTGCTTTAATAAGTTGATATGTTTCATTGTATTTTAACTTTTTATTAACAGGTTTTTGGTTTTATTGTATTTTGGCCTTTTTGTAACCCTCCCCATTGGGTCTCATGTCAGGAGAAATGTGGAATATTAAATAATAAATAAAACAAATAAAATGCTGGCTGAGGCATCTCACTGCCTCTAGAGACAGAGACTGTTATCCTGTATTGTCACTGCAACTGATAATGGAGATCTGTTATCGTAGCTATGACTCACAATTTCCCTCCTCAAATCTACTTTCCCAGCCTGGCAGTTTCCCAATCAAAGTATTTCTCAGGCACTGGAGAATAGGATGCTGGGAAATGACATCCACAGCATATTCTCAATTGTAGAGTGCCTTGAGAAGTTGGAGAGGCAGCTGGAGAGACCCTTCAAGGTCCTACCACAACTGCTTGTCCCAAGGTATCCCATGATCTGGAGAGTACTGTGGATGTCATTTTCTAGCATTCTGATCTCCAACACACCTTGGAAATGCTTCAGTTGAGGTGCTGGCAGGCTATGAAGACAGGCTTTTGGGGTTATGTTTGGTTGTTCATGAATGTAAATGTTATGCTATGATATCCTAAATCCAGTTTATGATATCGTTACCCCTGAGCAGAATGCCAGTCAATGTATATATTTTTCTTTATACATCATTAGGCACTGTTTTTAGTTCATATGGCTGACTGAATCTCATATGATAATTGACTAAGATTTCTTTAGTCAGGTGGCAACCCTGTGAGTTACTTAAAGAAAAACTAACAAGGACAATGGTTGAACTAATAAATGTATAAATGTAAATAAACAACAGCATCAACAAGGCAATAACACACCTGTGCTTGCAAATGGGTTCCTGCACATTTCCAAGCAAAAGTCAAAGTGATGCTGCTAAAATACTCCAATGTCCCTGCACATCTTAGCTTGGCTGGAACTACTACTGTGGCCAAGATAGTAATTATTTCATCCCAGTCAACTGCATAGAAATCAAAAGTAAGTTCAGCCAGTGGCCAGACATTCCCACCCTTCACCCCCAGCTTCCACATATCAGCCCAGTTTTGTTTAACAGAACACCATGATTTCACACTACATGAATGTGATGTACTGAGCTTTGAACTCATTTTGTACCTCATATCTTTTCTTTCATCCTGGAAATAGAAAATTGAGAGGATCCATTTCCAGGTTTAAATTAATTGCAGTTCACCATGAAGTCCAGCCTTGAGGAACTGTGGTTTGTTTAAATCATGGTCAGCAAAAGCAAGCAATGGTTCTCTTTTACAACCATGGCTTTTTCAAAAAGCAAATAAATCTCATTTTCCTGAGCTTTGTCAGAGAGATGTGGTTGAAAACAGGAAGTACAATACTGTAGGGTTGTTTTTTTTCAGTCTCCTACTGTGGCTTACAGAAGAAGAAGAAAAATGAGGGAGAGTGCACATGCCCGAGGTTTTTACAGCTCACTTGAGCAGTGGTATATCATACTTTTCCATTGATATCTTACCCAGGCCTCCAAGTCAGTGGCCTATAATGGATCCTGTTATCACCTCAGCAGGTTAGAAAGCACCAAAGGCTCCATTTGCTAAATTTGGCATTTCATTCATTGGGTACTTCTGGGACCTAGCTTGTAAGTCTTCTATGTAAAAGCATGCTTGATTATTCTCATCTGGCTACTCTTCCTAACAAGAGTGGAGTGGAAACAGGGCTATAAGCTCTCCCTTGAGCAAAGCCTTAGCCTCATAAATGCTAAAAAATGTACACATAAAACAGTCAGTGCATGGATCAGAAACCTTATGTTTTACAGCCTTGGCTCAAAATCTTGAATAATATATAAAATCCTACTATTCACTACAGTGCAATAAATCAGTTTTTTAAAAAATGCAACAAAGTCTTTAAATTTCAAATCAGTTTTTCAACTTGCTAATTGTAGTGGCCACTTTTACAAACTATTAGTCACAGTCTGCTCATGGCTTGGATCTGCTTGGGCTCGTCTTCTAGATGCTCACAGGGATATGATCAAGGTAGAAGCCTTCAGATACTGGACACAAAGAAATAGATCAGTTTTTGGTCCTTGCTGATTGATGTCTATGCTTAGGGACACAAGCAGCAGAAGCAGTGCTGGAAAACTCTACTCGGTCAGATTTGGAGATATGGAGGCATTTCTTTCTTCTAATAAACTGTAAAAGCTTTCCTAACTGAATCACAAAGAAGTCAGGAGAAAAGGACAGAAATGAGGGTGGGAGACAGTTGATAAGCACACCAAGAAAAGGTTAATTGGAAGCATAGCAATCCAGGGGCAAAGAGGGGGTAAATCCCCCCTGCTCCCCCACCTCCCCTAGAGGATTCTTGAGATTAAAGTGACGATGTTACTGTTTAGTGCAACAATCTTGCCTCTTGAAATCCTGGAGAGACCACTGCACTTGCAGTTTGAGTGAGACATTTTTCTTTAATATGAGCTGGAGCAACACATCTATGAAATATTGTTGTGGCCAAAAGGTGGAAGGAAGGAAGGAAGGAAGGAAGGAAGGAAGGAAGGAAGGAAGGAAGGAAGGAAGGTGTCCAGAGGAGGTAAAGTTGGGATGTTTTGGGCTGCATGCGGGAGCAGAGCAGCTTACACAGCATTTCCCAGAGAATTCATTGTAGGAAGTCCCTCTCTGTCTCTCTCAATTTCTCTCTGTGTGTGTGTGTGTGAGAGAGAGAGAGAGAGATGGAGAAAAGGAGAAGAGTCAGAGAGATATTCAGTGGAAAGCACGAATTTGTGCCTACTAGGAATGGTTTAATTTTTCAGTCCCTACTCTCAAATTTTTGAAGAACATTGAGAACATCTTATAAAAATGAACCAAATGAAATTATGGACCATCTACACTGGCCAAATTCGGTAGGTTTAGCTATTCTCAGTATATACCAAAGAGAGCCTGCTATTTAGCTCTTCTGAAGTTATTTCAATGGTGTGAGAGAGAAAGAGAAAGGGAGAGATCACATTCCCTCTGTCCATTCCATCAAGCCAAATTTGATAGATCCTTAGATGGTTATGATAATGTGTTAGTCAGTTGAAAACTTGTTTGGCCAAATGCAGTTCTATTTCAACCTCGGAAGGACAGGCATAGGGGCAGTGCGGGGACACATGCACCCATGTCCTCAACCTAAGCAGGGTAACTTTGATACAGTGCAATGAAAGGTAGAACTGGGAGTAGTTGTAATGGAAGGCAGGAATAAGCTGCAATTCAAATCCCAATGAACCATGAAGTTTGCTAACTCTGGGCTACTTAGCCTTACCAACCTTACCAACCAACCACATGGTTGCTGTGAGGAGGGGAGTGATGAGGGAGAGATGATGGCATGAAAGAGCCAGGTCGGCTATTACAACATCCTTGAGAGACGCACAAGATTTTAAAGTGCGTTAGTTATTATCCACTGATAACAAAAAAGTACTCTTGCACACAGTTCTGCCAGTCCATCATGTTCTCCTGACAGCTGCATTCCTGAAAGTCAGCATTCAAGGACAAAAATGGGAAAACTTAACATATACTTGTATGTGTGTGTATGTGTGTGTGTGTAAAATAAATCTCTCAATTATCTCAGTTCATTTGCCTGGGGTCTCTCATTTTATGTCCCTGCTTCGCCAAGCAGTATATCTGTCCGGATAAAGAGTTACAGTCCAATGGAATACGTGTGAGGGGTTGTAAAAAATACAGATGCTGAATTAATTGACTGTGTGGCACTCAGCAGCTGATTGAGTTGATAATGGCGAGATCTGACCTTTTTCTAATTTCTAATTATGTGCATCTCGCCTGTGTGGAATACATGATTCTTATTCTAATGATGGTTAATGTCGCTGGCCTTTTCATCTCCTCTGTGCCATCAGCAGTGGTGGACAATTTACATAGGATTAGTAGCACTGAAATTGTGTAGATACAACAAACTTTTGGCAGGCGTGGGAGGGAAGATATTTAGGGGCTTCTTTGTATGTTTCCAGGCAGAGTCATTTTTGGTAACATTCCTATCAAGCCACACTGTCAGCAGGAAGGAAAAAAAGACCATAAAGCGTGGGAAAAGATCAAGTTTTCCAGGAAAAAAAAAATGCCATTCACAGTATTAAGAACAAAAGATCCTGTGAGCTTCTTGCTTGTTTTTGTTGCAAAAGATTAGTATTGATGGACATAATGCATAATACAATAATAATTTCTGAAGCAGTAGCGAGATTAATCTGTATCAGCAATAGTAATGGTGGTGGTGGTAATGGAGCAGCAGAGTCTCCAACTGTCCTAGTTTAGCAGAGGCAGTCCTAGTTAATCCTCTAGTATCTCACTTTCTTAGCTGCTTTTAAAATGTCCCAGTTTCTCTCTCTTCATCCCACTTTCCCCCTTCATCTTTGGCTTACTTCAGCTGCTGTAAACTGAGTTCAGACTGCAAAAGTAGTTTGTACGCAATTAAAACAGCAGAAAAGATAAGAGAGGAGGAGTCAGAGTTTTGCGCTTCCTAAACTCAGAACATAAATACCAGGATTTCTCTGCTTAAAAGATGTGTGTTCTTCCTAATTATTAAATTTTGCCCTCTTGTTGCCTGACCACATCCTTTGTGATAACACTGTGTGGCTCAGCCACATGTGTCTAAGTTTTCATCTCCTAAATGTTGAAGGGTACATAGCAGTACAGTTGACCCTTTATATCCACAGATTCTGTATTCACAAAATCAACCAACCAAGGCTTGAACATATTTTTAAAAATCCAAAAAGTAACTTGATTTTGCCATTTTATATAGGGGGTGCCAATTTACTACACCATTATGAACAGGTTGCTTACCTGTAACTGTGGTTCTTCGAGTGGTCATATGTGAACTCACACAAATGGGTTTCGTGCCTGCACGGAAACAGCACTGGGAACCTTCTAGACCCATCCCCCATCCCCTCAGGATATATAAGCCCCTGCCTCATGTAATGGTCAGTTCCGTCACCACATGTGTGACAGCAACAGAACCACCGCACAGCAGGACATATGAGGGGAGGAGGGAGGGGTTGTGTGAGTTCACAGATGACCACAGTTATAGATAAGCAACCTCTTCTTCTTTGTGGTCTCTGTGACTCACACAAATGGGAGACTAGCAAGCTGACCAGAAAGAATGGAGGGTATGTCAAGCTGCTGAAAAAGCACTTATGTCAACTTCCAGTTCCCCATTTTCCTTTCCTTTCCCTCTTTTTTAAGTCAGCACCAACATGTAAGATAAATAACATTTATTAATAAAACAGACAATATTGTCTCCTTTATCCCACAGAGGAAAACAATACAGCTCTCCCAAAACATGCGTCATTCCTAGAACGGTTGTCAACTCTACAATGATTGATAAATGTATGAGGTTGAGACCAAGTAGCTGCTTTGCAGTCTTCATAAAGAGATACCCGTGCAAAAAGGCCGCAGAAGCTGCCATAGATCTTGTGAAATGAGCTCGAACAGCGTCAGGGAGTTTCTTTTTTGCTAGTTCATAAAATAACTTTGTTACCCTGTTTACTGGGGGTCCCAGGAGGGACACCTAAATAACCTTACAGTTACAAAAGATGGGGAAATTAGTCAAGAGCACTGGTTGGCACTACAAGAGGCAGGGTAACGCAGCAGGATCTTGTAACCCAATGTTTAGGGGGTCAGGCCAAGTCAAGAAGCAAACCGGGTTGAAAATTAATGAATGATCTTTATTAAATACAGGCACACAATGTAAGCAACACACACACAGAGATAACTAAGGAAAATAAAGGTTTGAGTTGGATAGCGGGATTTTTGAGAGGGATAGTTGATTTGGGTGATACAGACCCTGTTCCTAGAGTCTGGAAAGGAAGATAGAGAGCGATGCTCGGGTGCGATGTAGCTCAGCACATGGGGCTGAGGGGAAGCTCGCCAGGCAAAGTGGCAGCAAGATGGTCTGGAACTAGGGAGTGATCCTAGGAAGGTCTCGGAATCAGGGGTTTTTATAGGGAGAAATGTAAGGCTATGCCATACTTGGGGAAGACAATGTGATTTAGGAGCAAGACAAAGCTTTGGAAAGGTCAGAATTTAGCATGATTGAGTTAAGTCCGAATTGACAAAGAGTTAGCCAGTATGCAAATGCAGAGTGTTTGGCAGTTGAGTATTCAGCTTGCCAGATTGCCTGCTCGGGGCAGGGAGTCCTTTGTAAATAGTGTGCATACATAATGAAGGTGTTTGCAAAGAGGTCACCTAAAGCAAAGATCTGGCTATTTCTGGCCTGCCTGGGTGGAGAAAGGAATGTTCAGCAGTTAGTGGCTGCGCCTAGTCTGTGCTTGTTCGGGGGCCTCACAAACATGTGGAGAGGGGTGGTAGAAGAGAGCCAAATCATTGATATCAAAATGATATCTAGGGGTATCTCCAAGTAGGGCTAAGCTGTGGTAACAACTTAATGCTGGAAACCACCCATTTAGAGAGCCTTTGAGGCAATACTGGATTACCCTGTTCAGATACTGAATAACAAACAAACAACTTATTTGAATTTCTAATTGAAGAAGTGCGTTGAACATAAAACGCCAATGCCCTTCTGACATCCAAAGAATGCAGATTTTTCTCCATGTCTGAACCAGGATTTTGCATGAAAGCTGGTAATACTATTTCTTGGTTCAGATGGAAATATGACACCGCTTTCGGCAAGAATGTTATGTCTGTTCTTAAGACCACCATATCTTTGTGGAATTGCAAATAAGGAGGATCAACCCTGAGTGCACATAGTTCACTAGCCCTCCTTGCAGATGTTATTGCAATCAAAAAGGCAGTTTCCTATGCAAGCAGTTGCATGTCACAGGTTGCCATAGGCTCAAAGGGCCTAGCAGCCAGGTGTTTCAGCACCAGATTCAGATTCCATCCTGGGAGAGGTGGTTGGATTGGAGGGTGCAACTGTTTACAGCCCTGGGTAAACCTCTTAATCAGGGGGTCCAAAAAACAAGATGGTTTACTCTGTCTTTGAAAATTACATCAAACTGCTGCTAAATAACATTTCATGAGGATAAAGACAAACCCTGAATTGACAACTCTGCTAGAAAGGACAAGACATGCACCTTGTCACAATCTATCGGGGAAACACCTTATCATTTCAACTAATCACAGAATTTACCCCACTTATACGCACAAGACTTCAATGTTGAGGGCTTATGTGCAGCCAACATGATACATCTTACAGCATCGGGTAGGCTATCTATTACAGTAGATTCCATGCGGTCAAGCACGGTGTTTGAACATCGGGGTGGAAGACGGTACTGTTGTGGATGCTGAGCAGATCTTGGCTGCATGGCAACAGACAGTACCTCCCCTGTGATAACTGAAGGAGATTGGCAAACCATGGTTGCCTCGGCCACCATGGTGTTACAAGTATCACCTTTGCTCTGTCTTGGTGAATTTTGGCAATCACTTTCATTATCAAGGGAAATGGTGGGAACGCATAGATCCTCGGTCCCGTCCAACTGAACAGAAAAGCATCTCCCAAAGTTCGATGCCCCTTTGAGTGTTGGGAACAGTACAGTTTGCTTTGGGTGTTCAGTCTCAATGCAAAGAGATCTATGTGAGGAAACCCCCACTTTGTGAACACTTCCTGGATGACGCCCTTGTTGATCATCCACTTGTGGCAAGACCATGGTGTCCTGCTGAGTGTGTCTGCCAGGACGTTCTGGTCTTCTTCCAGATGAACCACCAAAGGATGAATCTGTCATGACAGGCACCACTCCCATAGTTGCACTGACAGGTTCAGCAATACATGCAACTGAGTCCCGCCTTGTTTATGTAGTACATCACTATGGTATTGTCTGTCACAATTTGGATTGATTTCCCACACAGGTAGTGCTGAAACGCTCGCAGCGCCTTCAGTACTCCCATGAATTCCAAAATGTTGATATGGAGATTCCTCTCCTGAGATGTCCAACAACCTTGTATCGTAATAGCTCCAAGGTGACCACCCCAGCCTTCCATTGATGCGTCCCTTGTCACCAACAGCGATGGCAGTCGAGGAAGGAAAGGCATTCCTTTCAACATGTTCTCTGGTCTTGTCCACCAATCCAGAGACACAGGATAGTCTTTGGTACCATCAGGTACTTGAGAGGATGGTCTCGAAGAGGGTTGAACCAACGTATAAACCACTGCTGCAGTGGTTTCATCCTTGGTTTTGTGTATGGTGTAACAAGCGTAGTTGATGCCATCAGTCCTAGCACAACCTGTACCACCTTCGCTTGTACTCTGTGAAGTCGCAGCATTCTCTTCAGACATTGCAGAATCTTCTCCCACCTGTCCTGTGGAAGAAAGGCTTTTTCCCGACTCGAGTCCAATACTGCTCTGATGTACTTGATCTGTTGGGACGGTACCAAGGTTGACTTGTAATTTATCATTAGACCTAACTTCCTGAGAAGAGAAATGGTGATCCTGAGATGTATGGATAGTTGGTTTCGAGAGGATGCCACTATTAACTAGTCGTCTATGTATGGGAACACCACGATACCTTTTTGACAAAGAAAAGCTGTGACGACAGACATGCATTTCATGGAGACCCTCGGGGCTGTGATTATGCTGAAAGGAAGGATGTGAAAATGATACGCATGCCTGCCGACGGTGAAGGCAAGAAACCATTTGTGCTCTGGTTTTATGGCTATATGGAAATATGCATCCTTTAGACCCAAGGTTGCAAACCAATCACCCCTTTTTAAGAGTGGCAGGATAGCAGTCAAAGTCACCATTCTGAACCTTTTTGGTTGAATATAGTAGTTGATGCCTCTCAGGTCCAATATAGGTTGGAGGCCTCCATCTTTTTTCTTCACCAGAAAATGCCTCGAAGAGAAGCTTCTTTTCAATTGAGTTGTGGTGATTCTTTCTATTGCCCCTTTTTGGAGCAATGTTGATATCTCCTCTTTGAGCTCTGGAGATGGCATAGTCCTCTGAATTCGACCTGTTGGTGGTAAGCGGTGAAATTCTATGACATACCCATACTTCATGATGTCTAGGACCCAAGAATCTGAGGTGATCATCAACCAAACCTCGGCATGGTAGCTTAGTCTGTCCCCAAAGGGTGGTTTGGAATGGAGACTTAGATGCTTGTCTGAATGCAAGTTCACAACAGAAGGAATGCTTGTTGGAGGCCAGTATCCGTCAAAAAGTTCTTGTGGCGTTGGTTGTCAAACCCTATGTTTGCTCTGCTCTGACCGCTGTTTCTTATATTGAGGCTGCTTGTACTCTGCAGACGGAAACTTCTGTGTTGAGAGTTGTTGAGGTGTGCTCTGTCTATGTTGAGGCAGAATTGGACTCAACGTTCTCCCTGGAAACAGCTGGTATCGACAGTATCGGTATCACTGTTGATATGTCGATGCTGGAAACCCATATTTCTTGGCCGTTGAACGCATTTTCTGGGCATGTTCCAGCTTTTCGTCACTACCAGCATTGAACAACCCTAGAGAATCAAAGGGTAGGTCTTCAATCATCATCTTGGCTTGCTGAGACAACCCGGATGAATGAAGCCAAGCATGTCATTGAATCACTATGGCACCCGCCACAGCTTTACTACTACAGTCTGTGATGTGTTTAGCTGTAGTGATTTGCTGAGATGACAGACAGTAAGCCTCACCATATAATGCAGTAGCCGTCTTCTTCTCAGTATCAGAAAGCATTTCCAGATAGGGTTTGATTCTACCTCACAAGAACTATTGGTATGCGCCCATGCAGGCAGCATAATTAGAAATCCTAAACAACAAGGCTGCATTTGAATAGGATTTCTTACCAATGTTGTCCAATTTTTTCCCCTCACAATCAGCAGGAACAGCATGCTTTGACTGGGCCACACCCACCACAGTAGTTTGGTTTAGGGTGTTGTCAGCCTCATCGTCAGCCTCAACAAGATGGTAGAGAGACTCCAGTTTCTTAGACGTAGACAGTACCGAAGATGGTGTTGACCATGTCTTCACTGTCTGCAACAGATACGGAAGCAGCACAATTACAGATGGTACCAAAGCACGATCCTGCAAATCTTGGACAATAGGGTCTTTCAGATCTTCCTGTGATCTTCAATTTGTAAGTTCAACAATCTGGCCACTTGGAGAACAAGATCCGAAAACAATCATACATCATCAGTAGGTGAAATTATTTCGGAGGTGGAAAAGAAGTTAGACTTGAAATCTAGTACATGAGACACTGCCGAGGGTACTGAGGATGGTACCGATGGATAACAATAGACTCTCTCCTCCTTCCCTCTGGAAGGTATTCTTGATGCCTATCAACAGCGGTTCAATCCTGCCTGGCAGACTTAGATGTGTGGCCAGAAGACGCTATCACCTGCCAACATGGAGGAGTCTTCGACAAAGAACGAGAGCGACGACTGATACGATGGTACCAATCATCAGGAACATCTCAATACCAATGATGTTGTTCATATTGCTCCAACTCATCCATATAAGGGGACATATCCCTCGAATCATACAAAACATTGTCATGGTATCGAATGGGAGATCTTTCCCTATAATGTCAATACCGATATGGGGAAGTGCTGACCAACCGATTGTCTCGACAAACCAACCTTGGGGGCGAAGGTGGAGTACACCAAAGCATTCTAGATCACTCAGTTGAAGATCTTCTGTGCCCAGAAGGCCTTACAGAAGGAGACAGCACTCGGTGGTCTGAAGGAGACCTGACAGAAATTTGAAGGGAGGTTTCCAGTATCTCTCCCTCTGAGCCAATACACACCTCCTCAATCTCCTCAGAAGATATAGCTTCCTGGGATCCCCCATGTTGAGGGGCCCGTACTTCCTCTGAGGTAGACTCTTGAGGAGTTGGGTTCCTCACCGGAGACTTCCTCACCAGTGCCTTAGACTTATCCTTCCTCCTCTGCCTCTTAGCTTCTGTCGAAGCAGCCTCCTTATTTTTCCTCTTCTGATCCTTCTCTTTCCTAGGCAGTTTGGTACTAGGTGGAGGAGAAGGATGATCTCGACAATCATCGCCATGACCAGACAATGCCTGATCTTGAGGCCTCGACGTCGAACAAGACCTTGGTCTTGATGACGGTACCAACACATTCCATTGGGAAGTGGAGGAAGCAGAAGAATGGGCCATACTGGATGGTAAGGGAGCAGGTTCAGCCCACTTGGGTGGCTCTGAAGCAGTCAGCATGTTCTCCCACAATAGGGCTTACAGCTGAGCAGCCCTATTTCAACGAGTTTGCAGAGTAAATAGCTGAGAATGACGACAAGTTCCCATGTTGTGGCCCTCACCTAAACAAAGGAGGCACTTTTGAGTGTCTGTCCTTAGGTATTTTCCTTCCACAGGTCAAGTAACTTTTAAATACAGCCGTTGCCATACAACTTGCCGAACGACACAATCCCAAAGCATAAACCAAGTCCGATATGATCCGAAACCGAAACAACCAGTCCAAAATGCCAGAAAATAGGGAAAATTCCCATTCACACTAGTGAAGAGGCTCCTATACGCTGCACATGCGGCAGATAAAAAGGAACGGACTGTTACATGAGGCAGGGGCTGATATACCATGAGGGGATGGGGGATGGGTCAACTGCCAAAACGCCAACGGTAGGCTCTAGAACAGTGGTTCTCAACCTGGGGGTTGGGACCCCTTTGGGGGTCGAATGACCATTTCACAGGGGTCGCCGCTCCTCAATCCTGCCCCCCCTTTTAAAAGAAGGTGGCCTCACAGCCAATGGGAGCAGTGCTTCTGAGACCCCTGCACTGGGAGGAGGGGAAAGGAGGCATGCTGGGCATTTCCCCGTCTTTCCCTGTCTGGTGGGAAAACACTGGAGGAGCCTGAAGTGGAGCCGGAGGTGCGGAGAGCGGGAGGAAAGAGCTGGAGAGCGTTAAGGAGGAGGTGAGGAGAGGAGACCCCGCACTGGCGGGAGGGGAGAGGAGGCGTGCAGCCGGGTGCAGCCAGGCGCTGCTTGGACGCTCTCGCCTGCACCCCCCCCACACACACGGTGGGCTTCCCCTTCAGTGTTCCTTTCCCCTTCATGCCGGCTTGCAGAGTCAGAGTTGCTTGCCGGGGTGAGTGAGCAGCCGGGCTGCTTGGACGCTCGCACCCGCACCACACACACACACACACACACACGGCTTCCCATTCAGGGTTTATGGCACTGCAGCGGGACGTCTGGGAGGTAAAACCCCGTCCCCTCACCCTCTTCGCCTCATGCTCATTCGTGCCGGCGAACAGAGTTGCTTGCTGGGGTGAGCGAGTAGCTGGGCTCCGCTTGCTTCCCAAAGTGGCGGGGCTGCAGCAGCGGCAATCGCCTGGTCGCCCATTCATTCTGGGCACGCCGCTCCGTGGGAGTTGCCCATGTGGCTGTCGCCTTTGGTCCGGCAGGCAAAGGGGGAAACTTTCCTGCGGCAGATCTGCCATCCGACGGGGAGATCGGTCCCTCCGAGACTGAGAACTCGGTCGGGAAAAGAGCAGGGGGCGTCAGCCAAGGGCTTCGGTTTGTGTAGCAAGAGCCTCCGAGGCTCCTTGGTTGTTGTTGTTTTGTGGGTTTTTTTGTTTTGTTTTGGTTTTTTGACCCGAAAGCGCTGCTCTGATCTGTCCTGTGGACTTTGGCTATTTCCACATTCCAGTGTTACAGCGCTATGATTCAACTTTCACCATCCTATGGAATCCTGGGGTTTGCAGTTCAAACTGCAAACCCCAGGATTCCATAGGATGGTGAAAGTGGAATAATAGCGCTATAACAGTCTAGTGCAGCCAGGATTACTTTCTCCTCTTGCTTTTGTTGTGCGTGGACCATTGGTGCTTGCCACACACACACATGTGTTGTGTTCTTCACCCTGACTGTCTTGCATTCCTCGCTTTTTGTACGTTCAGCGTCCGCACTCCCTTTAAGGGAGGGAGGGAGGGAGGAAGTGAAACAAAATGCTTCTGCTTCTGCTGCCGCCATCTTTCCTCTCTCTCTGTCCTTTCCTCCCTGTGCCTCGTGTAAAATATGGGCTGTTTCGGCGTTGCCTTTGGCTTTTTGAACTGTGGAAACCCAACATTCAGAACTAGAACTAGCCTTAATTCTGGCATTGATGGACGCTTTCTGTGCTTAAAAAAAGGGGAGAGGGTTACCAGTTTTTAGGCATTAGAAGTCTATCCAGAGCAGTGATTTAGGGCAGTGTTTCCAATCTATTTGATGTTGGAAATAACTAACTAACTAACTAACTAACTAAATAATAAATAAATAAATAAATAAATAAATAACGAAAATGATTTTATGGATGGGGGTCACCACAACATGAGGAACTGTATTAAGGGGTCACGGCATTAGGAAGGTTGAGAACCACTGCTCTAGAAGGTTCTGAATGCTGTTTCTGTACAGGCACAACCTCCATTTGTGTGTGTCACAGAGACCATGAAGAAGAACAGCAACAAAAGCAGCAAGGTCAGTCCTCAAAGAATGTGCAGGAGTCCTTGGAAAATTCAGCACATTGAATGGCCTCTGCCAATCCTCAGAAGAGATGGGTCGTGGTAGTGGGGGACTCCATGGTGAGGGGAAGAGCAGCAATAGTCTGTGAGCCTGACAAGATGACTCAAGGGGTGTGCTATCTCCCTTGGGGAAAAATCTGTGATGTTCCAGAGAGGCTGACAAGATTTGTGAAGCCCACTGACTGTTACCCTTTCCTTTTTGTCCATGTGGGAACCAAATGACATAGCAAGGCGTAGCTTTCAGCATATTACAAGGGATTACAAAGGTCTGGGTAAGAAGCTGAAAGAACTTGATGCACAGATTGTCATTTCATCTATCCTCCCAGTTAAAGGACATAGTCCAGGAAGGGAGAGAACAACAGTGGAAGTAAGCAATTGACTCTGTAGATGCTGTTGCCAGGAACAATTTGGCTTCTTGGCTCACACTCTATAATTTCATGAAGATGGAGGACTGACAAGTAATGGATTGCACCTTACAGCAATTGGTAGGGATGTTTTTGCTAAGAGTCTCACAAACTGATCAGGAGGGCTTTAAACTGAGTTATGTGGGGAAGGGAGACAGTATTCTTGAGGGTAGGAGTTCAAGTGCTAGAGATAATAATCCAAATGTTATTGACGAAACTGAGTGAATAGTACAGGAGTAGTAGGAGAAAAACTTTAAATGAGCAGCTTGGGGGGGTCTTAGATGTCTCTACGTTAATGCACAGAGGACTGGAAATGAACAAGATGAACTTAAGCTCTTAACGCAGTAAAGCTATTAACACAGTAAAATTATAATACGCATCACTGAAACCTGGTGGGAATGATTGGAATGTAGTAATAAAGGAGTACAACCTATTTCAGAGAAATAGACCAAACAGGAAGGGAGGAAGAATAGCATTATATGTCAAGGATGTTTACACCTATGAAGAGATCCATGACTTAAATTCTAGAAGCCAGACTGAGAGCATCTGGATTAAAATCAAGGGGGAGGGCAAAAAACAAGGATGTCATTTTGGGGGTCTCCAGACTGAGGACTTAGATGAGGCCTTCTTAAACAGATGGGCACACATTCAGAAAAAAGAGAATAGTAATGGCAGATTTCTACTAATCTGATATTTGTTGGAAGTCAAATTCTGCCAAAATACCAGGTCCAACAAATTCATCATTTGCTTTGCAGGCAGTTTCATTGTCCAGAAGGTGGAAGAGGCCACAAGGGGATCAGCTATTTTGGACCTGATCCTAATCAATAGTGATGATCTGGTTAATGGAGTTGAAGTGGAAGGATACTTATGTGGGAATGACCATCTTCTTGTGGTGTTACTGTCCCATGCAGCCCGTAAGATTGATATGGTTTAATTGGCAATATTACTTAATTGGCATTACATGAATTGGCACTGATGTAAAATGGAAACCTGAGATGACTGGAAGGTCAAGCTGGAAAGAGGCAGATTAAAAGTGAGAGAGCAAGGCAGGTCAGCCACACATCTCTCCCAGGTAAAGCCAAAGTCATTGTCAGGCTAATTGCAAGGCAATTCTAGAGACAATAAGCTTATATTAAGAGTTGGACATCTTGGACTAAAAGGGGGAATTTCCCACCAAACTGTGATAGTTTTAACTCTGATCCCTCACACCTGGATGTTTCCCTGCTTTGTTTTCCAAACTTCTCCACAATACAAGGCTATTACAACAGCCATTACTTCTTTGTCACCTAAACATTAAAACCATTAACTCTGTCCAGACCTCACTGTTTGTGTTGCAATTCCCACTGTCCTGCTTGGCTGGGTAAGCAATTTACATCCACACCCACAGGGTAGTTTTTGCATACAAGAACCCTTGGTTCTGAGTGGTTCAGTGCAGTCTCTTGACTTCCTGAACGCCACACTATTCATTTGATTCCTGAACAAGAACCGTCCCTAGATGCCTACCTAAGTCACATTGCAGCTTTTCTTTGCTTCACTCCAGACAAGTAATTATCACCCAAACCCTGAAAGTCCTCTCTCCACACTTTCCTCCCTTTTCCTTTGGTTAGTCCTTATGTTTGGATCATTTGTGTACACGTGTGATTTTCTCAATAAAACACATCTTTAGTTTACATTTTTGATTCTCTGGCTGGTTCATGTGGCTCTGGGGCCACATGATCCCATAAACATTGGTGAAAAGATTTTGTTAAGTTACCCCCCTCTTGCAGGCCTCCTAATTCTGAGCCAAATAATTCCCTTTTGTGATGTGGAAGTGCTGGCATTGTGGGTGGACCCCTGAATCACCCACATTTTGGGGTAAAACTGGAGTTTGTTATACAGTGGAACAAGGAAGCCAAGCATAGTCACTCTTGAATTCTAGACTTTAATAAAGCTGATTTCAGTGAACTTAGGCAAATACTAGAAGCATCATCCTGTGGACTGGCATACTGAAAAAGAAAGGAGTTTATGATGGATGGGCATTTCTTAAAAGTGAAATGTTGAAGGCACAGCTGCAAACAATTCTATTGAGGAGGAAAAATTGGAAGTATCTAAAGAAACCAGGATGGATATTGAAAGAACTTTAATTTGAACTAAGATTTAAAAGGGTCATGTACAAGAAATGGAAAAAAGGGGGAAATCACCAAAGAGGAATTCAAATAGTCAGCATGTGTAGGGAAAAAGTCAGAAAAGCTAAAGCACAGAATGAGTTCAGGCTTGCTAGAGAGGTTAAAAACAATAACAAGGGCTTTTTTTGGTTATGTCTGTAGCAAAAGGAAAAACAAGGAGATGGCAGGGCAGATACTAGAAGAAGCTGGTGAAGTGATGGTGAAATGATAATAGGGGACAGAGAAAAGGCAGAACTACTCAATGCCTTCTTTGCCTCAGTCTTCTCCCGAAAGCAAAACAGTGTTCAACCTGGAGAAAATGGGATGATATAATGAGGAAATGCAGCACAGAGTAGGTAAAGAGGTAATACAGGGATACCTGGCTACTCTTAATTAATTAAAGTCTCCAGGGCCAGATGAACTACATCCAAGAGTATTAAAGGAACTAGCAGAAGTAATTTCAGAACCACTGACAATAATCCTTGAGAAGTCCCAGCAGACTGGAGGAGGGCAAATGTTGTCCTTATCTTCAAAAAGGGGAAAAAAGAAGACCCAAACTGCCCAATTAGCCTGACATCAATACCAGGAAAGGTCCTTGATTAGATCATTAAACAGTCTATAAGCACTTACAAAGGAATGCTGTGATCACTAAAAGTCAACATGGATCAAAATGGGTTTCTCAGAAACAAGTTATGTCAAGCCTTGGAGAAAATAACTGTACAGTTGCAAGAAAAGACCTCACATTTGGGAACAAACACACATCAAGCATCTGGAAAAGCATCTGGATAAGATGGCATTAATGGAGTTAAGAGACAAGAAAATTTTACTAAGGATTTGAGCATCGCCAGAAGAAAGGGGTGAGAATTTGGCAATTAAGGTAATTGAAAAGCTGTACAAAGATTTTCTTGAGGCTAATATTATAGTATCTTACCATCTGAATTCTTCATATGTTCAAAGAATGAAACTACCTAGAGATGTGAGAGTGTAATTCTCATCAAGAAAATGGAGATACAAGGTATTGGGACTTCATCATAAATCACCATGGAATATACAAGGAACTCAACTAATATTGATGAAAGAGATTCCTGTTCAGATATTACGAAAAAGGAACATATATAACCCCTTGGTTAACATGCTTTGAAGGAAGAATATTCCTTTTACCTGGGACTGTCTGGAAGGCATGATTTTTCATTTTTGGAATGAACGTTTTCAATTAAATTCACTAGAGAAGATTCAGGATTTTATAAGGAAATATAAAGATGAATTTCAAGAAGAGGCTAAAGGTACACTGGAATCATCAAAACCTGAAGAAGATATCAAAAAGAAATCTTCAGATCCAGATCAGTCAACAAAAACTGTATTGACATTAGTGACTGGTCAACTGGAAGACAAGGAATAGAATAAAATTTTCCATTATTTGAAAAAAATTAATCTGGACATGGCTGCAAGCAACTCATATAAGAAGGCAGAACCAAAAATTTCTAGTTCAGAAAAAAAATGGGGGAAGAATTTATCTCTATGGGGGCT
The DNA here is from genome assembly GCA_948474755.1 of Ctenosaura bakeri. Lineage (NCBI taxonomy): Eukaryota > Metazoa > Chordata > Lepidosauria > Squamata > Iguanidae > Ctenosaura > Ctenosaura bakeri. Next base: position 374,208 of record CAOLHI010001360.1, read on the forward strand.
TCAAAGAAAAATGGTGTGTTTTTGTGTGTAAAATCTGATTTATCTCAGTGATGAGGAGTGTAGATATTGTCAGTATTGTTATCAGTATCTGGGCTGGCACAAACTGGGTATGAAATCCTATTTACAGACACTGTTTGCAAAGCCATCAAAAATGGGGTGGTGTGTGCCACTGGTGAACTAAGAAACTGGCTCTACTAGCTTATGCCCAGGGCTAACACACACATGGCTTTTGATAACAAACCCTATCATGATAATTGTATCCACCTACTCCACAGAAGGTTAGATGTTGCCAGTTTTAATGTTCTTAAAAAGCTGCCTGAAGCCTGCAGGAACTGCAATGTCAAGCCATGTAATGCTTTCCTTGATTGTGCCATGTGTAAGCAATCCAAGTCCAAAGGCTACCCAATACCTAAGTGGAATGACAGAGTATCCAAATGGCCCCTCAGGTTGGCCCATTCAGATTTATCGGGATCTTTCTCGAAATCTGAGGGAGCAGCTCATTATGTGATGCTTCTGGTGGATGATTTTTAGCAGGTACACATTTTGCTAAAACAGAAGTCTGAAGTCTGTGAAGTTTTCAAAAATTGGTGTGCATATGTAGAATGTCAGTTTGGCCATGAGGTGGCAGTGTTACAAACTGACAGAGGAGGTGAATATCTGGCTGAATATCTGAGCAGCCCTCTGCTCCAGCCAGAAATCCTCCAAGGGTTAAACAGGAGGAGGAAAGAGAGGCTGAGCTAGGAGAACCTTCTCAGAGTGCTGACCAGGCAGCTCAGTGGGAGGAAGTGTCTGAAAGAAAAAGAGCTGGATCTGATAGTGGCAATGAGGAAACTCCTGTTGTAATTCCAAAAAGGTCTACGAGAAAAACCAAAGGTATTCCTCTTAAGTGTTTTGTGGCTCAGAATAGTGTGAGAGTTTGCCAAGTCTCTTGTGAACCAGAAATATTTAATGATGTGCTGCAGCTGCCCAAACCAGAGTCTGAGAATTGGTCCAATACCATCAACCAAGAGATGAAGTCTATGAGTAAGCATGGTGTTTTTACTGTGACAAATTTACCAGAGGGTGTGACTCCAGTGGGCTGACAATGGGTATACAAGTCAAACTCCTGGCTTTGGGGGATGTGAAATTTAAGGTATGGCTTGTTGCCCAAGGTTTTTCTCAAAGAAAAAATGAGTCAAATGATGAAACTTTTCCTCCTACTATCAAGAGTGAGAGTATCAGGTTGGTTCTGTCTGTGGCAGCACAAAGAAATGCTCTGATGCATCATTTTGATATTACCACTGCTTATTTCAGTGCAGATCTACCTGAAACTATCTACATGACCCAGGCACCTGTATATGAAGCTAGGAAGCCCAACCAGATATACAAACTGAACAAGGTGTTGCCCCCTTGGTAAACCCTGTCCCAGGGTTTACAACTTTGATATAAAATTAACCTAACCCACCAGAGAGGTCACCTGGATGTGCGTGTAGGCAATAACAGTTGTACGATTGAACGAATCAGGTCAGGCCAGTCATGTAGCCACAGAAGACCTCATATTGTGATAACCTATGGTTGACAAAAGGTCATCAACCTTTAAGGAGCCAACTTGAAGGGAGTAGGACTGTTCCCATAAAGTTGGGCACTGGAAGCAATAAAATCTTATTGAATCTATCTCCAGAAACTCACACCGTAGCCTCAAAGTGGCAGAAGATCCTGTTACTTGGATGACACCTTGTTATCTTCCGATATCAAAGAAAGTGCCAGGTGTGGAGTTGTTTTCCTTTGTTGTCCCCTTTTATCCTCCCCAGGAGAGGATTTGCCTTCAAAGTAAATTTTTCTTACAAATAGTCCCCATTTTTGGGCTGGTTAGAAGAGGAGAAAGGATGCCTCTCAGTCATATCAACTGACAGGTCTCCCCTCCTATAGCCGTGCAATTTCCTCAGCGTCCTCTTCTTTGCCTTAGGTCAATGTTGTAGGCTATTTTTGTACTGCCTCTGGCCATGCTGTATGTCTTCCATTCTGCTATTTTTTGTGCCTGAATGTTTTTTTGCTTCTAGGCTTGCTACCAGAAGCCCTAAAACTTATCTTATGTGCTCTATTGAAGAAACAGCACTAAGCTTTATTGCTTTGAGTCTGTGAGGCTTTTCTCCCACTTTCTGGAGCAACTGGTTGTGGCTGGGTACTGCTTCCTTGTTAGCACTCTGCACATGCTCTGAGGTGCATACCTTACATTACCCTGACAGATATATGGTTGTTGAAATTACTATAAATGGGAAAAAATTAATTGTGGGTGTCTATGTACTTATATTATAGAAATCAATTTTAATACAAAAGCTGGTTGATTGGTTAACTGAAATGCCTTATGATAAACTTTGTTTAATGGGGGATTGGAATGGGGTTGTTTCTTCTCAAGTAGACAGATCATTGTTGAAAGAAGTTAAAAAATCTCAAGGGTGAGTGCCAAAAGAATTTTTTGATCTAATAGACAGTTTACAAACTGTAGATATCTAGAGATTGAAACATTCAAATGAAAAAGACTTTACTTTCTTTACAGAAAGATATTAATTGTTCTCAAGATTAGACATCATATAGCTCTCAAACACCTAGATTGATAAAATACAAAATGTTGAGATTTTACCTAAGACATTATCAGATCATGATCCTGTATTAATGCATGTAAGGAAATAATCCAGAGACTTTAAATGAAGAATGAATTAATTTTTAATGAATAAAGAAGACATAGTGCAAGAGTCAAAAGAAATTAAAGATTTTTTTTTGAAGAATCTTAACAATGAGGTGAATATCTGCATAGTCTGGGATGCAAGTAACACTTATATGGGGGGATATTTTATCCAAATTAACAGAGAACTTAAGAGAAAACGGAGAAGACACAGAAAATCTTAGATGAGATCCAAAAACAAGAAGAGGATTTAAAGAAATTCCCTGATAATGTAGATGTACAGAAAAAATTGGGATTATTGAGAAATCAACTTTCAATGTTGTTGTTTGAAGAAACAGAAAAGAAATTGAAATTTTTGAAACAAAAGAACATTGAACATGCAAATAAATCAGGCAAATGGCTAGCCTATTGGTTGAGAAAAGAGAGATAAAAAAGATTGATTATGAAATTGAAAGAGGATGATAAAGGATCATGATTTACCAAGGATTTTTTTACAAATATTTTCATAAGTTATATGCACCTATAGAATTTGAAGTGGAAAAGACAGAAGATTGTTTGAAGAAACAAAATCTACCTAATTTAACAGAAAAAGAGAAGAGGCATATTAATTCCAAAATATTTACTATGGAGATAGAACAAGCCATTGTAAAATTAAAAGTTGGGAAATCTCCAGGACTGGATGGATTTGGTACTCTGTATTATAAATGTTTGAAGGATAAGTTACTTCTTCCCTTGCAACTTGTTATGAATGAAGTTCTTAAGACTGGATTAATTCCTGATTCTTGGAAGGAGGCAATGATTACATTGATCTCGAAAGAAGGACAACACTCAACTTTATCAAGGAATTATGGACTGATTTCTTTACTGAATAATGACTACGATTTTTTGCTTTGGTATTAGCTGAGAGATTGAAAAGTTTATCGAACAAATATATAAATGAAGACCAAAGCAGATTCCTACCAGGGCAACAGATGAAACACAATATTAGGATTGTAATAGATGTACTTTGAAAGCCACAATGAGAAACAAGGTGCACTATTTTTTCTTGATGCTGAAAAGGCATTTGACAATTTAAATTGGAATTTTCTCTTTAAGGTGTTGGAACATATGAATTTTGGATTTAATTTTTTTGACTTAGATTAAGACAATTTGCTCAAATCAGTCTGCTAAAATTATAGTTAATGGTGATACAATGAAGTCTTTCCTGATTTATAGAGGAACAAGGCAAGGTTATCTTTTGTCTTCACTCCTATTTATTTTGGTGATGGAAGTGATGAATTCCGCAGTTAGAAAAGATACCGAGATTACTGGAATTAGAAAGGCAGAATTTAAATTGAGAGCTTTTGCTGGCAACTTGGCAATTATTTTTCAGAATCCTCTGGAATCAATGATGATTATAAAAGGGAAAATAAAAGAATTTGAAAAGCTGGCTGGTATTGACTAAAAATATGACTGTACAGGACAAAAATAAGTTACAACTAAGAACTTGATTTAAAATTGAAAAGAAAGTTAAATATTTAGATATTAATTTAACTGGAAATACAAGCCAATTATATGAAGATAATTATGTAAACATATGGAGAGAAATTAAGGAGGGTATGCTGAAATGGCAGAAATTAAATCTGTCTTTATTGGGAAGAGTTTCTAGAGTAAAGATGAATATTTTTCCCAAGACGATGTTTTTATTCAAGAGATTCTAATTACTAAGCTGATAGCAACTGTAAAAATGGATAGACTAACAGAAAGACAAAAAGGTTCACCAGAACATGACTTTGCTATTTTTAGGTGGATCTGTAATTGGCTGACTGGCCAAATACAAATGGTGCTCACCAAAGTCTCCTCTTCGTCCTAGGAAAAAAGTGACTAGCAGAGTGCCACAGGGTTCTGCCCTAGACCCAGTGCTATTCAACATCTTTATCAATGATTTAGATCAGTGGTTCTCAACCTTCCTAATGCCGCGACCTTTTAATACAGTTCCTCATGTTGTGGTGACCCCCAACCATAAAATTATTTATTTATTATTTACAATGCCCCCTCAGCAAAGGCTGCCTCGCCAGCCAGGAATGGGGTGGGGGGCGGACAGGGAGGGAAAGAGGAGCCACGAATCTCCCCCGGGGAAAAACTCCGAGAACCCCCCCCCCGCCGGGCTCTGCTTCTGCTTTGCTCTCGTTTCCACTGGGGGGGCAGTGTGGGAAAAGTTTCCAGAGTGTTGACCCTGGCCAGGGGGGAGAAATCCCAGCGCCTTTGTCTTTTACGATGGGCGCAGCTCGCCCCCCCGGAAAAGCACTGCCTTGTGGCCCCCCGACCCTTCCGCAGTGCCCCCCTCCATGGCGAGTGGGGCAGGGGCCGTGGCGAGGAGGGGGCCTGCTCCCGTGCTGCCACCGTCCCCCCCAAGCTGGCCCGTCAGATGGGAGGTTCTCCCAGCAGCGGAGAAGGGGAGCGATTCCAGTCCCTTCTGAATAGGGGGCAAGAGGATGCGAGCACGTGGCTCGCGCTTGCGCACCACCACTCCTGCTGTGGCGATGCTGTGGCCGCACGCGCTCCCGCCAAAGGGGGCAGGAGGACGTGAGCGTGTGGCTCGCGCTTGCGCACCACCACCGAGGAGGGAATGGAGCCTAAGACCATCGGAAATACGTATTTTCCGATGGTATTAGGCGACCCCTGTGAAACGGTTGTCGACCTCCAAAGGGGTCGCGACCCACAGGTTGAGAACCACTGACTTAGATAATGGAATAGAGGGCATACTGCTTGCAAGCAGTATGTGTGAAAGGAATCTAGGAGTCTTAGTAAACCACAAGCTGAACATGAGTCAACAGTGTGATGTGACAGCTAAAAAAGCCAGTGTGATTCTAGGCTGCATCAACAGGAGTATAGTGTCAAGATCAAGGGAAGTAATATTGCCACTCTATTCTGTTTTGGCTAGACCTCATCTGGAATATTGTGTCCAGTTATGGGCACCTCATTTCAAGAAGGATATTGACAAGCTGGAATGTGTCTAGAAGAGAGTGACCAAAATGGTAGAAGGCCTGGAAATCATGACTTATGAGGAGTGTCTTAGGGGGGCTGGGTATGTTTAGTCTGCAGAAGAGAGGGTTAAGAGGGAACATGATAGCCATGTTTAAATATCTGAAGGGATGTCATGTTGAAGAAAACTTGTTTTCTGTTGCTCTGGAGACTGGGACATGGAGCAATGGATTCAAACTACAGAAAAAGAGATTCCATCTAAACATTAGGAAGAACCTTCTGATCATAAAAGCCATTTGACGGTGGAAACTGCTGCCTTGCAGTATGGTGGAGTCTCCGTCTTTGGAGGTTTTTAAACAGAGGCTGGATGGCCATCTGTTGGGAATGCTTTGATGTTATATTCCTGCATGGTAGAGTGTTGGACTCAATGGCTGTCGTAGTCTCTTCCAACTATATGAATAAAGATATCATAAGATATTTGTAAGTAATGGAAAAGTCAAATGCTGACTTGAGTAGTGACAAAGCTGTCATTTTTTCACAAGAGCTGCATATAGTGAGAGCAAAGACATTGTTTGGAAGCTAGGTGCTTGTTTTGCATGTAACAGATCTCAGTTTGCATTACTAAAAATATCCAGTAAAAATTATCAGGTGATGGGAAAATTCAGGTAGTAGGAAACAAGTGATGGGGAAACTAGAGAACTACAATATTGGGCCATAAAGACTAGTACAGAGAACCAGTGTGGTGTAGTGGTTTAAGTCTTGGACAATGACTCTGGAGACTAGGGTTTGAATCCCTGCTTGGTCATGGAAACCCACTGGGTGATCTTGGGCAAATCATGCTCTCTCAACCTCAAAGGAAGGGAATAGCCAACCTGTCTGAAAAAAAATCTTGCTAAGAAAACCTTGTGATAGTATTGCTATAAGCCAAAAATGTCTTGAAAGCACACAAGAAATTGGGAGACAAAGGCCAAGATCCTGTTGGATCATGAGTGGAGCAAAAAGTTTCATCAGAGTAGTTACTTTGGTGATCCAGAGGGCTAAGGATGCTCCTTCTTCCCCAGCTGTGCATTGCCAGTCAGTTCCTGAGTTGCAGCTTCATGCTCCCAGCTACTGACTGTTCATGGGGGGTGTGGGGTCATGGGGGTGTGCTAAATTCCTATCCAGTTTCATGGCTGAAGCAAAGAGGTACAAGGACGTACTGGATATATTCTTGTGCAATACCCATCAAAGTATGCCAGCATAAGTCACCAATAGGGTTCTGGTCAAAATGTATAGTTGGAAAAAACTGTGCAATTGAAAAGTGGGTAAATACACAGCTGGCAAAATAAAAGGACATTTAAGACACATGTTGTGCATTGGAGACAAGGCATTTGAATGGAGTCTTAGAATAGTACGAAAATACAGAAACCTCTGCAGAAGGTTTAAAAGATCAAAGTAATCAAAGATTACTATGATTCTGTGAGGGGGAAAAACAGTGTTTCAGGGAAGGATAGAAAGAATATTTGAAGACTGAAAAAGCAAAACAAAATGAGCTTCCTGAATGTAAAGAAACTCTATTGAGAATTTTTTTTCTGAAGCTCCTTTCTCATTTCACGCCCTACCTTGTATAGACTCAAGGCTTGCACTCCCATTGCTCCAGCCCAAATTTAATTGTTTCCTGCCCCTCCCCCAACATGGCCACATAGTGGTCAGCAGGAGAGCAGAGACAAATGAATGAGGGGGATTGCTGCTGGCTAGATTCTGATGCATAATTATGATGTCATTCTCCAGGACCTCAGGAGGGCCTCTGGCAGTTCCTGGAGGATGCCTGCATCATTGTGCTCCTCCCAGTATCGATGCTCACTCACCTACCCCCAGCCCCTCCCTCTGGCCTCTACACGGCTATGCCAACACAAAGGTGTGTGGATCCTTCTCAGCGGGCAACTTCTGCAGCTGCTCCCCTGGTCCTCTCCCACCAGTCACTATATGGCCTATGGGGTGGGGTGGGTGGGCAGAGCAGGAAAAGATTTGAAGGGAACTTTTTCTTCCCAAAGATGTTACTGCAGTAAGAGGTTTAAATTATTCATCCTACTAATGAATTATTCATCCTACTAAGCAAAGACCAGTGTTATTTTTATATTGAATGGAGCAACACTTATGTTACTTATGTTTGAAGTTTACATATTGTAAGAACATGAGAATGCATATGGTCTGATTATAAAATAGAAAATACGCAATATTAGAGTTTGATTGGCATAACACTACTTTATAGTTTGCTATTGAAAAATTCAGAATTACTGTAGATATAATTCAAGGTCAAAGTTCTTGAACTGAACTGAACTATTGATGTAAATTGAAGTGAAATGAAATATGTGATTTTAGAGTTTAAGCATCTCAAGGTATATTATATTACAATACAATTTTGTATGTTGAAGTAACCTTTTTTTTAAGGGTAGGACTGTTATTTTGTGAGTTTTAAGTATTGCTTCTGTTTAACTTGCAACTGTTTGACTTAAATATTTGATTGTTTTGATTATTATCAATACTTGTAAAATATGGATCAAAGAACAAGGAAGAAAGAACAAGAAAGGGCTGCTGCTGCAGCCAGTGGGCCAACAACTATTTCTCAGGCAATTCTTCAGGCAACTTCATCTCAAGTAACTAGGAGGACATCTGTAGATATACCCCAGAAATCACAAGACTTTATGTTACAAATGAGGGAAGAGTTCAAAAGTATGAGAGAAGATTTACGAAGTGATATAAAGGAAACAAGGAAGGAGATGAGAGAAGATATGAAACAAGAAATAGATAGACTGGGGAAGAGACTGGAAAGCATATCAATGGATGTGACAAAGCTAAAAACAGATAATAAAGAGATAAAGCAGCAAGTAAAACAAGTAGAAAAGGAAATGACAGCGGTCAAGGAGAGACAACAAGAGGATGAAGTTCAGATCACTCTACAGGAGTTGCGATATCGGGAGAGATCACTGCATTTGAGAGGTGTTCCAGAGACCTCTATGGAAAATTTGTTAGAGACTATAGTTCCGGCTTTGGCTGATTTCATCGACATTGACGAGGAGAAGATGGAGAGTTATATTGACAGAATTTTCAGGGTGTCCTCTAGAGTGGCGAGAGAGAGGAAACTACCCAGAGACATCATTATTATCTTTACAAGGACAATTATAAGAGACAGAGTACTTCAAAGAAGCTACGATGGACCCTTGAAAATTGAAGATAAAGACGTTAGAATTTTTAAAGACATTCCTTATCAGATCTTAAAGAAAAGACAAGAATACAAACCTTTGGCAAATCTTTTGGTTAAGCTTCAAATTAGTTATCGATGGGAGAAAATTGAGGGTTTGTCATTTACATACAGACAACGGAGATATCGGATCAATTCAGTACACAAAGCAAAAGAGATGATGGAGAGATTGAAGAATGAGCTTTCAAAAAATATTTCTGAGGTGGAAAAAAATCAGGAACAGGACCAGACTGCTAGGGAAGAGGGAAGATTGCAACCCCAACAAGAAGAAGAAGACCTTGGAGAAGGCCAGATATTGCTAGAAGAGGGAGGAGCATCGGGTGGAATCGGGGAACAGGAAGAAGGGGAATTAGAGGGAGTTCTTCAGGAGGACTAAGTCAAGTTATAAGATATAAAACATAATTAAATTGGAAAAGAAAAATGGATCTGAAGATATATTCGTGGAACATTAAGGGGTTTAACTCCGTATATAAAAGAGGACAAATTTTTCATCATCTGGAGAAGCAAAATTTGGATATAATAAGTCTTCAAGAGGTTAGAATTAAAACTCAAGATCTTAAATATGTTAGAAATCCAAAATTGGGAAGCTGCTTTGCATCTGTAATCGATAAAAAGAAGAAGGGCGTGTTAATATATGTGAATTCAAAATACGAAGCGCGTCAAATTTTCCAAGATAAAAATGGTCGATATATAGGAGTTGAAGTGATTCTGAAACAAGACAAATTTTTAATAGTGGGAATATATGCACCTAATGGGGCTAAAGGGGAATTCTTCCCCAAAATACAGCAACAGATATTGGAGTATTTAAATGAATCAGGAAACACAAATATTATTTTTGTGGGGGATTTTAACGGAGTCATCAATCCTTTAATTGATAGATCAAATCAGAAATTGATCCCCCGAAACAATGGTAAACTTCCTAAGAGTTTCTTTAATCTGATGGACAATTTTAATTTATATGACACTTGGAGATATAAGAATGGACAACTGGAAGGATACACATTCTATCTGACCGACATAAATCGATGTCAAGGATAGACATGATATTGGTATCTAAGCAATTATTGATGAAGATTACACAAATGGACATTTTACCGAATTTGTGTTCAGATCATAATCCAATACAAATTAAGATTCAGTTGAAAGACAGAGAAAGAACATGGAGAATGAACGATGAGATTTGGAATAAGGAGAACTATATAGAAAAGCTAAAAGAGAGATAACAAATTACTTTGCTGAAAATATGGCACCCGAGTTGTCAATGAAAACTATCTGGGATGCAAGTAAAGCTGTTATGCGAGGAAACTTCATTAGATGGTCTGCTGAGATCAGGAAAGAGAAGAGAAAAAAAGAGGACTTAATCTTGGAGAAGATGAAAGAGATCGAGAAACAAATGAGACAGAATCCGGCTAATCATCAGATTAGATTACAGATGAAATTATATCAAGCTGAATTAAGTCAACTTAATGCAGATGAAATAGAGCAACAGATGCGGAGAACAAAATACAAATTTTTTGAACAAGCCAACAAACCTTCAAAGTTTTTAGCCTCTTTGCTGTGTAAAAGGAGGGCAAGGAATATTATATCGGAGATTGTGATTGGAAAGAAAAAAATTACAAAACAGGAGGACATAAAACAAGTTTTTCATAAATATTATCTTAAGCTGATGGGTAAGGCCCCAAAGTTGATAAATCAACAAGGAACTCAAGAATATTTGGAGAAAATGAATAAAATGAGGTTCAATGATGAGCAAAGATTGATATTGAATAAACCCATTTCGATGATGGAAGTGGTTGAGGCCATTCGGAATTTGAAGACTGATAAGGCTCCAGGTCCAGATGGCTTTACTGATAGATATTATAAGATACTGGAACATGAGATTTCAATACCTCTACAAAGCACAATAAATGAAATTGTAAAGGAAGGAATACCAGACACTTGGAAAGAAGCGAATGTTGTATTGATTCCCAAAGAAGGCAGAGATTTGACTGATGTGAAAAATTATAGGCCAATATCACTTTTGAATGTAGACTACAAGATTTTTGCTTCAATCCTTGCTGTTCGACTTAAAAAGGTGTTGTCCGACATTATCAATGAAGATCAAAATGGGTTTCTGCCAAAAAGATCGTTGAGGAATAATATTCGAACGGTTTTAAATATAATAGAGTATTACGAAAGACATAATGAACGGAAAATGGCAATGATATTTCTTGATGCTGAGAAAGCATTTGATATGATTAACTGGCCTTTTATGATAATGACTTGTAAACAAATGTCGGCTGGAGAGAAATTTGTCTCATGGATTGAAGCAATTTATAAACAGCAACAAGCCAGACTACTGATAAATGGTGAAAGAACACAGTTGATAGAACTGAAGAGGGGGACTAGACAAGGGTGTCCATTGTCCCCTCTGCTATTTATTATGACATTGGAAATACTAAATAATGCCATTAGAGAAGACAATGACATTAAAGGAGTTCAAATTAAGAAACATCAATACAAATTGAAAGCCTTTGCAGATGATTTGGTGGTTTTTTTGGAGGACCCATGTAGAGGTATTGGAAAATTGATTAAAATAATTCAAGAGTATGGAGAGTTCTCCGGATTTAAGATAAATGTGGAAAAAACAAATTTCTTAACCAAAAATTTGAGAGAGAGAGAAGAGACAGAAATAGTACAAAAAACGGGATTCAAGAGAGGACAAAAAGTTAAATATTTGGGAATTTGGATAGCCAGAAGAAATAATGAGCTATATTCAAATAATTATGAAGAAAAATGGAAGGAGATAATTAAAGATTTGGAAAGCTGGTCTAAGTTACATCTATCAATGTTGGGGAGAATCGCAGTAATCAAAATGAATGTTTTACCAAAGATGAACTTTCTGTTCCAAAACCTTCCCGTAATATTGAATAAGAAACCTTTTCTACAATGGAAGAGAGAAATATCCAAGTTTATATGGCAAGGGAAGAAACCCAGGATTAAATGGAACATTTTAACAGATCAGAAAAATAGAGGTGGTATGGGTCTACCTGATTTTCAGGTTTACTACAAGGCCGCGGATTCATATGGATAAAAGATTGGATGGATCTACGAGATGCCAGAATGCTGGCATTGGAGGGAGCAGATCTGAGGATGGGCTGGCATGCCTATATGTTCTATGATAAAGCAAAAATAGATAAAGATTTCTCCAATCATTACATCAGGAAATCGCTTTTGAAAGTTTGGGAAGATTACAAGTCTAGAAACATTAGGCAGCTGCCCACCTGGGTCTCTCCTCAAGAAGCTTTCTTTGGAAGAAGGTCTGAATCGGAAAAATGGCTTCGATATGAGGACATAATTGAGAGGACAAAATCGAATAGTCTTCAGCTTAAATCAAGAGACAAGTTGGAGCAAGAAGGAACAGTTTTAAACTGGTTTCCTTACAGGCAGTTAATTGAAAGGTTTCAGATGGACTTAAAGACATATGGAATTGAAATAAAGGAGAAGGTTGGAGTGATAAAATGACTTTTTGAAAACCCTCCTCATTTACTAGCTCAGATCACTCAGGAAATATTGCACCAGGAGAAGTATGAAGAAACGGTTAAAGCAGTAATGATCTCGTGGGCACAGAATATTGGTCATACAATTCAACTGGACTCTTGGGAGCAGAGTTGGAAAAAGACAAACAAATTTACGGTTGCCCAGAATTTAAAAGAGAACTATTATAAAATGTTTTATAGATGGTATTTGACACCAGATAAATTACAAAAGATTTACAATTCAGGTACTGGGCTTTGTTGGAAATGTTTAAAAGAGGTGGGTACGATATATCATATGTGGTAGACATGCCCAAAGGTCAAGAGATATTGGACTGAGATACATAAGAGGATTTGCGAAATAATGAAGCTACAATTTCCTATGACTCCTGAATTGTATTTGTTAAATATGACAGATTTAGTAGACGGTATGAATATAAAGAAATATTGGAGAATATTATTATATATGATAACAACTGCACGTATTGAATATGCTAAGGTATGGAAAACACAGCAAATACCTACAATAGAACAATGGTGGGGAACCTTCATTGAAAATAAAAATGCTGACATAGTCTCTCAAAGATTGAAAGGGAAATCAGATGATGAAATTCAGAAAGAATGGTAAATTGTAGGTGATTGCTGGGTGACCTGTGATAGAAGTCTATAATTCATGGTAATATGTGGAAAAATTTCATTGTGATGATTACGGCAGATATCATGAAGCAGGAATATGGTAATGGAAATGCTATGTACTAACGTGTAAAATGGCTGAAAAATGCAGTACAATGATATAACAATGTTAAGAGATTTTGGAAATGAAGTCTAGATCAGTTTGGAAGATTCAAGAAATAATTCATGTGAAATAGCAATAATACTATTGTTGTTTTAATTGTGAAACTTTAATAAAATGATATTGAAAAAAATAAATTATTCATCCTACTGCTAAGCTGGAAAGAACTGGGAGTTAGGGAGGACAAATTATCCTGTTTTCTAGGCAAGGAAATATTTCACTCACAACTTGGTGGCTGGAGTTCTTTATTGGATTTAATTATGCTCAAATGACAGAAGGATGTGAGCGTGGTCATGTCACTTCACAGCCTCCTGGGACGACAAAAGCACCTTGCCATGCTTCAGAATTCATCGGCTCAGCTTTAACTCTGACATTGAATCCTTTGGATAAATGACACAGGATGCTGATATAAGAGTGGTGAACTTTAATATAATCTGTGCAAAAATAACAGGAGACGGCTACAAGAAGCTGCAGACAAATTCATGAAAAAAAGGAAGAAACCAGGCATTTAACCCATTGAGATCTCCTTTCAAAACCCTTCTTGTTTAATTCTTCATACCATAATAGTATCAGAAAAGAGACAAATTCCCCTAATTGAAACACAGGACTAAAACAAAAATCATAGTGACTGTGGTGCTGCAAAATTATCCAAGTTCTTAATGCAGCACATAATTGCTTATACACATACCTTCTCAAAAGTCTGAATTTTAAAAGCCTCCCCCATTCTCATTATTCCAGCTTGCATGAAATACTAGGTTCTTTCAGCTACCTGGTGTTCAGTTATAAAGGCAAACTTTGAATAGAGAAATTCTTTCACGATCAAGGGTTGAAACTGTAGCATGTTGATTCACATTAAATACTCAAGAGAAGATGTCTAAGGAGGTGTAGGTTTTTAAAAACCAACTTCATATGAAGTTTGTGGCTCCACCAACCTAGCAGGCTCAATATCACATTGGCCCCCCTCAGGAAGCTACCAGGATCACAGAACTTCAGCACAACCCCCACACTGACCCTGGCACTCAAGTCCACCGTGGAACTAGCTGTGCCAATCAGCTGGATCTGTGAATCAACCATTTAAGCCCCTGAACCTAGACAGAATAGTAGCAATGTTCAGGAGTGGGATTGCCAACACCCCATTCTCTGAGATTTCAGGCCCCAAACCTGAAACTAAGAGGTAGATCCTTGTGATCTCATTGCAGTGTTCCTTGTGATATCACAGAAGAAAGGCAGGCTGGAGTGAGGTGGGTCCAAATTGCTACTGGGTTGAATTATAAAAATGGGCATGGATAGAATCCAGGAAAATGGGTAGAGAATCTAGGCAGATCCCAACTAAGGCAATATGGCAACCTGGAATTGTGGACCAAATGGGGGAAAATGGGTCTGTGGCAAAATGTGTCAAGCAGCTGAAGTGGATGCTTGGCATGCACCTTGCATAACCTTACCTATAGCACTAATATAGCATTGAAGGAGTTTGGAAGACTAAGCCTAATTCATAGACAAGTTTTCTTTTCCAGGCCCTGCACGACTACTGCAAAGGCTTTTATAATCAGAAGGCTCACAGATCATGGTATTGGTGATCAAGTCTCTGTCTTGCACACCCTCCAACTATCCTAATTTGGTAGGAACAGTTAATTCTCTGTTGCTTCACTTTTTCAGTGGGTTTTATAATGCTCTAGTTTTTCTTTCCTTCTCCTCCCACTTCCCTTTTTTTCTGGCTTACCTCAGTTGCTACAAACCGAGTTCAAACTGCAGATTTGCACTCAGCCACAGAGAAAGGAGAAAAAGGGGCAGAATCATGCCGTTCCCAGTATATTTTAGCAAAACCAAACTTCTGCAGCCTCTCTTAGCTTGTATGTTCTTCCTCATTAATAACTTTTGCCATCTTGACCATACTGCTTGGTTACATATATTCAGGCTTTCACTTCTGAAATTTTGGAGTATATGGCTCTGCTCCAAATAGTTCAATGAGCACAGGTGCATGCCATTTCTTCCCCACAAGTTCCCAGTGCCTCTAAACAGAAATAGTAGTAAATGTGTGGTGACTGCCTACAGTATAGTTGAGAAAGAACATTAAAAAACTACATGTTTAGTCTCATCATGCAATCAATACTAATATTTTTCAGGTCTCCTTCTTAGTATATATTATATTTCTAAGTCAAATTAACATTTCTGTGAGGGATTTTCCACCCCTAAAGGGCACAGAAACTGAAGCAGCAATTTTGGTTAGATCCTAAAGATACTAAAACAGGAAGACAGGATCATACTAGCCAGTTAAAGAATCTATCAGCATAGGCACAGTGTGGTTGCTGAAGTGTAACAACATTATAACTATTCAAAGGTACATGCACCATTTGGTTAATAATGGGGCTGGCCAATCACAATACATGTATTTGCACACTGAGTACATAAGAGAGATAACTATGCACTAATTATGCAAACCAGACAACCATGACCTATCAAGCTATAGGGGACAACATAACTAGCAGAAGCATTTTTTAAAAAAATAAATAAAAAGATTCTGAATATATATATTTATTTTACATTTCTGTCCTGCCTCTTACCATGAAGGAACACAAGGGTGGCATACATGGGGTTCAAAGCAGTTTCTCATCCAAGCACTGAGCAGATGCAGGACAGCTCACCTTCAGCAAAGTGACTATATTATGTGTACTCAAGATTATGCTCTGGGACTTTTAAATATAGTGCCAGCCCAAAATTTTGCTGCCTGAGACAAGTCAACAGTTGTTGATGAAGGTATATACCCTCTAACTGTTACAATTTGGCAGAGAAAGTCCAAATATTCTATCATCCTAATTTCCAGCTGCTTTTAAAATGTCCCAGTTTTTCTCTCCTCCTCTCATTTTCTTCCTTTCTCCTCAGCTTACTTCAATTGCTGCAAACTGAGTAATTTGCACTCAAGGGAAGAGAGCAGAGGCCAATCTTGTCCTTCCCAGGAGGTTCAGGCAAAGGCTTATCTGAACACGTGTGCTCTGGCACTGCAGGGGGAAGGAAATGTTTGATGCCCTCCCTGTAAGGGACCACAAGCCATTGCAGCTTGTGCACCAACATGCACCATGTGTGAAAGTGGAATGCTCCCGAGGAGTCAGGGTGACGCCTTCCTGAGAAATAGGATGGTCCTGGCTTGACAAGTTCAATGAAACCACTGGTTGAGGTGAATGACATTTCATCTTTCTCTTCTTTGGATCCCGGGAGGACCCTTCAGGAAGGTGACACTTCTTCAAGTGTTTCTTTGAAGTCGTTCCCGCAGAAGAGGATGGCTTAGTCAATGGTGGTACAGGTTCCAGCTGATGATTGGTGGAGGTTAATGCAACCTCAATAGAGGCTGGGGTCACCATCTGTTTCTGTGTGGACGAAGCAGACTTCGGTACCGAGGAGGAGGCGGAAATCGGTACTGATGTTGGTACCGAGAAAGTTGGTTGTGTCCAGAATGGAGATACAGAGGCGAAAGCAGTATACAAAGTGGTATTCGGAGGGCTTGCTCCCAAAAATAGAATTTGAGGCGGGAACCCCGGTTCTTGAGAGTTTGAGAGGTGAATTCTTGACAAATGGGGTATGCCCTAACGTTGTGTCCCTTGCCCAGGCAGAAAACACAGTCTGAGTCAGAGAGAGTGATCTTGTGTCCACAAGAGGCACAGAGTTTGAAGGGGGCAGAAGACATAGAGAAGTAGACAAGAGGAGAAGAGGGGGTATATATATATATTTGTGTGTGTGTTTTAGAAAGAAAGAAAAAGGGGAAATGGGAAGACAAGAAGGGAAGAAACGAAAGAAATAGCGGTAGAAGATTGAACAAGAATTGCTACTCAATCCAAAGTCCCAACAGCTGCTTACTGCTTGGCAGATGAAAAGAAACTGAAGAGTAGGTAGCTCGGTGGGACTGAGCATGCTCAGTATTGTTAGAAGGGGAGGGGTTCCCACCAAGCTACTCAGCTCTAGAAGTTTCTGATGGCAGATTCTGTGCAAGCATGAAAACTCATTGTGTGAGGCACAGAGACCGTGGCGAAGAACTGCTTGGCATAGATGTTATTTGCTCATTATTGGTTTATAATGATTTAGATGATATTTGCAATAGCCATACAGTGTCTATTGGTGTTAGAAGACTTATTTGTTTGAATTTAAATTTGAAGTATCAAAGTAATGTACAATACTGTATTGGTTTTATGTGGATTTATGTCAGAATGTAAATACACTGAGTATTTAATCAGATTAAAATTAGAATATACTGTTTTTGTTTAATATAGATGTATATCATTTCTTCTTCATAGACTATATGGATTGCATAGATTGCATAGATTAGACATAATACCTGATTATTATTTTCACATAGCTTACCAAGATATAATTGATTATTAATCATAAGAGGACATAATTTTTGTCTGCTGTAAACAATTAGACAACGTTATAAAAGTTAGAGAGTATTAAATATATATATTTAAAATCAACAAAAGGATTGTTAGTTTCCAGAAAGTACTAAAGATCACTTCAATATTGAGAGGAAAGGGCTAATATAAAAGACATATAGATATAGATACAGGCATTAGATAAGCATACATAAATTGATGTAGGAACCTTAAGAGCATGATTATATGATAACTTTATTATATCTCAAAAACATAAGAAATTATGCAATCAAATAGAATGGCAGCAAAAAGAGGCTACAGCATCTCTAGTACAGTTCCAAACAATAAAAATAAGAAGAAGTCCCAAACAATAAAAGTAAGAAGCTCTTTTACGGAATTATCTGTAAATTTAGCTGACACGTCCTTGCAAATATTGGAAATGTTAGAAGAGTTTAGGAGTTTTAAATCTGAGATACGTAGAGAATTGAAGGATACAAGAACGGAAATGAGAACAGAATTTAAAAAAGAATTGAATTCATTTGGGAAAAAACTGGAAAAAATATCCAAAGACATTACAGATATAGAGAATTTACAGATGTAGGCTGAAGAAACAGATACAACAACTCAACAAATAATCAAGGCACAAGAGCGAGACTCAACTGCTTTTACCCAATTAGAACTTTGCTACAAGGATATCTAAAATTAAGGGGCATCCCTGAGAATACAGAACACAGTAGGCATGACAGAGTCTTGAATATGCTTGCTACCTATCTTGATATAGATTCTGATAGACTGGTTCAGAACACAGACCAATTTTTTTTTTTTGCATCAATTCTAGAATTGCTAAGGAAAAAAATACTGAGAGCTATAGTCATTTGTTTCAAAAGAACTATAGAGACAAATTTATTACTGGTGACAGAGAAATAAAGATTTACAAGGATATCCCAATATAAATCCTGTGAAGAAGACAAGAATATAAGTTTTTATCACAATTTCTTAAACTAACCATACTTGGAATAGGATAGAAAGATTATAATTTAAGTACAAAATGGGGTGATATAGAATAAACACTACTGTTGGAGCAAAGGAGGTACATGAAAATATTTAAAAAGACGTGGAGAAAAAAAATGCAACAGAACGGAATAGAAAAGGAAACACCAGAAGAAGATAATTTACAAATACAAGAATCAAAGTACAAGAATATTACAAAAAGAACTAAAAAAAAGAAAAAGAAAATTTGGAATTAGAACGAGAAGAGAAAGGTGAAGAAGAAGAAAAACTAGAAGCAGAAGAACTAGGAGAGGAAGAAGACGAAGAAGAAGAAAGGGAAGAAGAATTTGAAGAAGAAGAGAAAGCAGAAGACAATTAAAATTATTGTAATAGTAGATGACAACAAGATACTATATCATAAAAAAAATAGATAAATAACAAGAAGATGACACTTAAATTACCATCCTGGATGTAAAAGGATTGAATTCAGAATATAAGAGAAGGCATATATTCCACTATTTGGAAAAAAAACAAAAGCTGACCTAATTACTCTTCAAGAAACGAGAATACAGGACCAGGATGTTAAATATCTGAAGAATCCCGTTTCACAGTGGCATATAAAAAGAAAAAAAAGAGGAGTAACAGTATATGCAAACTCTAAATATAACATAGAAACAATATTGAATGATCCAGAAGGACACTATTGGTTTGGAGATTACCTTCCCCAATTTCAAATTGTTAACTGTTGGTGTTGACACTCTGTTAGAAAATAAACAAAACAATTTCTGGAAAATATCAAAAGAAATTAATAAATACTCTAAAGAGAGATGCCAAGAAAATATTTTGATAATGTGAGATATGAACGCTATGATAAACCCTGTAGAAGACCATAGATCATCTAAGCAGATCAAGAAAAACCAAGGGAAACTACCAAAAAGCTTTTTCTCACTGATGGAGGACTTCTCTCTGTTAGATGTGTGGAAATTTAAATATCCTGATACAAAAAGCTTTACATTCTATTCTGATATTCTGATCCATGTCTAGAATAGATACGTTTTTGCTATCCAAGGCCTTATATACAGAAATTCAGGATAGGGAAGTACAACCAAAAACACTATCAGATCATAGTCTTATTAAACTGGAGTTAAAAACTAGATGTAGAGAAAATGCCTGGAAACTTAATGATTCATTCTTAGCCAATGAGGATCATGTGAAAGAATTAAGAAAGACTTTAAAATTGTATTTCAAAGAAAATACCACTGATGATATATATGCAAAAACCATCTGGGATGCAAGTAATGTGGTACTGAGGGGGCATTTCATTAAAGTAGGACATATAAATAAGAAAAAGAGAGCAGAAAGAACAATAAGAATTTATAATGAGCTGACTACTAAAGAAGCAAAATTACTGAAGGATCTGATAGATAAAAAAAGAAGAAATGAAACTTCTCCAGGAATGGAGTATTCTTTAGAGATTGAGAAAAGAATTAGGATTAGCAAGATGGATTGTTTTTTTATATATATAATTTTATTCACATTTCAACAGATAAAACAAATAATAATTCCTGCAATATTCACATGTAACGTTATTCCTTCTTTCTTTCCTTTCTGGATTACAATTATTAATATTCCCTCTACTTATTATACCACGTATTGCAATAAGATGTTAATGATCTATAATTTGTTAGTTCCTACTATATATCTCTACTTTACTTGTTACATGATATTTCATTAGCTGTTAACTGTATAATAATTGTTATCATGAAAAATGTATTACCCTCTGTCAACCCTCAACCCAAATCTGTAACAATCTTCCACTCTTTGTTAATATCCTCATCTGACTTCCCTTTCAATCTTTGTGTAAGTATGTCCACATTTCTGTTTTCCATAAAAGGTGTCCACCACTGTTCCATTGTAGGTGTAGTTTCATTTTTCCAAAGTCATGCATATTTAATACGGGCCGTCATCACCATGTACAATATAATTCTCCAATGTCTCCTAGCTGGCGTTCCTTCTAATGTATGTATCATATTTAACTAGTAAAATT